>BSBK01000389.1:5000-452500 GCA_027943335.1 Chamaecyparis obtusa
AATTTTTTGTAGGATGCCATTGATCATGCGTAATGCTCATCGACATGGGTGAAGTGCTAGGGGTACTCATGTGGAAATAGAGAATGTAGAGCCATAAGCACTAGAGGGTGTAGGTGGGGAGAAGAGATCTCTTCCTGAACAGCCACTGAACCCCAACAAGGAAGTCCTGAATGCACTTTAGAATCTCATAAGGATCATCATAGACAGGCTACCACCCGAAGACCAGTAGGTAGAGGCTCGAGAGTGGAGTAGGATCCCTCCTCCTAGACATGTAGAGGGTCAAGAAGATCATGAGGGTGAGTCAGTTCACATGCCAGAGCCACCACCAGAGATAGTGCAAGAGCACCCTGAGATATAGGAGACCAAATTAGGGAGCTTCTACACCTTCAACCACCACTATTCACATGATCTAAAAATGGGATTGAGGTTGAGGCTTGGCTCTTGAGCCTAGAGCGTTGCTTTGGGTTGTTCCCTTATGGGAGAAACCTAAATAAATGATTTGTTGTTCACATGCTGAGAGGGACTTCTTCTACATGGTGGATGCAAGAAGAGTATAAGAATCATTTGGTCATAGAAACCCTCTCTTGGGAGACATTTTTGGAGAGATTTAGAGCTAGCTATTTGTCAGAGCATTTTAGACAACATTGCATTGATGAGTTCCATGACCTTTAGCAGAGGGGATTCACAGTGGCCCAATATGAGAGAAAGTTTCTTGAGCTCCTTCCATATATTGATTACATGAAGGATGAGAAATTGCAAATCAACCACTTCGTTAAGGGTTGAATCATGCTATATCAGATAGGGTACTCTGGTACCTCCAAGAGATCTATTTTTTACTATTGAGAGGGACATGATAGCTGAGGAGATTCATTAATATATAACATGATTCATAGGACATGTCTCAGAATCATAATCCCACACCTCAGTCTTTTGGATTTCAGAGACCCCATTGGAAGGGGAATTAGAGACATTCATCGAGGTCCTTTAGAACCCCTCAGCCATAGTAGATGACACAAAAAAGTCATAGATAGAGGCCACCATAGGGCCAATAGGGCTCTAAGCTAAAGCAATGACAATCACAGGGCCTAGGCAAGATCAAAGGTCATAGACACCTTTTACACCTTCATCTAGGACTCAAAAGTCCTCTAGGGGTAGTTTTAGTGGATCTAGTATGATTGGGGGATTGCAACAGTCTAGGCCATAGGGGATACAAATTTAGGCATGAAGCCCTTGCTACACATGTTGTGCCATGGGACACATAGCTAGGGAATTTTCAACAGGGCGGTCAACTGGCAGACAAAGAGTGGCCACTTCAGAGCCTACAGTGGGAGACATGGGTAGATCACACAGATTTTTTGTAACGATTGATAACCACTAGGAAGAGCACCATGACACTACTATTAGGGCCCTAGGTAGGATCCAAGGTAGCAACATTTATATTTTATTTGATTCAAGAGCTACTGATTATTTCATTTTTCCTTTTGTAGTGGAGCATTGCAGGATAATGACAACTAGGCAGGATGTTAGTTGAGAGGTTAAGTTAGCCTCGGGTGCTAGATTATCGATTAGATCCCTGGTCAAAGGTTGTCTAGATGAAAATAAGAGACATGACCACTATGAATGACCTTCACATCACACCTCTTAGTTCCTATGATGTAGTTCTTGGAATGGATTGGTTTTATGCCCACAACACCAAGATGGGTTGTAGATAAAAGAGGGTAGAGTGTGTGGATGATTTTGGTGCTCCTAGAGTGATTTCAAGAGTTCAGAGGCCTATATCCCTTCATGTGATTTTTTTTTATGTAGCTTAAGTGGTGCATGCATAAGGGGTGCTAGTTATTTGCCATCACCATAAATGATAGAGAGGAGGAGGAGGAGAAGAAGTCTTCCCTTAATGATCATCCTATATTGAAGGAGTATGCAAATATTTTCCCCTTAGAGCTACCTGGTATGCCACCACCTAGGATAGTTGATTTTCATATAGACCTTGTGCTAGGAGTCGAGCTAGTATCTAGGGTACCTTATAGGGTGACTACTCATGAGCTTAATGAGCTCAAGATTCAATTAGAGGAGCTCTTGGAGAAAGGGAATATTCACCCTAGTGTTTCACCTTAGGGTGCACCTGTCATCTTTGTTAAGAAGGATGGATATCTTAGGTTGTGCACGGATTACTACTAGTTAAATAAAGTAACCATTAAGAATCGATATCCACTTCCTAGGATTGGCGTCTTGTTTGATCAACTTTAAGGTGCCTGAGTGTTTTTGAAGATAGAGCTAAAGTCAGGGTACCATCAGTTGAGGATTGTGGAGAGTGACATCCATAAGAATACTTTTTGTACAAGGTATGGCCACTATGAGTTTACTATGGTTCCATTTTGCCTCATGAATTCTCCAGTTGTATTCATGAGTCTCATGAATGGGGTATTCCATATGTTTTTGGATAAATTTTTAGTGGTGTTCTTGGATGACATATTGATTTATTTACAAGATGAGTAGGAGCACGAGGAGCACCTGAGGTAGGTTTTGCAGTGTTTGAGGGAGAATCAATTATTTGACAGCTTGTCAAAGTGTGCCTTCTTTAGATCATGGGTCCACTATCTTGGACATGTGATATCAAGAGATGGGATCATATTCAACCCATCAAAGATTAGAACCATTATGGATTGGTCGACACCTACCTCTGTGATTGAGGTCACAAGCTTCATGGGTTTAGCAGGCTATTATAGATGGTTTGTTGAAGGATTTTTTACAAGGTGGACATCCCATCACATCTCTTCAGAGAAAGGGAAAGAAGTTTGAGTGGGTAGAGAGGTGCGAGAGATCCATTTAGGAGCTCAAGAGAGTACTCACCAGTGCACCTATTCTTGCAGTGCCAAATCCTTCAACAGACTTTATGGTATGCACTTATGAGTCTAGGAAACTCAAGAATCATGAGATTGACTACCCTAACCATGACCTTGAGCTAGCAGTAGTGATGCATGCCTTGGTAAGATGATGAAATTTCCTCTCGAGTCACTATTTTGATCTTCATTTAGATCATCAGAGCTTGTAGTACATCTTTACTTAGTCAAACCTCAATGCTCGACAGAGGAGGTGGATGGAGTTTATTTGTAAGTATGACTTTGATGTTCATTACATTATGGGGAAAGAGATTTTTTTTGCAAATGCACTAAGTCAGAGATGACACAAGCTATCGGTTATGAACACTAGCACATATTTGAGAGAGCGTATATTGCAACATTTTCTCGAGGATGAGTTTTATTCAAAGTTATGTCAGTTGGTCTAGTCTTAGAGACCCCTTGAGGGGAGGTTCACATATTATTCCCTTAAGCTTGATGGACTTCTATGTCATAGGGGATGCATTTATGTACCTTGTTCTAAAGGATTGCATGATTTCATTGTACTTGAGGCTCATAGAGCACCCTATGCAGCACATCCCAGAGTTAAGAAGTTACACACATATTTGAGGCAACTTTTTCATTGGCCAGATATGAGTTTGCATATTGTTGAAATTGTGGCTAGGTGCCTAGAGTGTCAGAGAGTTAAGGCGGAGCATCACCATCCTAGTGGGATTCTTTAACCTCATGAGGTAGCCGAGTGGAAGTGGGACATCATATCTATGGATTTTATTATTAGTCTCCCTATTTCATCTTGTTGTCATGATGTTATCATGGTGACAATTGACAGGTTGACCAAAGTAGCCCTCTTTTCACCTGTTTGTACTACATTCACGACACGAGTAGTGGCTCAGGTATTCTTGTGAGATATTGTTAGGATTCATGGCATTCCTTGTAAGATCATATTAGATAGACATTATCTCTTTACTTCATCATTATGGAGAGAGTTACATGCAACATTGGGTACTAGGCTCAATTTTTGACTCAAGGAGGGACATCAAACGCTAGGGTTGAAGGCTCGTGTCATGCCCCTGACAGTCTCAGGCTTCATTTTTGAATTCTATGTTTTGGTTGGTTTTTTGGATTGTTAGTATTGCTTGATTTGGAACTTATTTCTATTTAATTTTATGAGGTTGATCTCTGGCATCATCTATTTAAACATTGCCGAGTAATCAGATTTTATTATAATCTGGATATTAGAATAAGAATGCTTAATTATCATTTCTCATCAATTAGGAAGACTATTTGATTGTATTCTGAATTTTCCAATATCAGTGAAAAATTGGTTATGTTTCATAAAGTTATTTGTCAAAATAAAATTTGGCTCAGAACAGCGTTGGTTTTTAGTTTAATAATAGTGATGGATTTATTTTGAAGATATCATTGTTTATTATCTTTGATATAAAAAAAAAATTATCACTCTGTTTATTTGAAATCTAAGTTATAATTGTAATTAGTTAGACAGGTTTATTTGTCTCATAAATGTTATTTCTTTAATAAAACTTTAATATGATAAGATTAAGTTGATAGTAGAATATATATATATATATATATATATATATATATATATATATATATATATATATATATATATATATATATATATATATATATATATATATATATATATATATATATATATATATAAGCATATAATAGATTGAGTCAATTGTTTATATTGTAATAAATTTATTTTGTTTTAATTAAATTAAAAGTTAGTAAAGCCTAACTTTTTGTTAGATTGTTAGTATTCAAAGAAATTTCTAAGTGTTAGTAGCTCGTAGGCTGTTAGTAATGTTATTAAGCTAACCTAGACTCTTCTAAAATGATCCCTAAGTTTTCTAACCTGTGTCTAAACACTTATTCATGACTCAGTTTACGCGACATTGTTGGCATGTGTAACTGCAAATTTAGTGGGCATTTACTGTTAGCAGGTGCTTTGAATTTTGAGCTGGTACTCCACTTGACATTTGGCGTGAGATGTAGTACCTGCTTAGTTGGGGATAAGCTCGAATTTATGAGCTAAGTCTTGTCATTCATTCTGTTTGTGAATTCCACCTTTTGCTCTAGTCTGTACTAGCAGTTGCAAGAAAAAACCTAACTGTTACCAGTTTTGGCTGCGAGTATTTAGTTGATCAGTTGGTCATGGAGGAGATTACTGGTTCTCTTCTATTTATTAAAATGGTTGCATTACCTTTGAACTCCCTCGGCAAATTCTCACTCTACTTTCATAGTTATTTGGAAGGTTCTCTGTATCATTTGCCATCATTTCTGTATTTACATTGTTGGCTTCATTACATGGTCTTTTGGGTCAGAGGTTTAGTAGTTGGTCTCTGTTGCTGAGCTCATAAATAGTTTGGAGAAGCTCACCAAGCAGGGAACAAACATTGTAAAGCTTCAAGTTCGAATACCCTCACTCTGTGTTACAGGCAGGGGCATTCTCTAACTCAAGCTCTTGTTTTCTTTATGAATCTGGTTTATAAAAGTTCATTGAACATAGTTTTTATTCATAGCATTCACTGTGAAGGATTTATGTGTTACTGTGGAAGTATCTTTTATATGTTTGGTCTTTAAGCATTGGAGTGTTTTGTTCACTGATAAAAATTGGAGCATTCGGTGGTGTGTTTCCTGTTCAGTTATTGGAAGTGTTGTTTTAGGGTTTGTCGAATTCGGTGATACTGTTATTTTAGGAATATGAGGATGTAGGGTTACTGAGCTTTGGGAGCAATATGTATTTCACTGGTTTGTGTATGTTATTATGATTCTGGTCAAGGGAATTGTAATGTGTGCTTTAGGGAGTAACATTCTAGGAGTTAGGACTGTGGAGTTTTCATTTCTATGCTACCAATTCTACCGAGCTTCTGGAATGATAATTTGTGTTTCAAGGGTTGAGCTTCAGTTACTATGAAGTTTATGTTGAGTGTAGCCACGTATAGCTATGTATCAGTCTCAAGTGTAGTTAATCCTATAGCCGTTGACAGTTGTATGCTATAGGGAGAGATGGATGAGATTCCGATCATAAATTTTGTAGTTGCTTGTTAGGGGATATGTTGAGTCTATTAATAAGTTTTCATTAGGAATCATGTTCTGTTGTTGAATGTGCTGTAGCGGAATATGGAATATAGTTTATTGTGCTTTGTATTGTGGAACTCTCGGTTATTTTGGGGTTTACAATGGGAACCACTGCGGTCTCATTGTTTTTGTTGAAGACTTGGTTTTGGTTGTGGTCTGTAGACTATTTGATAGCTAATGTAGCAGTAGATTTTCTGTCTACGGAATATATGGTGTGACAACAGTAAATGACAATACATGTTTTGAATGAGATACCTAATTTTTATGTTATTCTGATAGAACTATAATTGTGTTGATATAGTGTTCTGAATTCTGTATGTTTGCAAGGATACATATATATATATATATACTTGTAGGAATGTATATATATATATATATATATATATATATATATATATATATATATATATATATATATATATATATATATATATATATATATATATATATATATATATATATATATATATATATATATATATATATATATATATATATATATATATATATATATATATATATATATATATATGTATATACACATACCGTGAGTGTATATACATATGTATATATATGTGTGTACGCCTATAAGTATATACATATGTGACTTTGTAACAAAGATGACAGAATTGCAAGAAGTGCATTTTTATATGGATGATCACTGTGATGATAATGTGTAATTCTGCAGTAAACATTAGTATGTGAATTTGATTTTTACCTTCCTTGGATTTACAAATTACTATGTTAGTTAGAATGTGTCAGATGAATGGAATTGATTTTTAAGTATTAGCTGTATTGGTCAGTTGATAATTAAATTGGTTATTTTGATCATCAGATATAATACTGCAATTAGTTGTTAGGAATTGGGTATTATTACTGTTTGAGTTACTAAGGATAGTATTGGAAATTCTTACTTAAGTTATTCTTTCAATTGATGAAAAGAAGATGCTTTACTGTGGTTATTTTGAAAAAGAGGTTTCATGGGTGTATGTGGATGTTTTAAATTGTTGACTCAGTATTCAAGATTTCAGTTATTAAGTAAACATTAATAGTTGAATTTGATAATTCAAGTTTTAGTATGGTTTAACTATTATTGGTAGTATGAAGTGTTTTGAGATAATGCAAGTGTAATCCTTAGTATGGGAAACTAACTTTTATCTAGAGCCTTAAGGTGAAAGAATATCTATCAGTTATTTTACTAAGTGATAATTTAATAATTCATGGGCTATGGGTTTCATTTAAAAAGATAAAATATGTTGCCCTGATTACTTGCACATGTTGGTGAAGTAAGGGAATGGATTTACCTTATTGCTTGTAAAGAATAAGGTTGGCATAATGAATTCTTCGAGTTTCCTATATGGTTACTAATTGTTGATTCTTATGTAGATACCTAGAGCTAGTGGATCATCACCTTGTCATTTTCTTTGCGAGTTTGTTTCTGTTGAAAATGAAATAAAGTACTTGTATATTTCTCTTGAATAGAAATGAAATGCTTCCTGTTAATAATGAAATATGTCTATTTTTAGATGTATGGTTCAGATTATTTTGTTAAGGTTCTAACCAGTATGATGCAGATGCTTTGGAGGTATTCCATCATCTTAGTCTTTTTGACTAAGCCCTGTTTGTTTGTGGTTGTTTTCTATTTTGGTGTTTTCAGGATTCTAGATGAGGAAAACAATGTTTTTGGGGGAATGGTTAGCTGCTGTAAAGATTTATGGAAAATAGATTATTACCTAGTTACTTGTTATTAGAGCAGTGCTTAGGATGGATAAGGGCAATTAGAAACAATCTGGAACTCTTAGAAAATATGTATTAATTATTGAGTATATTGTTATACTCTCATGTAAATCAATTACCCTTGGATATTAAGTAACTGGTCAAGTCAGTGGAGTTGTATTTTGGTGCTAATTTGTATCTTGTTAATATAAAAAATAAAATGTTGTGCATTTTTGATTTACTCATTTGGTTTATTCTTGGTTTGTCATTTATTTAGATTAGTCATTTGAGGGTGTTACAGCTCGCCTAACTATCCAGCCACCTTGCAGAGTAATACATAGCAGAAACAACAACACAAAGAACAAAACCAAGGAGAGAGGAAAACACAAATGCTTTATTGATTCATCCAAATTTTAGCATACATGCCCAATTGTGAGGTCTTCTAGGTTATGACCAACAAAGATTTATGAAAAATAGACTTAACTCATTTTCTTTCTTCATTCCCTATTCCTCACTAAATTTTCTACATCTAAAACATCCTTATTTATAATTGCCAAACAAATTACAAAATATTCTAGATCATAACAAAAGGAAGTTTGACCACAAAATGGTCAAGCACACATCCCAAGACAAGATCCAAACAGTAAATTCATGACCCAAATTAAATACAAGAGTTGGCTCCAACTAGAAACCAAACACAGACAAACTTGACGAAAGAAGAACTGAGCATCAACAAATAATAGGTTCACTCAATATAAGAAGGAACACTCAACCAACACTAAACAACTCAGCACATATAAGATCACTCGGCCAACACTGAACAACTCGAAACACAAGAATGCTCGGCAATTACTATCGCTTGATAATAACAGGTAGAATGAACAAAATAAGCAAGATAGAAAGGCAACCCAGGATGCTCCTACATCAAACAACTAGGGTTGAAAGAAATGATTCTCTAGAATAATGGAGATGTCACAACCTGAACTGAATCCAAATCAAATTGAGAAATCTAGGTAGCATCTTCAACTGGTCTATTCTTCCATTTCAACAAATATTCGTAGTAATCTTTTTCTCTTGTGATTTTACCAATCCTCTGATCTAATATCTGTTCAACCTCTTCAACATGCTTCTTAGGATAATCATCTAATATAAAAACTTCATCATACGACTCATGATACTTATGCAAATTAGCAATATTGAATATAAGAGATATATCCATGTCATCAAGTAATTGAACTTCATAAGAACTACCACTGTCAAACTTCCTCAAAATTTTAAAAGGACCAAACTTCTTCATTTTCAACTTACTATATGTTCCAATAGGAAATCTTCCCTTCTTCAAATGAACCATCACCTCATTGCTAACTTCAAAAATATTATTTATCCTAGACTTGTTAGCATTTTCCTTATACTTTTGATTACTTTGTTCCAACATCAACTTCACTTCCTCATGTAAAGACTTCATAAAATCAGCAAAACTTCCCCTTCAACACTTCTCTTTTCTTCATCAGTAATATCCCTCAAGTCTGATACTCCTCTAGACTGTATTCTAGTAACAATCTCAAAAAGTGTTTTTCCTGAACTCCTATTCACAGAATTACTATATGTAAACTCGGCTTGTGCCAATACCATATCCCAGTTACTCGGCTTATCTCCAACTAAACATCTCAACAAATTACCCAAGCTTCTATTCACAACCTCTATTTGTCCATTTGTCTATGGATGGAATGTAGAACTAAACCTCAACTCAGTATCCATCTTCTTCCACAAGGTTCTCCAAAAATAACCAACAAACTTGCTATCTTAGTTAGAAATGATACTTCTAGGTAATCCATGCAATCTAACAATCTCCTTAAAGAAAATCTCAACAATATGCACAACATGTGATGTCTTCTTACATTGTATGAAATGTGCCATCTTAAAAAATCTATCCACAATAACAAATATAGAATCATACCCTCTTGTTGTCTTAGGTAATCTAAGAACAAAATCCATACTGATGTCACTCCAAGGTTTCTTAGGAACATGAATAGGTGTATATAATCTAGTATTCTGACTTACTCCTTTTGTAACTTGACAAATTCTACAACTCCTTACAAACTTATGAACATCCTTATACATATGTGGCCAATAATACTTTTCCTTAAGCAAACTCAATGTCTTATCAATTCCAAAATGTCCTGCCAATCCACCATAATGATTTTCCTTAATCAAATTAATTCTCATATAACTTCTCAGTATACACAACTGAATTCCTTTAAATAACATACCTTCTAGAATGAAATATTTCTTAGACTTACTCAATAGTCCTAAAAATTTGGTGCTATGCACTCTATCTACGCCTCAGAAAAATCAAGGTCAGTATCCATACAACTCCTTCATCTCATCAAAACCAAGAACTACAATCTTCATCTTGGTCAACAAAGAACATCTTCTACTCAATGCATTTGCAACTCAGTTAGTGACTCCACTCTTATGTTTGATTACAAATGTGAAACTCTGTAAATATTCAACCCACTTCATATGTCTCTAATTTAATTTATGATGACTTCTCAAATACTGCAAAGCTTTATGATCAATATACAACACAAAATCACTCGGTAACAAATAATGTCTCCACTTTTTCAAGGCTTGAAAAATAGCATAGAATTCTTGATCATACACAAAATACTTCCTTTTATCATCATTCAACTTCTCACTAAAGAAAGCAACAATTTTATTCTCTTGACTCAACACAGCTCCTATTGTGCTACCACTTGCATCACACCCAACTTGAAATACCTTATTGAAATCAAGCAAAGCTAACACAGGTAACTCGAAAACCTTTTATTTCAAAGTCTCAAAACTCTTATCAGCTCCATGTGTCCACTTAAAATCCTTCTTATCTCCTCTCATAGTCTCAGTCATAGTATTCCAAATAGAACTGAAATTCCTAATGAATTTTCTATAAAAACTAGCCAAACCATGAAATGATCTTACCTCCCCCACATTCTCAGGTGTAGGCCACTCCAAATTTGCTTTAACCTTCTTAGGATCCATTTTCAAACCATCAACTGAAATCCCAAATCCCAAATACACAATCTCTTATTGCATAAAGGAACACTTCTTCAAATTAATCAATAACTTCTCCTCTTTCAATCTTGCAACACTTGTCTAATATGCTCAAGGTGTTCTTCCTCCATTTTACTAAATATCAGAATATCATCCGAATAAAAAATCACTAGCTTACCTAAAAATCTTTTGAGAACCTCATTCATCAACCTCATGAAAGTGCTAGGTGCATTAGTCAAATCAAAAGGCATAACCAATCACTCATACAAACCATCTTTTGTCTTGAAAGCAATCTTCCATTCATCACCTTCTATGATTCTGATATGATGATACCAACTCTTCAAATCAATCTTGGTAAAATACTTTGCTCCACTCAAACAATCCATTATCTCATCCATCCTCAGCATAGGAAACCTATATTTCACTGTTATCTTGTTGATAGCTCTGGAATCAATACACATTCTCCATTCTCCATTCTTCTTAGGTGCTAACACAATAAGTACAAGATTTGGATTCAAGGTTTCTTTAATCAAACCTTT
Source organism: Chamaecyparis obtusa (assembly GCA_027943335.1). Classification (NCBI taxonomy): domain Eukaryota; kingdom Viridiplantae; phylum Streptophyta; class Pinopsida; order Cupressales; family Cupressaceae; genus Chamaecyparis; species Chamaecyparis obtusa. Next base: position 16,276 of record BSBK01000389.1, read on the forward strand.
CTGTTGGATATTGCTAATGCATTGGGGATATTGTTGATACATTTAATATGTTTAATCACTACGTTGAGTGATACTAGAGTTGTTGCTATTGTCATTTATGTTTTGTCACTAATGTCAACATATGTTTCTATGAAGAGAACACACTGGTTATTACAATGTACAGATACTGTATGGATGTTTTAGAATGTGTGAAGTCAGATAAGAGTACAAGAAGATGTTGTGATCTTATATCCAAGATCTTATGATGCAATATTGCATATTTGCTGAGTTACAAAAGATTTGGTGAAGATTGGTTACTTGACAATGATAGTGAAAGTTGATAGAGTAAGTCTCTATGTTTTTGTTATATCTTATAGAAGGTATGGATTCAATGTATGCAAGATTAAGGGATGTTAGACAAGGTAATGAAAAATATTCAATGGTCAATGCAAGGTACAAAATGTAGGATGACATCAGTTGTGGCGTGTGTTCTGGAGATAACCTATTTGGAAGCTGACTTGAGAGATGTAGCATGTATTATGGATGGCAAACTTGAATTAAGGATGTTGGTCCTTAATTGTTGTATACTTGTTTTAGATACCATGTGTATCTTAGCAAGGTGTTATGTATTGTTTGTAAATTAGGAAAGCCTAATTGGCCGACCTGATCATGTAGAATGTAATAGGCTATATATGTAAGGTCTTTTATTTTGGAAAGACACGGTGAGAATGTATGTAATATAAAAGGGAGAATTATGGAAGGTGCGCGCTTGTGTCTATTGGATGTAGAGTAGAGGATAATTGTATACTTCATTGTAACTGATCAAGCAAAGATAGTTGCTATCAGACAGTTCAAAAGATTGTATATTTCTTCATATACACTTGTGTTGTGAACAATGAGTTTTGAAGGTGGACATAACCTTATTTGGGCAGTGAGCCCAGCCTTCTTTTTCTTGACTCCTAACAGGGTATGTCCTCTAACAAGGACTATGTATTGTAATATTTTAATCAGCTCCTAATAGGGCTTGATCTTCTAATAAGGATACTATACTCTCATTACATCATTAGTGGGTGTTAATTCCCACTAGGGTTTTACCTTTGACAGGGTTTCCTCGACTACAAAATATTGTGTTATTGTGTTGGCATTTATTGTGTTCATTATATTTGATAATGTTTTTATTCAAAGAATAAAGTTTAATAATCTATCATACAACTGATTCACCCCCCCTCTTAGTTGTATTATGGACTGTTATTCCTAACAATTAGTATCAGAGCTATTGGTCCTTAGAGAGAAATCTTAACAGCTTGAGGTGATCTTGGAGATGGAGTTCTATAGGAAGGATAGTCCGAAATTCGATCCTGAAAACTTTGACAGTTGGAAGAACAAGATGTGAACTCATTTTCTATATTTGGACATTGAGTACTGGATGGTTACAAAGAATCAAGTAACTATGAAGGTTGAGGATGAACTTCCAAAGGCTACCGATGATGAAAAGAAGGTATTATCATACAACATGGTCACAAGGGAAGCAATGATTAGTTTACTCTCTAAAGGAGAATTTACCGAGGTTAAATATTTGGATTCAACACACCAAATTTGGGTAAGATTACAAGCATTGTATGAAGGAGACAAGTTTACAAAGAGAGTGAAGTTACAAAACTGGAAAACTAGGATGGAGAAGCTAGAAATGAAGGATGATGAAAGTGTTAGAGCTTATGTATAGATACAACAATTGTGATTGGAATCTCAAATTGTGGAGGCAATTTTGAAGAGGAAGAAGTCATTTCAAAGATTCTTAGATTATTGACACCTATTTACAAGACTAAAATTTAGGCTATAGAAGAGATTATACCTTTGACTCCACACTTTAGTAGAGAAATGTTAATTGCAAAGCTAACTACCTTTGAAGCTACAAAAATGGGAGATTCTATACCTAAAGTTGAAACTGCATTTAAAGCATCTACACATAAGAAGATGATGTTTTCACTTCCTAAGCACTAGCAATGAGAACATAAAAGAAGAGCTCGGTGAATATGCTAAGGAATGGAAACAGATACAAGCATAGGAAAGAAAGGTGGATGAACTTGTTGCACTGATTGCTAGAAGAGAAAAGAGAGGTAAGGGTAAATTTGAAGAAAAGTTACCTTTGAAATTATTTTCATGCAATAAGACAGGTCACTTTGCATCTAGATGTCCTACAAGAGTTTCTAAACACAAACCTAAGTTTTTCAAGTCTAACTATTCAAAGGACAAGGAATGTTATTATGCTAGTGAAGGTATTTCTGATGATGATTTGGATTATGTTGATATTGGATTTATTGTTATTAAAGATAAAAAACTAGTGCATGAGGAAAAAGCTTTAGTATCCCATGTTGATAAGAAATTTGAATGGATTATAGATAGTGGTTTCTCACATCATATGACTGGAGACAAAAACAAGTTTGTTAAATTAGTAAAGTATGATGGTGGTGTTGTAAGATTTAGAGACAATGTTCCTAAATCTATCATAGGGGTAGGATCTATTACTTTGGATGGAAAGAATAATACTGACAATGTGCTAATTGTTGATGGAATTAAACATAACCAATTGAGTGTTGGACAATTGATGGACAAAGAGTTTTAATTACAATTATATGATGGTAAATGTTTCATCAGAAGTAAGGCAGGAAAGCTAATTGCATCCAATACTAAATCTAGAGGTAATGTCTTTGAATTAAATACATATGGAGCCTCTTGTTTTGTTGTGAAGATAGATGACAGTTGGTTATGACACATAAGATTTTGTCATGTTAATTTTGATAACGTCATGAAGGAAAGTTTTTCTAATGTAGTAAGAGATCTACCGAAGATTGTGAAACCATCTAACACATTATGCAGAGAATGTGTAATGGGAAAGAAGACTAGAAGAAATTACAAAAGTAAAGCATATACATCAAAAGGAAAGTTAGATCTAGTACATAAAGACTTAAGTGGACCTACAAGGACAAGATCATACTATGGTGAAAGGTATTTTATACTTTTTGTTGATGATTTTTCTAGAATGATGTGGGTCACTTACTTAAAAGAGAAATTAGAAGCATTTGATAAATTCAAGTTATTCAAAGCAAAAGCAAAGAATAAATCAGGTTTAAAGATAAAATGTTTGAGGTCAAACAAAGGTGGAAAGTTTACTTCAGACTTATTCAATTCATACTGTGAAGAGCATGAAATACAAAGACAGACATCTGCTCCTAGGACTCCACAACAGAATGGGATAACAGAGCAAAGAAACAACAATATACTTGATGTTGCTAGGACAATGTTGCTTGAAGGAAATGTATCTCATATGCATTGGAGATAAGCTATTGGGACAAAAGTGTACACTTTGAACATAATTCAAATCAAAGAAGGTACAAGTAAGACTCCATATGAATTGTGGTTTGAGCACACTCCTACTGTAACATATTTTAGAATATTTGGTAGTAAATTCTATATCAAGAGAGAAAACAAGATAGGGAAGTTTGATGCTAGAAGTGATGAAGGAATTCTCCTTGGTTATTCTACTAAGAGAAATGCTTACAAATGTTTTAATATGAGATTAAGAAAGATGATTAATAGTAACAATGTGAAGATAGACGAAAGGTTTCAGATCTCAGAGAGAATGTATGATTGTAATTAGAATACAGAGATTAAGGAGGTTGCTGCTACAGAAGAAGAACTTGTTGAGGGTGAATGCAAAAATGAGACTTATGATGATGATACAAATGAGGCTACTGAGGTTCCTAAGACTCTAAGGTATGTAAAGAAAGACCATCCTAAAATTAAAATTATTGGTAATAGAAATAAGGAGTAATGACTAGATCAAAGGCTAGATAAGAAATTTGTTTGATTTCTCAAGTTGAACCAAAGACTACAAATGAAGCTTATAGAGATGAATCCTAGATAAATTATATGAAGGAAGAGTTAGATCAGATAGAAAAAAATAAACACTTGGGAATTGGTTCCTAGGCCTAAAAACAAAAATATAATAAGAACTAAATGGGTTTTTAGAAATAAAATGAATGAAGAAGGAACTGTTGTAAGGAACAAAGCAAGATTGGTATGTAAATGATATTCACAACAAGAAGGCATAGATTTTGAAGAGACATTTTCTTCCTATTGCTAGAATAGAAGCTGTGAGATTATTCTTGGCTTATGCTGCACATAAGAACTTTAATGTATATCAAATGGATGTAAAATCTACATTCTTGAATGGGGATCTTGAAGAATAAGTATATATATAACAACCTGATGGATTTATTTTATGAAAAGATGGAGACATGGTATGCAAGTTGAAGAAGGCACTATATGGATTGAAGCAAGATCCAAGGGCTTGGTATGAAAGGTTAGACAAATACTTACTTCACCTTGGGTTTAGAAAAGGTAATGCTAACAATAATTTATATTTAAGAACTAGTGAAGATGGACTTTTGATAAAAGAAGTTTTTGTTGATGATATTATCTTTGGAGGCAATGATGAATTGTGTGAGAAATTTTCTAAAGAGAGGGAAAATGAATTTGAGATGTCCATGATAGGGGAAATGAATTTCTTTCTTGGACTACAAATAAATTAGAGCAAGAATGGAATTTTTATTTCTCAGACTAAATATCTTAAAGAAATGCTGAAAAAGTTTGGAATCGAAGATTGTAAACTAGTTGGTACACCCATGGTGGCTGGTAATAAGCTAAAAAAAATGATGAGACAAAGTGTGTTTTCATGGCTAAGTAAGAAACAAGATTGTATAGCCCAATCTACTACATAATCAGAGTATGTTGCTACTACTATTAACTACACTCAAATTATTTGGATGAAACAAATATTGAAAGATATTGGAATAACTTTTGATGAACCAGTGGTATTCCACTGTGATAACACTGTTAGAATAATTGAGAGGGGGGGTGAATCAGTTATCCACAGTCCCAAATACAAAATGTATATCTGGAAACAATTTACTTAAACTTATGTAGCTCAGTAACATAAAATACTAATCTGTCTGTGCTTTTATCGATTACCAGTTAATACCTTAGTATATTCACCGATCAAATCAAATATGCAACATGTAAAGTATGATAACAAACAATCATCACAGTCAACACATAACACAAAATATTTATCATGGAAACCCTGTAAAGGGAAAAACCACCTGGGACCGCCAACCCAAAATATTGTTCACTCTTTTGAAGTGAGGTCGGTGAAGACCCAACCCTGTTAAAGGTTACAAAACACACTATAAGGTGTGACCTTGTTAGAGGATTTAAATCCAACCGTTATCGTCCAACCATCATTCACTATGGGGTTGACATGATAACAATGTACATTCTATGAATGACATACAAGACTTTCTTAGTCTACTCGATTAAGAGATTTATCTATTTACAATGGTTAAAATGTAACAGTAAGTGATCTAATTACAATACAACTCCTATTGCAGATGTTTAGATCTATATTATGCTCATTCAAATCCTCTAATCAATATATCAATTCTATTTCAACAATATTCAGTAATTTACTGTCTCTCAGTTATAGCTTTCTGGTGCTCGGTAATCTCTGCAGTTCAGTTCTCCTTAACCAGTCTGATCAGGCATGCATGAAGCTTTGTTCATGCGATATCTCTACAGTCTCCTTCTTTTCGGTATCAATAAACAATGAAATCAATGTCTCTTAAATAGACCGTTTTAATTTCATCCATCAGATTTTGCCGCTTGTTCTCCTTCATTGATTTTTCTGCTTAAACCTTCCTCGGCTAATGTGTTAGTAACATGTTTTATTTCCATCCCTTAGATCTTCAAATTTTGTTAGCCGTAGATCTTCGTAACAAACTTTATCTTCAACACTGATAAAGAGGTACTTTCCAGTTCATCAATTCTTATCAACTAAACTGATCATTTGGTTCCTTTCTTCATACTCAATTAACAAAGAAATGTGTCGGTGCAAAACAAGCTCAGTTATTACTGTCACTTGGTATACACTACACTACTCGGTGTATATTGAAATGCTTCTTTAACCGACCACACTGCCTTGTACATTTTTGCTCTTTTCTTCATCATAGATGAATGCAACATAATCAAGTCAATAACATAAGGTCACAGATTCATTAATAAGTTACCCAATATATTCCTTATCCTCATATGTTATATCCATCTTCCTCATGTATATATATCTGTTCTTCATCTCGTTTTCTCCTTTCTACAAATGTTTGGGTATAGTAACTTACAAGATAAGTACTGTCAAAACTTAGTTGACATTAATGACAACATATTACTAATTTAATCATCTTACATATCTAATCAGAAAATTAGTGATCTCTAATCACAAATCTTCAAGTCATACAGTTTATTCAAATCAATTGTAGTTCATCAATCTCTCCCTTTGGCATTGATGGCAACACAAGCAATATGAAATATGCCATACACATACCAAACATGTATTCTACAACTATACAAACAATTTCTATAACTCTATAAGCTTTGTTAGCTTTGATTTAATGTGTTTAATTACTATGTTACAATAGCTCAACATATGCAGACAATCTTCTGCAGATTTGATCTTTTCAGCTCCTTCTATTCGCTATGTTCTCAACAACAAATCTTCAATGCCCTCCCTTTCTTTTTTAGATCTTTCTCCCTCTAACTAGGAAATATTTCATTGAACTTCTCTCCCTTTCTCATATATTTCATTATATAATCTCTCCCTTTGACAATAATTCCAAAGAACAATATAAACATATAGCTCTTTAGTAGCTAATTGACTCACTGTTGTTCAGTGCATTCACTGTATCTCTATATATCGATGTGCAAATCTGTTCCAGTTCTTCAATATTTCACAACCTTAGATAGAGTCTAAAGTGTGAACTATGCTGCATCAACATGAATGATCTTTTGATAAGATTAGGTTGATGCAACCTGCAGATCACATTAGTGACCGGTAGACAGGGGACAGACCCCAAGTCTAGTCCTCAAATATTCAAATGTTTCCTTCGGTAGAGGCTTTGTGAAAATATCAACAAGTTATTCTTTTGATGTAACATACTCCAACTTTACTTGCTTCTCCTATACTTGTTCTCTTAAGTAGTGATACTTAATAGATATATGCTTTATTTTTGAGTGCATCACTAGATTCTTTGAAATATTAATGGCACTAGTGTTGTCACAATATATAATCGCTAGATCAGTGATTACCTCATTCATACCTTCCAATACTTTCTTGATATAAGCAATATTTGAATAGTTTGTAGCAACAACAACATACTCAGCTTTGATAGTGGACTGAGAAATACAAGGTTGTCCATGTAACAAGTCTTTCACCAAAGAAAAATGCTCCTCTAGTGGTACTTTTTTTGTCATCTATATTTCCAGCCCAGTCCGTGTCGGTGTAGAATTTGAGTTCAAACTTGCCTTCCTTTGGATACCATAACCCACAATCCTCTATTTTCTTCAGGTATCTCAAGATTCTCTTTGTAGCAACCATGTGTGACTCCCTAGGATTTGCAAAAAATCTAGCAACTATCCCAACAAAATGTGCTATATCCGGTCTACTATGAACTACATACATCGACTTACCAATCATGGATTAATACAGCGTTTGGTTTACCTTGGTAGTTCCATCATCTTTGGTTAGTTTACATCTAGTAGCCATCAGTGTTCCAACATTTTTAGCATCTTCCATGCCAAATGTCTTCAATACTTCATTTATGTACTTGGATTGTGTGAAGAATATTCCATCATTCTGCTGAATCACTTGTAAGCCTAGAAAGAACTTAATCTCCCCAAACATAGAAATTTCAAATTCACTTCTCATTTCATCAGCAAATGATTTATAGATGTGATCTTTTCCTCCAAAAATTATGTCATCCACAAATATTTCAACAATCAAGATAGTATCATTTGAATTTCCTTTCATATACAGATTGCTATTTTCACTAGTTCTAACAAAACCAATACTCAACAAATAGTTATGCAGCCTTTCATACTAGGCTCTCGATGCTTGCTTTAAACCATATAAAGCTTTGTGTAATCTACATGCCATATCTTATTTTTTTGGATCCATGAACCCTTTTGGTTGTTCTATGTAGACTTCTTCTTCAAGTATCCCATTCAGAAAAGCAGATTTAACATCCATTTGGTAAACTTTGAACTTTTTGTGTGCAACATATGCAAGTAACATTTTGACTCCTTCTAATCTAGCAACAGGTGCAAAAGTTTCTCCATAATCTAATCCTTCCTCCTATGCATATCCCTTGCATACTAATCTAGCTTTGTTCCTTGTTACCTCACCATTCTCATTGAGTTTGTTTCTGAATATCCACTTAGTACCGATAACATTCTTGTCCTTAGGTCTAGGTACTAAAGTCCATGTCTTATTTTTCTCTATCTGTTCTATTTATTCTTTCATTGCATTTACCCATTCATCATTTTCTAGTGCAACTTTTACATTCTTCGGTTCATATTCACAAACTAAACATGTACCTTGTCATCATGCCAGCTTGTTGGTCTCCAATGATGTGTCTCAGGATGACGTCTCTTGACAAATCTTGCCAGTACTTGATCTCTTCTCTATTGTTCATCCTATGTAGGTTCATTTGTTTGCTCAGTAGGTCCTTCCTACTTGTCGGTTTCTCTTTCTTGTTCCTCGGTATTATTTTCCTACTGACCGGTTGTCACTGTCTGTGGCTTTGGTAGATACTCAGGTTGTTCAATATAAGTGAATCTACCGTAGTCTTCTGGTTCCTTTGTGCTTTCTTCTACATTCTTATCATCAAACTCATCAACCTGAACATTAGCACTTTCAATCATTTTATTTGTGACTTTGTTTAGACAATTGTATGCTTTACTTTTAGTGGAGTATCCTAGAAATATTCCTTCATCACCTTTTGAGTCAAACTTTCCATTTCTTTCATCTTTTATAATAAAGAATTTACTTCAAAAAATTATGAAATAACTTACAATGGGTTTGTGACCAAACCATAACTCATAGGGTATTTTATTAGTGTCTTTCTTCAATTGTAATCGGTTTAGAATATAAACAACTGTACTAACTACTTCTCTCCAGTATGTCTGAGCAACATTCTTTTCTATCATCAATGTCCTTGCATAGTCAACAATTGACCTATTCCTCCTTTCAACAATTCTATTTTGTTGAGGTGTCCTTGGTGCAGAGACCTGTCTTTTTATACCATGCTCATTACAAAAGTTAGTAAATTCATCAAAAATAAAATCACCACCTTTGTCAGATCTCAAGCATTTCAATTCTTTACCAGTCTCTTTCTCAACCTTTGCTTTATACCACTTGAACATCTTAAATGCCTCTGATTTTTCTTTCAAGAACATGATAGTCATTAATCTAGTGTAATCATCAACAAAAAGAATGAAATACCTATCTCCATAGTAACTCTGAGTTCTCATGAGACCACATAGGTCGGTGTGAACTAACTCAAGTATTTTCTTTGTTGAATAATCTTTTCTTTTGAAACTAGATTTTGTCATTTTACCTTTCTGACATTCATGACACATAACATGATCAGGCTTTGTTAAGTTAGACAGACCTCTAACCTTTTTATTTTTACTGATCTTAATCATGTTATCAAAATTCACATGACATAACCTTTTATGCCACAACCATGCATTCTCATTTTTCATCATTAAACAAGAAGACTCACCATTATCGAGATAAAATAGGTTACCTTTCAATTGTGCTCTTGTTCCAACTAGTTTCCCACCATCATCAAATATCTTTACTTTCTTGCTCCCAAAAGCAACTCAGTGACCATAATTGTTTAGCTGTGCCACACTTAGCAAATTATACTTTAGTCCTTCTACCCAATAAGCATTATCACATTGGATTATATCATTTATCAGTAAGGATCCCTTTCCTCTAACCATACAAGGTGTATCATTGCCCATTTTTACAGATCCTCCATTGTATTGCTCAAGATGATCAAATTTTTCTTCATTACTAGTCATGTGATGTGTACAGCCACTATCTATGATCCATGTATCATTTTTATTTACTTTAGAAATCAATGTTGTTTCTACATACCTCTCTTCTTCCTCTGAATCATCCTTCATCGCAACAAATAGTACCTCACAGTCATCATCAAAATCAATGTTAGAATCATTCTCATCAACAATGTAATATACCTTTTTACCTTTATCATTATTGTCTCAGTTGTCTCTATTGTAGTGTGAGTAAGTTCTATTGTTTCTTCTCCCATAGCTTCCTTCACCAGATCAGTCTTTGTTTCTGTCATCTTCCTTCCTATTTGGACATCTAGCAGCAATATGCCCAACTTCTTTGTAGTTAAAACATGCCCAATAAGGTAATTTACCCTTATATCTACATTTACCTTTAGGTAATCTTCTGGCCAGAAGAGCTTCAAGTTCATCAAGCTCATTATCAGTATTGATATCATTATCATCATTTCTACCACTAGACTTACTAATCTTCAGAGAAGGCATGAAAGCAGATTCAATAGTCGGTACAACACTATTATCATAGTTATTAAGCTCAAATGTAGTTAGCTTACCAATTAGATTATCAAGAGTGAGAGTATTACTTGGTGCAGATCTCATTTCATGGATTGCAGATATTCTGATTGCATAAACCGATAATAAGGTTCTGAGAATTTTTCTTACCACTGTGTCCTCTTCAATAAAACCATCAAATCCTCTTATAGCATTAACAACTTCCTTTATTATGTTTGTATACTGCACTATGTTTTCACCTTCTTTCATCTTCATGTCATCGAATCTTCCTCTTAAACTTTCAGCTCTGACTCTTTTTACATTAGCATCACCACTATAAACTTGAGCAAGTTTATCCCACATTTGTTTAGCAGTAGTACAGTCCTTGATATCTTCAAATTCAACATATGTTAGGGCAGCAACAATCTCAATCATAGTAACATTATGCTCATGCCTATCTCTTAGTTGATCAAGGGTCAAGGGACCAGTGGGTGGTGCAAGGTAGCCATTCTCCATTAGTGTGAGGGTAGAATTCCCAATTCTAGATACATACAGCTCCATTCAACTTTTCCATATTGTGAAGTTATCCTTGTTTAGCTTTGGCACTTCCCTCTTAAATATTTTGTGATCTTTGTGCTGAAGTCCTTAAAACTCTATTCCAAGAAACTTGGCTGCTCTGATACCAATTGTTAGAATAACTGAGAGGGGGGGTGAATCAGTTATCCACAGTCCAAATACAAAATGTATATCCAAAAATAATGTACTTAAACTTCTACAGCTCAGTAACATAAAATACCAATATGTCTGTGCTTTTACCGATTACCAGTTAATAACTTAGTATATTCACTGATCAAATCAAATATGCAACATGTAAAGTATGATAAAAAACACTCATCATAGTCAACACATAACACAAAAGATTTAACGTGGAAACCCTGTAAAGGGAAAAACCACTTGGGACTGGCAACCCAAAATATTGTTCACTCTTCTGAAGTGAGGTCAGTGAAGACCCAACTCTGTTAAAGGTTACAAAACACATTGTAAGGTGTGACCTTGTTAGATAATTTAAGACCAATCATTATTGTCCAACCAGCATTCACTATGGGGTTGACAGGATAACAATGTACATTCTATGAATGACATACAAGACTTTCTTAGTCTGCTCAATTAAGAGATTTATCTATTTACAATGGTTAAAATGTAATAGTAGGTGATTTGATTACAATACAACTCCTATTGCAGATGTTCAGATCTATATTATGCTCATTCAAATCCTCTAATCAATATATCAATTCTGTTTCAACAATATTCAGTAACTTACTATCTCTTGGTTATAGCTTTCTGACGCTCAGTAATCTCTGTAGTTCGGTTCTCCTTAACCAGTCTGATCAGGCATGCATGAAGCTTTGTTCACATGATATCTCTGCAGTCTCCTTCTTTTCAGCATCAATAAACAATGAAATCAATGTCTCTTAAATAGACAAGTAAACCGTTTTAATTTCATCCATAAGATTTTGCTACTTTTTCTCCTTCATTGATTTTGCCTCTTAAACCTTCCTCAGCTGATGTGTCAGTAACACATTTTATTTCCATCCCTTAGATCTTCTTCAAATTTCATTAGCCGTAGATCTTCGTAACAAACTTTATCTTCAACATTGATAACGAGGTACTTTCTAGCTCATTAATTCTTATCAGCTAAACTGATCATTTGGTTCCTTTCTTCATGCTCGGTTAACAAAAAAATGTGTTGGTGCAAAACAAGCTTGGTTAGTACTATCACTCGGTATACACTACACTGCTTGGTGTATACTGAAATGCTTCTTTAACCAACCACATTGCCTTGTGCATTTTTGCTCTTTTCTTCATCATAGATGAATGCAACATAATCAAGTCAATAACATAAGGTCATAAAATCATCAATAAGTTACCCAATGTATTCCTTATCTTCATATGTTATATCCATCTTCCTCATGTAGATATATCTGTTCTTCATCTCTTTTTCTCCTTTCTACAAATGTTTGGGTATAGTAACTTACAAGATAAGTACTATCAAAACTTAGTTGACATCAATGACAACATATTACTAATTTAATCATCTTACATATCTAATCAACAACTTAGTGATCTCTAATCACAGATCTTCAAGTCATACAGTTTATTCAAATCAGTTATAGTTCATCAAACACTGTAATACCCCAAAAATGGGCTATAAGTTCATTAATCTCCTACATCTTCAATTCGAACGAAATCGACATCAAAGTCCTAATCTAAGGCACATCTAAACATCATCGAATCATAATTGATTATCTTAAATTTTGCATCGGGGAATATTCCTAGCAATATTCCTAATTATCTTAATTATCTTTAATTTAATAATTATTTGGCAATAAATCACATTTATCCTAAGTTTGATTAATTGAATATTTTCATATTTAATTAATTAGATTTAATATTTGCCACTTAATTGTGTAATTAAATTTAATTCTATCTATTATTAATTGTATTATTTAATTTTGACAATAAATCAAAATTCCTATCTTTAATTGATTAAATTCTTATTTAATTAATTAAAGCATGTTGTCATTATTTAATAATATAATTTTTAATAAAAGTTTGGTAAAATAGTTAATTAACCCATAAATTAATTATTTTATTTCAAAAATCAGTTGAGTTGAGGATACATCACTTTATTTATTTATTTAATTCTTAATTATTATGCATATTCAAAAGAAACAGTTAAACTCCAAATCAAAAAATCAATGCAAGTTATTGACTTTTTGGAACTCAACATCCTTTTGGAGTTCAAAAAGCTGATCTAAACTCTAATTTGAGTTAAAAAGCTCTTTTTGCATGATTTTGAGAATTAACTATCTTTCATGATCAGATAACTCAAAAATCAAGCTAAGTTATTTGAGTGATTTATGGCTTTTATCCATGCACCTCCAAAGCCCCGGATTTCTATAAAACCAAGGCTCAGCTCTTCACAAATCATCTCATATTTTGCACAATCACGCTGGAGAATTGGAGGCTGAGGAATCAACTTGCAAATTCAAATCTTTGTGAGATCAATTTCAATTGCATAGTTTTTATATCTTAGCATAGAATCTCATAGTTTTCATATCATTGTTAGAATCTTCATTGTTAGATCATTTAACATCCATAGCATATCAGTTTTCATTCTTTATTGCATAGAAAATATCTTTAAAAAAATAGCTTAATTGCATTCAATCTCTTATCTAGATAAATTGCATTCAAATCCTTCATTTAGGTGTCGTCTAGGTCACTGATCTCGATTACAATCTGAGAACACCAATCTCGCACCTATTAGAAGGCAGTAAATCGCTTGGTTAGATAGCTTTCAATTTTGCACGATTTTGATTATAGCTAACCTCTAATATTTTACTGAGTGTTGTGTCTACAGATTAGGTACAATTTTCACACACACATTTCTAGTGCCCACCGTGGGGCCCTGAAATGGGTTTCCAATTCAATTCTATCAATTTCTATCTTTTTCTCCTCGGGATCTGTGCAAAACTGTGATTTTTAATTTTTGTCCGTACATTTGTCGTACGAGTTTCTGACAAATGTCATATGGGAGCATACCCACTGTCGTATGATACTGGACCCACTATCGTACAACAGTCTATCGGATCGAGACTCATTTCATTACATACCCACTATCATTTGGGAGCTAAGCTGTCGTATGGTAGCATACCCAGTGTCGTATGAGTTTCTGGACTGTCATCTGGGAGCATACCCACTGTCGTACGAGTTTCTGTACCAATTTTTGACTGTTGTTTCATTTTTCACAGCAGAGTATCAGATTTGATTTTTATATTTCGGCTAACTGCTAATTTTGACAATTGAAATTCTCTGTTTTTGATTGCTCTTTGCTGGTTTTGATTGGGAAAAGTGCAAGAATTGCTAAAAATTAGGTAAAATCCACTAAGCGCGTTGCGAGGATCACCAGGTATTCTCCTTCATCTAATAACATTTTGATTTGGGCTTAAAATAAATCTCTCATGTGTCTAGCTTGTGTGCTTCTTCTCATGCTTTTATTTTACACACTTGCATAATTTGATACTAGGTTGTAATCCCATAAGAATTCATTAAGTAGTCTTAGAATACTTGTGATTGATCTTGATTGCTATCTTGGGTTATTAGACTCGCTAATCCGCCGGCCCCTCATTTCCGCCTCGTGGTTGCAATCTCAGCACCATAAAGGGGAGGGATCAACAGGACAAAAGCATTAAATGTTCCACTTGGCAACCCTTTTGTGCTTTTAGGAACTCACTTGTTTTCTAAGTTGTGGACTTATTTTTAGCTTGTGTGAGGTGTTAAGTGTTCCACCTTGTGGACTCATCTCATATTTGCTTTAAGCGTTAAGTGTTCCTCTTTCTACTTTTTTGGATGCTTTTGGTAGATTTACTTTCAGAACATATATCTATGCTCACATAGTAATTAGGCCCTATGAACACTATTCGAGATTCTTGAGAGATTGGATTCCTAGCAAAATCTTTCTTGACGACAGAATCCTTGTAGGTAGGGAGGATACTTAGTGCGTTTCAAATTCAACTTGGTTAGTGCGTCTTCTCTTATTGATCGACACATTCTCTCTTTGGAGAGGTTGATAGATCACGTGGGGTTGATATCACGAGCTTTGGTGAATCAAAATTGGTTAGTGCATCTTCTCTTATTGATTGATACATTCTCTCCTCGGAGAGGTTGATAGATCACGTGGAGTTGATATCATAGACCTTGGTGGAACAAAACTTTGTTTTAGCGTGTCGGATTAATCTGCTTGCTTTGTTTGGGTTAAAAGTGAAGAGGTATCAAAACCTTGAATCTAGAGCCAAGTCCCCTTGTGGTATAAATCTGTGAGTCATCTTTAGAGAGGGTCAACCGTAGCGGACAATCCCTTCACAAGGCAAACTGTGTTGACGGAACCTCAAGCGGTCATAGCCATTTTCACCGTGGTAGTGACAGACGCTATATAAATGTCCTTGTGGAAGAAATCTCCATGGGTATGGTTCATTATTGGGTTGTCAGATCTCCCTAGCAGCTCTTGAAGATTAAGTTCTCAGATTGTGTCAAAACCCTGGTGCGTCGGGATTGGAGTTCACCCCTTTGAATCATAAAAGTTGCAGAGTCAAACCATTACTAAAAACCCTAGAGAGGCCAATTTTTTTTTTATTCTCGGGTATATGTGTGTTATTGCAAAACTTTTCAGAACATACATAATTAGTACTCTCAGGGATTAGCACAATTTGGTCACTTGATTGTTCATGCGCAAGGTTGCTTTTGCCCTTGTTCATTATTTTCAGATGTGCTTGGAATCACTTGCTTGCTGTTCTGCGTGCTTGTTTATCTACTTGGCTATTAAAAATGATCAAATCTGGTATAACCTTCAAAATCTGGACAGTACAATTTGCAAACAATCCAGAACTGAAAACCTTAAATTTTGTAAAAATTGACGTAAAGTTCTTTCTGGAGTCAAAAGTCATTTCAAGAAGTCAAAAGTCGTACGACTTTTTGTCAAATGTCATTTCAGTATCGCCCATATGTCGTATGATTGAGAACCCAGTGTCATACGAGTTTTCAAACCAGCAAATTCAAGAAGTCAAAAACTTGTTAGCAACTATCGTACGAGTTTTGTCAACTGTCGTTTCATTGCTACCCAACTGTCGTATGAGTTTTGCAACTGTCGTTTCATAGACTACCCAGTGTTGTACGAGTTTGCAGAGTGTCGTTTGGAAAAATTTGAGAGAGTTGTCAGAAAATTGTCAAATTGCAAGATATCCAATGTTTCCAGCCTAGTTCCAGAATCTGTCAAAAATATCATTGTGTCAGGAACAGAGCAGTAGCTATCGAGCATTCTACCATTTTCTGAGTTTGATCTTTTGAATCCGATCTAGTCTTCTGTTTGATCAATTTGAGTCCTTTTTATCTCGTGTCAAAACCTTGTCATAACTATCAATCTTCAATCAATCTTCAAAAATAGACTAAGTGTTGAGAACTCGTGTCCGCTATCTTTTGGGCGATCTATCCCATACATCCAGGGCACAGTTTCCTTCACCCACATCTCATCAAATCTTCAAAACTATCATAATCTTGACAAGGTTGTGCCATCTGATTTTCTCAAATCAAATTGTTCTTCAGTTGTCTTCATCCTTTTCTTCTGTTTCATTCAAAGTTAATGGTGGAGACCAGAGCTTCTTCACACAAGAAATCAGAAGAAATATCTCAGAATTTACTTTTGACCAATACCCCAGGTCCAACTCTTGAACAACTCATCAAGTCAGGTATCTACGAAGATGACGGTCTCGGTAATTTTTGATTGAAAATTGGTTACATACCTCCTCTATCAACTCATAGAGGTAATCAGCAAACTCCTCCTCAATCTGTTCCAGGGAGCCCAAAAACTCCTACCATGTCTCAAGCAGGGACAAACCACAGTTCTCTAGGAGGAGGATCCCAAGGACACCATTCTCAACATAATGTCGACCAAGACCCTACACCCTTTGAAATCTTTCGATGTCAAAATGACAATGAATTCCAGAGAATGATGAGGCATTTCTTGAAAGTGGATAGAGAGGCATACTTTTTACAATTAGCCCAGGAAGGGGCTAAGCTTCCTCCGAACTTTAACATTGATGATATAATCACACATGAGGAAGAAACTCCACTCACAGCTATGACAAAATAGATGCATGCTATACAAGTCAAATTTAACAATCTTAAGAAGGAGAAGGAACCCAAGGAGTTCTCCATGGAGGCCCTATGTCCTTTCTCGTTCGACAAAAACTTGTATATGCCACCATTCCCAAAAAGAGTGGAGATACCAAAGTATGACAAATATGACAGACACTCTGATCCTCAAGATCATGTCAGAGAGTTTTGTATGCAATCCATGGAATTCATGCATGAACCGACTTATCTGATGCGTCTTTTTCCTAGATCCTTGGGAGGAGAATCCATTCAGTGGTTTTCAAGATTACCTTCTACGATCAAAACTTTTGAGGAATTGATTAAATTGTTTTATCAACAATATTCCTACAATATTCAACATCCGATTACCATGATCGATATCTGTAACCTCAAGCAATATCCAGGGGAATCATTCCTAACTTTTCTCAAGAGGTGGTGAAAGAAGTTTTCTCTATATGCTAGACCAATTCTCGAAATGGAGAAACTTGAAATCTTTATCAATAACCTTGTTCCAGAGCTCAACTATCCATTACAAATGCAAGATCATGTATCTTTTGATAAAATGGTGGATAATGCAATCAAGATTGAGAAAGTACTTGTTAAGAAAGGAGAAATCACACTTCAAAAGGACAAGTCTGAATCTGGATCTAGCTCAAAAGATAAAAACAAGAGCTGGAATAGAAACAAAGGTATCATCTCTGATGGTGTTGTTGACACTATCCGCACCCCATCAAAGGCATCGGCCTACAATCTCACCCTTGCCACCAAAGCCATTGAAGCTTCAGAGCAAAAATCTGCTGAACCATCTCCAAAGAAGCCATTCAAATGATGGGATAATAAATGAAAGTTTACTCCCTTGGAGAATCTTTGGAATCTGCCCTGAGAACCCTAATAGCTGATAACATGATCTCTTTACCACCAATCCGAAACCCTGATCTGGATCCAAAACCATATTGGTGGAAAGATAATGAATTCTGTGCTTTCCATCGGACTAAAGGCCACAAAACTAATGGATGCTTCCACTTGAAACATACCATTCAAGACTTGATAGATCAAGGGGACATCACGATCGATAATCCTACCAGCAATAATGATCACACAACATTTATAGAACTGTTTCCACAACATGGCAAGGGAGTTTCCACTTCTCAGCCTAACATGGGGGTAAAAGTCAACTATGCCTACTCGGGAAATAATGCTGTCATCAATATGGTTGAACCATGTCTCTCTGAGAGCTGCAATGTCATCATGATTGTACGAAGAGATAGAAATCATTCCTTAGCTAATGCGGTTACTAGATCACAAGCTCAGGCTCATCTGAAAGGACAAACACCAAGTTCATCTAATGTCCCTAAGATACCTTTCAATCTCACATCTGCTTCTAAACAGAAGGTTGCCTTGAAATCTTCCAATCCAAAGGATACCAGACCTACATCTTACAGCATTGTCCAACAACTTCAGCATACCAATGCCAAAAGCTCTATGTTTGAGTTACTTCAAACATCTCTAGCTCACAGAGATATCCTAGACAAAGCTTTGCTCGGCTCTAATGTTCCTGATGATCTAGATCTAGATAGGTTCCACTATGGTTGGTCATCTAACATCTCCACAATATATCTCCTTTTTAGAAGAGGATGACAACTCCCTAAGTCACCCACATAATCAGCCCTTGCACATAGAAGTCTTGATCCAGAATCATCGAGTCAAACGTGTGTTGATAGATGGGGGTGCAGGCCTCAACATTTGTTCTTACAACTTAATCACATAGTTGGGATTCTTAGAGATGGCTATTGATCCTCGAAAGAAGATCACCATAAAAGCCTATGATGAACAAGAAAGAGCTTCTAAAGGCACCATTGTCTTACCCATCCGAGTGGGTCCGGTCATCAAAGATACCACATGTCAGGTGCTTGATCTACCATTAGCTTACAATATCCTTCTAGGGAGACCCTGGATACATGAAATGCAAGCTATTCCTTCTACGTACCATCAATGCTTGAAATTTCCCTATGAAGGAGTGGAGGTTACTATCCCAGCAGATCTGAGTACAACTTGCAATACATTGAAGGAAAGTGCCGATAAGCTTGTTCCCAATAATAGAGAATCTTCCATCAAGCAGCTAAATGTTGCTTCCACATCTAAGATGGATGACATTGCTAAAGAGATCAATATCAAAGAAAATGGGATGGGAGAATACACTATAGAGCCAGTCTTGTCTCTGACATCTCTCCCAATCTCACCTAAGTCGTATGGACAATCCTTGAAGCAATCTAAATCAAAACCTAAGGAACCTATGGAAGCATACAAAAGAAATTTTGTAGCAGAGCAAGTATCCAAACAAGAATTTGAAGAGGATGAAGCTGTGCTGGCATGGCTATATAAAGAGGATTCTGAGTCTAAAATTGTTCAACCTAGTGAATCTATAGCACCTACAATCCCTTCTAATTCATATGGTCCAGGAAACAAATTGATAGCCAAGATAGGATATTCCGGTCAAGGACCTCTAGGAATAAGGGGAAAGGGTCTTGTGACACCCATTTCACATATTGGTAGAGACAAAAAAGATACTGGTGGCTTAGGGTTTAAGAAGAAACCCTATCATCTCAAAGGTGGTTGTTCTCATGTCATAGAACAAATTGCACCAGGAGAACCCCTTCTCAAGAAAGAAGAGACAGAACCCTCAGATGATGATTCAGATAGTTCAAAACTCATCCCCTATGAAAAATTGCCTAAAGAGATCAAAGATCTTCTTGATGATAAAGATGATCCTATCAAAAGAATTAATGTAGTAGAAACACAAGAACCTACTATAGCACAAGAGATGGTTGCACCACAAGAACCAGCTAATCTTGAAGGCAATCAAACTGATCAAGAAGAAGGGGGTAGTTATTTTGACACTGATTCCCATGAATATGAATTCAAGTCGGAGACTGAGGGTAATCCTTCTTGGGGTATTCATCTTGATTTCACACATTTTTAAAGATTTCCTAGAGATCCTGAATCAGAAGCTGAGTCAAATGACTATGAATGGGGTGCCATTCCAGAAGAAGATGAGCTTATAACGGAGAAATATATTGATGTTATTCACCAATATGTATCTCAACCCAATGTAGGTTTAGAGTGAAACAATGAACTTAACGTGTCTGATCCACCTATGGTTGAAGAGGACTCCCATGATGATGTTGAGCCTATTCACGAATTGAACATTTTGAGCTGTAATATCACCTTTGAACTTGAGCATCGGGTTAGGACCAATGTTGACATATCCACATCCGTGAACACCATATCCCAAGCCTTTCCCGCTTTGACTATCCAACGCCCTGATCTTATCGACTAAACTTCCACAAACCCAAACCATGGTATGTATACCTTCTCGAATGACTATGCCCTTGCCTACTACCTCAATGCAGTTGAGCCTATGAGTACTTCCATCAGTGAACCGAGTGTTAGCATGACCGAGTCGGACATCAAATATCTTAGTCAGAAAAACAAGAGTAAAAAGAAAAAGAAAAAGAGTTCTGAGGGTGAAAACCACTTTGTGGCAGTCTCAGAACTGACAAAAGTAAAAAGAAAAGATGTATCTGAAGGTGAAAACCTCTCTGAGGTGCCTAAGGATGAGATATTTGATGTCCTTCCGAGTCATTTACAGGATAGATCTCCAGTTCTGATTGAGCCAACTCAATCCATCAATTTGGGTACAACAAAGGAACCACAATTGGTACATGTAGCACAATCTCTATCAGATGAAGAGAAATAGAACTTCACTACCTTCTTATCAGACAAAAAGATCAACTTTGCATGGAAATATTTAGATATGCCAGGATTGGATCCCAATCTCATTATGCACCATCTATCCATTGCTCCTGGGGTAAAACCAGTCAAACAGAAATTGAGAAAGATGCATCCTCATGTGGCACTCTTAGTCAAAGCAAAGCTAGAAAAACTCCTCAAAGCTGGATTCATCTGTGTCATAGACTATGCTAAGTGGATCTCTAACATTGTACCTATTTCAAAACCAGATGGTTCAATCAGAGTGTGCACGGACTTTAGAGATGTGAACAGAGCATGCCCTAAGGATGATTTTCCACTACCTAACATTGATATGATAGTGGACATGACTAAGGGCTATGAAATGTATTCCTTAATGGATGGCTTTTCTGGGTACAACCAAATCAAAATTGCTCCAGAAGATCAAGAGAAAATAGCTTTCACATGTGCGTGGGGAACCTTCTGTTGGAATGTTATGCCATTCGGACTCAAAAATGCTGGAGCTACATATCAAAGAGCAATGACATCTATTTTTCATGATATGATGCATAGAACAATGGAGGATTACGTGGATGATACCTTGGCAAAATCCATGATTAGAACTGAACATCTAACAGACTTGAGCATGATCCTCGACAGAATGGAAAAATTTAGTCTTCGACTAAATCCTAAAAAGTGTGCTTTTGGAGTCACTTCTGGAAAGCTCCTAGGATACATCGTCTCCAAGAAAGGCATTGAAGTTGATCTAGCTAAGGTCAAGGCTGTAATAGAGATGCAACCTCCCACAAATATTAGTCAAATGAGGATGTTGCAAGGCAGAGTTCAATCTATCAGAAGATTCATATCATAGCTAGCGGACATATCACAGCCTTTTACAAAAACATTACATAAAGGTGTGACCTTTGCATGGAATGAAGAATGTGAGAACAACTTTAAACATATCAAGAAGTATCTATCAAATCCACCTATATTGATGCCTCCTATTCATGGGAAGCCATTAATATTATATGTCTCCGCAACAGATTCATCACTGGGGGCATTGCTAGCACAACATGATGAGAACAAGAAAGAAAGAGCCATCTACTATATCAGTAGAACTTTAGTGGCCTATGAGAAGAACTACTCAATGATAGAGAAGGCATGTCTAGCTGTGATCTTTGCATCGCAGAAACTGAGACACTACATGTTAGCTCATACTACTCATTTGGTAGCTAAAATTGATCCACTGAAATATCTCCTAAGCAAAGCTGCCCTCACAGGTAGACTAGCTAAATGGGTCATGCTCTTGAGCGAATTTGACATTGAATATGTTGAAAGAAAAGCTATCAAAGGACAGGTCATTGCTGATCAATTAGCTGAAGCACCACTATTTGATGATACACCCATGCAAATGGAATTTCTCGATTCCTCTATCATGCACCTTTCTTCTAGAGCATGGCGGTTATTCTTTGATGGCTCCTACACATAGAATGGATCTGGAGTAGGCATATTGTTCATCACTCCTCAAGGATACTCGATACCCAAAGCATTCAGATTAAAGTTTCCTTGCATAAACAATATTTCTGAATATGAGGCACTTCTCAATGGTATGAAAATGGCAATACAGTGGAGAGTTACAGAGATGCACATCCATGGAGACTCACAATTAGTTATCCACCAAGTCAATGATGTGTACCAAACCAAAGATGAAAAGCTCATTCCTTACAAGAGAATGGTAGATGATTTAAAGAAATACTTCATCTCTATTACATTTGAGCAAATACCTAGAACGGAGAATAAGGCTGCCAATGCAATGGCGACATTATCTACTCTCTTACAGCAGCCTAAACATGAACTATGCTATGAGTTCCTGTTGGAAGCCCTATCCTATCCTGCATATGACTCCCTTGAAACCCGCATGATCTGCATTGTTGTAGGTTATGACTCATCTCGCTACAAAAATCTATTCTCCTATCTCCACGACCAAATCATCCCTGAGTCCTTTAACCATTTTGAGAAATGAAACCTTATCCGATCTGCATCCTGATATGTCATCATTGGTAACGATCTGTACAAACGAGGTCTAGATGGTACACTGCTTAGATGTTTAGAATGAGAAGAGTCTCAACGTGCATTAGAGGAAGTCCAGGAGGGTATATGTGGGTCACACTTGAACAGTTTAACGTTAGCTCACAAACTTATTAGGGCTGGGTACTATTGGCCTGAAATGGAAAAAGAGGCTATTAAATTTGCTAAAAACTCTCAACAGTGTCAAGTACATGGCAACTTGATTCATGCTCCAGGGAGAGATCTGATTCCCTTTACTAGACAATAGCCTTTTCAACAATGGGCATTTGATCTCATAGGTGCTATCCATCCGCACTCTTCTAATGGACATACCCATATAATCACAGCTACAGATTATTTTACAAAATGGGTAGAAGCAGTTCCTCTAACACAAGCAATGGGGAAACAGATCTCTATGTTCATCCTGAACTACATCATTTGCAGATATGGGATCCCTCACTCTATAATCACAGATAACGGGGGACAATTCAAAAAAAAGGACCTAGATGACTTATGTGCCAAGTTCAAGATTACTCAACATTGGTCATCTATCTACTATCCTCAAGGGAAAGGCCAAGCTAAAGCTTCAAACAAAAATCTCTTGAAAATCTTGCACAGAACAGTGAATAAAACAGGAAGAGACTGGCATCTCATGATCAATCTAGCTCTCTGGGCATACAGAATTAGTATCAGAATGCCTACAAGGGCTACACCTTTCGCTTTAGTTTATGGATATGAAGCGGTACTACCTATTGAGGTTGAAATCCCATCACTCAGAATCAGAATGCATGGACTTGTCACTGATGAAGACTACAGAGTGTCTAGGTTACAAGAACTTGAATTACTAGATGAATGTAGGCAAGCAGCGTATGATCATCTCAGAGTGTATCAGAAAAGAATGTCTAGAGGCTACAACAAGAAAGTCAGACATAGAGAATTTCAGGTTGGTGATCTAGTGTTGAGAGAAAATCCTAAAAATCAATCACATCGAGAAGGCAAGGGGAAGTTCGAACCCAATTGGCTGGGTCCCTTTGTAATCACTGCTACTTTTGGCTCTGGTGCTTATCAACTCTCAACGACTAAAGGAGAACAGCTCTGAGAACCAATCAACGTTCTCCATCTAAAGAAATTCTATGCCTAAGGCATTCAGTGCTTGGTAAATGTCCTGAAAATAATCCTAAAAATAAAATAAAAAAGTCCTGAAAAAATGAACATCTTGGTGAAAACCTAGCAATAGGCACCTTGATGATTCACAAAAAAATCAAAAAAATATCAAAAATTCAAAAAAATAAAAAAATATCAAAAGTACAAAAAAATTGAAAAAATGAAAAAAAAGAAAAAAAAATGAAAAAGAAAAAAAGTGCCTTGGTGAAAACCTGGAAACAGGCGCCTTGGTAGCAAAAATAGAATCTCTACCAAGATGGTGAAAACCTGACAAACGGGTGCCACTTGTTCCAAATGCTCCATCTATCAGCACAATCTTGGTCTTTCCTAGCTTTCAGTCTTGTTTTAGTTTGTACATATCTCCTGGTTTGTTTCTGCATTTCCAGTTTTCAATAAGTTGATCTGTACACCGATCAGCTTGCGCATTTGTATCTTGTCAATGTTTAACACTTGGGGGCAATCAATGTCATATCCTATGGCCTCCAATGTATCTTAGATGTATCCTATCCAGTCAGAGTCCTTTGAAGCTTCATGTGAGTCAGTCAGTCAGTCTTGTCTCCAGAAAAGATTTTGCATCTACAACAACGCAATCAAACATCAAAACTCAACTGAAAACAATCTATGCTTTGTACATGCTTTTATCTCCTTGTATGCTTACTGATTCGCATTGAGATTTTTGCATATTGTGTCCCTTCGAGCTCCTCAATGATGTCCTTTACAAGATTTAGAGAGTGATGACTAGGGGCATAATCTTTTCTTGGTTTTCTGCTTGTATGTGAAAATCTAACATCTTTGGAAATTCTGGATTGAAATGGTGTCCGACTGTAAGAGCCTCTATCTCGAATTAGATGGCCATGCATACCTCGACCATTGATACCCAGACAATTCAAAGAAGTTTGATCTAACTATTATCTTTTTGAGTAAATTTTTTCTCCTACTGTGAAACGCGATCTTGCCTAAGGAGGTGAACAATAAAGGGTCACCACGGGTAATTCACATTGGATTTAGAATGATCTCTTGACTGTTTGATGTGTTTGCAACACAAGGCGTATTCAGGTCATCATGACGTTTATGTTTTGATGCTTATATAAATTTCTATATCAAAATGGACATGATATTCAGGTCATCCTGGTGCTTGTGCCTTGGTGCTTATATCTAATCCAACATTCTGAAAACAAATCAATATTCATATGTCCATGGTTGTTTGACCAGTGGGTGTTGTATTGATTCTTGCGCATACAAATCGATATTCATATGTCTATGGTTTCATAGCTAGTGGGCATTGTATTGATTTATCCGGTTACCTAAAAGTTCAATGATGATAACAAATCAACATATGATCAGTGACTAGGTCCTAGGTCTTAGGTTGCATTTCATTTTGCATGTCTCATTGCATTTTGCATGTTGCATGATCTCACAATGGCTAAATGAACTTCAATGCTTAAAAAATTCTTCATATCAATTCTTCAAATCTAACAAGAGTTGAATCTCACACGAAGGTTCCTCCAACGAAGCAGCAAGTAGAATCCTTTTTCGGGATCAAAATCAAAATCTGAGATCATTCATATTATTAACTACTTGCATATTCGACCTTCAATCATCACAGAAATCTAGTATTCAACTTAACTGATTATCTTACATCAAACTATCAAAATTTCAACTTGGTCAACCATGGTCAACTCATGGTCAAACCTAGTCAAACTTGGTCTTTTGGGACCTTCCAACGATGCAGAATGCATTCTTCAACGTATATAACCACTTCTCAAATCAATTAACATGCTTCTAAACTATAACGCTGACTTTTCTTGTCATATTTCAATTTTAATCCCGAAGGGGGCATGGTATTGCACATCATTCAAAGTCTGTAAATCAAATTCTATCGATCAAATCTATCAATATCTTTCATCAGTGATCAAGACAACAATCATGTCTAGTCGCTGATTCATCAAAAGTCCTCATCGCTCGGGGCAAATCTATCATCACTTGGGGCATATCAGATTCATCGATCCATATCAATCTGGTATTCTCCTAATCTTGTAAACTGTATTAGTTTTTGCAACCATCGGATCATAGTGTTCTTTCCTTGGTTCTTCGGCAACTGAAGGGTTTGGATGTGATACTTGCTAGTTCTGCTAAGACAATTGAGTCTAGAACGGGTCACTCACTTCTTATCAATCCTAAGGTTCAGAATCAGGCATTTTGACACTTTTTCGCAATCATAGGTTCATTTGCTGCTATAGTAAACATTATCTCTGGTCATTCAGGACCTCCTATCTCAAAATCTTTCAATCGGTTTCTATCTTGAGATCAGTTTATCTTTTGAATCAGTTTCATATCTTTATCAAACATAGACTGTCTTTGAACCACTACGCTTCGCACAGTAATTCAAAGAGGGGCAAAATGTAATACCCCAAAAATGGGCTATAAGTTCATTAATCTCCTACATCTTCAATTCGAACGAAATCGACATCAAAGTCCTAATCTAAGGCACATCTAAACATCATCGAATCATAATTGATTATCTTAAATTTTGCTTCAGGGAATATTCCTAGCAATATTCCTAATTATCTTAATTATCTTTAATTTAATGATTATTTGGCGATAAATCACATTTATCCTAAGTTTGATTAATTAAATATTTTCATATTTAATTAATTAGATTTAATATTTGCCACTTAATTGTGTAATTAAATTTAATTCTATCTATTATTAATTGTATTATTTAATTTTGACAATAAATCAAAATTCCTATCTTTAATTGATTAAATTCTTATTTAATTAATTAAAGAATGTTGTCATTATTTCATAATATAATTTTTAATAAAAGTTTGGTAAAATAGTTAATTAACCCATAAATTAATTATTTTATTTCAAAAATCAGTTGAGTTGAGGATACATCACTTTATTTATTTATTTAATTCTTAATTATTATGCATATTCAAAAGAAACAGTTAAACTCCAAATCAGAAAATCAATGCAAGTTATTGACTTTTTGGAACTCAACATCCTTTTGGAGTTCAAAAAGCTGATCTAAACTCTAATTTGAGTTAAAAAGCTATTTTTGCATGATTTTGAGAATTAACTATCTTTCATGATCAGATAACTCAAAATTGATTAATTATTTATCCTATCTTTCAATTTTGCACGATTTTGATTATAGCTAACCTCTAATGTTTTACTGAGTGTTGTGTCTACAGATCAGGTACAATTTTCACACACACAAACACTAGTATAATGAATATATCAAAGATTTTGGTGATGCATTCTAAAACTAAGCATATTTCTATTAAGTATCACTTCTTGAGAGATAAGGTATAAGAGAAGGAAATAAAGTTGGAATACATTAGCATAAAGGAACAAATAGTAGACATATTTACAAAGTCATTGCCAAAAGATGCCTTTGAATATCTGAGAGGTATTCTTGGGGTTTAGACCCCTCCTAGTCAAAATTAAATGATGCAGGAATGCATCAGTCCATAGGTTTTTCAGAGCCTTATCATATTCTGGACTTGATGTAGGGATCTACTCCTCAGGCGGAGTGATCGTTGAAGACATGTATTGAAGATAGTTGATGACTTAGGGCACCCTTTGAGATTGTTGTCAAAGGGGGAGAGTTACTATGAGATTGTTGTCAAAGGGGGAGAGTTACATGAAGGCACTGAGAGAATATTGTTTGGGTTGATGGATTTTCCCATATGTTGCCATCAATGCCAAAGATGGATATTGCTAATGCATTGGGGAGATTTTTGATACATTTAATATGTTTAGTCACTACGTTGAGTGATACTGGAGTTGCTGTTGTTGTCATTCATGTTTTGTTACTGATGTCAACATATGTTTTTGTGAAGAGAACATGTTAGTTATTACAATGTACAGATATTGTACGGATGTTTCAGAACATGAGAAGTCTAATGAGAGTACAAGAAGATGTTATGATCTTGTATCCAAGATCGCATGATGCAATATTGCATATTGGCTGAGTTACACAAGATTTGGTGAAGACTGGTTACTGGACAGTGTTGAGCATCAAATTTACATGAGACAACGACTAGGAATTTATGTGAGAAAATTCCCCTCTTGGAAGAATGATATTAGTCAATCTCAAGGTTCCTTCTAGGTTGGGTCTCAATCACTTGGATATCTCAATGAAAGATAAATGTGAATCTATTCATGAGGATGCCTTCGCTAGTTCGTATCTCAAAAAGGATGCAAAATAAACTTTAAACACAACAATACTTTCTTTTTGGGATTTTAAAAATTTTAAATGAAAATAATGTGAATCTAATTAATCTACCATAGCTAATTTGCAAGGAAGTTAAGAGGCAAGGTCATGAGAATTTAAAAGAGATCTGCTAAAAGAAACTAATAGACATAAACCAATATTACATTGCTTCACGAATTAAAATACCAAGAAGATGAGGAAAATCCACAAAATAGAGATTCGAGGAAATCACAATCTCATCCAGGTAGATGCAATCATTAATGGAAATAAACACAGATGTATAATAAGCCAAAACTCATCAGATTATGAAGCCACTACGAATGTGCACACACGTGAGACAAGTTTATCTTCAAAGCACCAAAAAAGAGAGATCTTCTCAATAATTTTTCACAACAAAGCAATGCAGCAGAGGTAAACACCGAACTAAAATAATTGTAGAATGGAATCACCACACAATCAACTGGTTCTTTGAAATAAACAAATGATCAATTCACACATTCATAAATTTTGAAAAGATAGCAAAATAAATCACACACGCTTGAAGCACCAATCGTATGTATTGTATTATGATAAAAATTTGACCTTAATTACATTGAGTTCATACAATATATAGAGCTGTGCTCTTGATTTTGTAGCTAGGGTTTTGGCTAGATCTAAAACCCAAAAATAAATCTAAACTAAAGATTACATGAAGGAAACTATCTCTTAAAATAAGTTAAAACTACCCTAGCATGGAATTAAACCCCATGCATTACAAATCTAGAGTAGATCATGCATAAAATAACTCAAAAACAAAACTAGAACTCATGCATGTTCGTCATGGAACTTTGTGATCGTGCCCTTTATTCTATTATAGCCCTCCCTCATGGACTCAACTGGAAGAGGCCCTCAAATCATGTAGAAATGACCCTCTGGATGTGATCTCTCTAACTGAAAAATCAAGTTGGAGACGACTGAAGTTAAACGATGGCCATGCCAAGAAATTCTAGATCCCATCTATTGCCTTGAAAAAATGAAGCTCCAAAATAAATTAAGTGTGGAGGTGACCTTTTCTTGACTTTTGGACTTTCGGAGGCTGAAAATCCTCTAGGTCTGAAATACCAAAAATCTAGGTCCTCAGAAATGGCTAAGTGTGAAAAATGTTTTTCCTCTATACAAAATTTGACTAAGTCAAAACTAGGTGTCTATCGACTTGGGAGGACTTCTGGGTGAGCTTTGCGAAACCTATCCACAATCTCTTACACCTCTTCAAATTCAACCATTTTGAACCCTTTAAGGTGTCCTAGTTATTTCTCCCGGAAGGTGAGCAATTCAGCTGCAAGCCCTTTTATTTCCTCTTCCTGAGATAACATCTTCGAAATTTCTTCCTTCTGATAAAACATCTGCTGGAGGTCTTCTTTTGTACTAACTCCTTTGAAGATATCTAGACATAGATTTACGATGACATTTACAAAATGCATTGTTTTCTCATCATCTTCTTTATATAAATCTAGGTCCAACCCTTCGAAAAACTTAAGCATTTCCCCCACAAAAAGTAAACCTTCATCTCTCCTTTTATTCATCCTTTTCAACACCTTTTCAAAAATGGTCAAAGCACTAGTGATATCTTGGATCCATTCCTCAAAATTATCTAGCTCTGACCCTTCATATACCTTGACCAAAACTTGGAAGGACTGCTTCCTTACTACTACAAGATCTTCTAGTGCCTTTTGCCACTTTAGGATCTTCTCCTCCATACCATCCTCCTCACTCCTAATTTTAACGAAAAATGTGATTCCTTGAAGAATACTTCTAAAAGGCCTTAAAATCCTTTTAAGAGACACCTTGGAAAACTCCTCAAATAAGCCTTCTAGTCTACACATGCCTGAACAAAAGAATGCAGGATGTCTGCCAGTATACTTACATCACCCTTTTTCTCCAAAATAGCCTGTAATGAGGCCTCATGGTTACTAGGGTCAATGAGACCTGCTGTCTTAAGGATAAATTTCTTCATTGCTTCATTTTGTTCTATTAATGCCTTGATCTTCTCTTCATCTTTGTCCATGAAGCCTAAGGCATGTTTTAGTCCTAGTGTAGCCAGAGTTTTACTACCTTCTCTAGTTGGCTATCCAAGGTATACCTCTTCCAACACATAATCATTTGGAGTGACTTCAGCCATACTGACATTCATTATGGGGACAACCACATGAGCTTTCCATCTTCTCGCTTGGTCCTATGTTACATATGAAAGGGTCCTTGCTCAGGTACTAGATCCCACTTGATGGAATGCTCACCCCAATGCCGCCATGTTTGTATCATCATCACTATACACCCTTGTTCTTGGCTGAATTTCCGTAGTGAACCAAGTGGGCTTTGAAAAGGCATTAAGGGGATCATAAGTGGTATAGGGGCACCTAGAGCACATAAGGAGTTCAATAAACCTATGGAGATAAAGAAGACATTAGAGAACATGAAGACATCCAAAGACATTAATTGGAGGGTATTGGCACCTATAATGACTCTAAATGTAATACTTTATTATGTTTGTAATGTCCTCAAAGGACTAAAACTCTTGTTTTGTAATGGACCAATAATTTCTAAGTCTAATTATGTTTCAAGAAGTCTAGGATGGGAATGGGATAAGTCTATGTATTAAGAAACAATAAGAAAGGGTTAATAAAGCCATTTTTGTGGTTTTAAAAATTCAAATATTTAAACAATAACGACTATTTGAGATTTTAGAGGAAAAAGCTAGTTTATTATGTTTTAGGCCTTAATAAATCAACTCAATGATTAATAGTTGGTTGATATGGTTATAGTAAGTTCTATTTTAGAAGGATAATATTATTGGTATGGGAGATTTGGTGTATGTACGGACTGAACAGGAATAATAACAAAGAATACATTCCCTTGCATTACTACTGATCTCTGCAAATTGATTAAGTTTCTCATTGTGGAAAGGATAGGGATGTATTAAGAGTTGATTATCATTCATTGGAATGTATTAGAAGTCCATTTTCATATTTTATTGTTCTGAATGCATTTAATATTCGCTGTGCTAAGAGTTTAAACTCCTGGTGTTAATTGACAGGCTAGGTTTTCAGTGTTTCTTTGTAATAGTCCAGTTTTCTTTTAAGATATGAACATCCCATGAATTATAAGGGCCCAAAATTCATGGGATGCATGAATATAACATGTAAAATATTATTTTAACCTCTTAAATGTAGTAAGAAGTTCATACATTGACTGGTTTTCACAGAACAATGAAGGAAACCTAGAGGAATTACTAGGTACAGAGCAACAGTAAGAGTTTGGCCTTAAGGGAAAATAATTTTTATG
This sequence comes from Chamaecyparis obtusa, assembly GCA_027943335.1. Taxonomy (NCBI): domain Eukaryota; kingdom Viridiplantae; phylum Streptophyta; class Pinopsida; order Cupressales; family Cupressaceae; genus Chamaecyparis; species Chamaecyparis obtusa. Next base: position 47,960 of record BSBK01000389.1, read on the forward strand.
ATTTTTATGATCACATATGGTCATATTTATGATGAATAAATCACCAAGAAGGTTTGGAAGTTTTTGGAGAAGGGAGTTTGAAGAAACCCTCAAATCAAGGGTTTAAGAGGGCTAATTTGGAGATTTTGGTGTTCCCAAAGTTATGGGTTAAATTACTCTTATATTTAGAGGTTTTGTAACATATTGAAACAATTTTGTAAGTTTGGAGTCTTGGGGTTACATATAACTATGTGTTTCTTTGTTAAATCACCCATTTTTTAGGCATCTTGGGATCACATAGTGAGGATAGTCATAAACTTTCCAAACCAACCTACCCTGTCCTTTTGGTATGTTAAGGTAATCCATAAAGGGTACTCAAATATATAATTTATTTTCTTTGTGTTTTGGGAAAAGTTGAAGAAAAAGCCTTATGAGTGCTACTGCAGGGCTACAAGGCAGACTATTAGGCCTAGTTTGGTGAATTTTGCAGATTTGAATATGAAACCTTGAACAGAAGTTTGTAAACCTTTATAACATCTTGAATTACATTATTTGAAGCTTTTGGAACATATTTTGAGTCTTGGTTGTGTGTTCTTTGATATTTCACCTATTGAAGCTATCCTAGGATCATCAAGATTGGATATTGAAGAAGCTTGTTGACTTGATCTCTTTTTGTTATTTGGATCTTGGAACCACCATATCCTCTACCACCTCTACATTAATAAGGGGCAGCTAGAGTCAAGGTAGTTTTTGAGCATTCTATCTCCATCTCCTCATGACTCACCTCTTCTCCTCCTATTTCTTGTTCTTCCCCCATATTCTGCTCCTCTTCCACATTTGTTCGTTCTTCCTCTTCATCTCGTTTCTACGATCCATCTTGTCATTTTGACAAAATCTCATTGATCGTCTCTATTTCCTTCTCTAGCTCCTGAGGTCCTTGTGCCAATGTTTCAATGTGGACAAGTGCTGGAATGGGAGCTTGGGAAGGAGGGTTCTACATGGGAGGAGTAGGAGCGATAGGGGGAGTGGGTGAAGGCATTGGTGGAGGAGGAAAAGTCAGCATGGGAACATGAACAGGTGGAGGTTGTGGTGGCAATGGAGTAGTTTGAATTGGAGGCAAAAGTGGAGTGGTAGGTGGTGTTGGATGCAAAGGCAAAGGTGGAGTTTGATGCATAGGTGGAGGTGGAGGTGGAACTGAATGTAAAGCCAAGGGAATTTGTGCTGCTATTTCTTCCTCAAAAGTGACACCTACAAAAGAATCTCTTCCTGAATCTGTGGTTTCCTTCTAAATTTTAGCTACGACCTCCTTAATCAACTCCTAAGAGTTTTGCAGGACTTCCTCTCCTTCCTTGCCAAGAGGACTAGAGAACAATGTAGGGCGGGAGTCAAAGGAAAAGGACTGTCCTACATTTGGAGCCTGTTGCTCAAACTCTTTGAAGCCATGAAGTCCTTCAAAATCAGAGATGTCAAACTCATCATCTCCCAGAGCATCCAGATTTATTGATTCTCCTTGGGTTCCTCCTTCGACGTCTTCTTGTTGATCTTCTTCCACTACCCTTGTGTGTGTATGTTTAACATCTTCATGAAATTAGGATCATGAACTAACAATTCTAAGCAAATACAATGCAAATTTAAACTAAGAATTGAATTTAACATCCATGATATCTCATGGTTCTCTATCCAAATTTGGTAAGTAGAGCTCTCAGCTTAACTTCCACTAGTGACAATCCTAGAACAAAAAATATGATACTACAATGCTTAATCTAGCTCACAACTCTCCAAATTGATACAAAGATAATTCAAATGCTTATGATATGCTCTCAATTACTATCAATTGCTATGAATATGCCTATAATGATGATGCTTTTACAAATGAATTTCTAAGATATGTTATGCTCTCAAAATGCCTCTTATTTATAGTAAATTCCCAGAGGTAGGGGGTAGAATTATTTAATCATGATTTAGCTTTGTTTGAGTCAAAAGCTTTGCAATGTTCTTAAATGGGGGGACAATTTGGAGACAATTTAAATGGTTGTCTTCAAAGGTTTGGACAAATAAACAATTTGAGTGATTGAGATGTAAAGTTGAAATGTGTGATTGAGATTCAACTATTTTGGAGTGATTTATGTCCTTTTGTCCTCAATTCTCATTGGTTGCTCAAATTTGTGTTGAAAGATATTAGGATTAATTAAATTCCATTAATTAATTAAATTAGCCATGTAACGGAATAGGTTCAATTTGATTTTTGATTTAACAACTATACAATTAATTGATTAAAATCAATTATGTAGTGTAATTCACCCTTTTAAGCTTGATTTAATTATTTAATGTCCTTATTTGATTTTTCCTTTGATTTTAATGATTTTGTCCAATTCGATTAATAAATATCCATTTTAATTTTGATTTGATCCCTTTTGATGAGAATTAGTGCCTTTTGGTTAAGATTTTTCAATTTTATGATTTTAAAGCACTTGCCCAATTTTTGATGTCTACAAATGCCCCTCTTTGAATTGATGTGCAAAGCTCATTGATTCAAAGAAATTTTTATGTCCTAATTACTGATTTGATACTTGATTTGACTGATTTGATATGCCACTCTTCTTTTGATAATTGTTGCCTGATATGATATGCCTCTGATTTGATTTGATAAAATGATATGTGCCCCACTGATAATAGTTCAAAAATTTTGATGCCCTAGATTTCATGATATTTGATGCCAATTTGATACTTTGATGTCCCCTCAGAAATGAAACATATTGATTGCTTGATTTGAAAAATTTGTTTGATTGATTGATCCAATATGTTTTCATTTCTGAAAAATATTGATGGTATGCTATGTTTAACAAATTGCCCCGGTTGATTGATAGGTTGAAATAGGTCAATATGTCAAAATTTCACCTCTAAATTAGGTCAAATTAGCTTAAATAGGTTGCAAAACCTAGATTTACTATTCATTTTTACTTTTTACTGTTGAGATTTTGCTATGATCATGCGTTGATTATTCACAATGGTTGTGCCTATTTGAGAGCATCGGTTCGAGAGAGGTCATCGTTATCAAAGGCCTTTGGATTATGGACCTCTTGTGAGTGATTTCGAACCTTCCTTTGTGCATTTATTGCTCTTTAATAGCATTTATTGCATTTATTTCTTGTTGTTGTAGATTAATTTTTACAAAATGCCATGTAGTATAGGTTAAATGCCATGTAGGTTTGTGAAACATGCATCCGCACATTTTAATGACACTGCCGCGTATTAAAATGCCACCTAGAAACCTTTAAATCTCGCCTGATAATAGTTTGAATCCGCATAACACTAGGGTTTTAATGCCAAGTTGTAGATGTTGTTCTGCCTGAGGAACCCTAGCTTTTTGATGACACCTAGGCCTGATAAAGTGATGCCTAGAGCCTTAAAATTCTGCGTGGAATGTTAAGTGACATGTGCTAATGATAAAATGCCATGTATGATCCTTACTTCACCATGTAAAGTAAAATGCCACCTCCTAATAGGTAAATGATGCCTACAGGATTTTTGAAAGTTTTGAATCTCAAACTTGATTTTCTGATAAAAATTTGATGTCGCTGGATGATCAATTGAATTTCCAAGATAGTTAGGTTTGTTGTAGTTAAGCAAAACAATTGATGAGGATATCAGGATAGTGGTACCAATGAATGTTTGATTTGTCAATCTAATAGGATAGAAATCTGATAGTGGGATACTGATAGGTAGGATTGATTGATCAGTGTGAAAACTAATAATTCGTTCTCAAGACATAGAGACATGAATAAATGATACTAGGTTTGATAGGATTGATCTTTTGATTAACTGATTGACTTAAGATGACCCATTGATATAGTACACTGCTATGATTCCCTTGATTTGCAAAATAGGCACATTTCTGTAAGCTCTATATATGGAACATTGCATCTTGGATCCTTGATCTAGGTCAGGATCTTACTCCAGTAGAGTTTCATGTTATCGAGATGTGTGGGCTCAGTTTCCTTCTTGATATCTTGTGGTTTTAGCTAAACCATGGTCTCCTTACTGTTGTGGTAGAGAGATGGCACTCTGACCACAATACTTTCCACTTACCTTTCAGAGAGATATCCATCACTCCAGAGGATGTGTATAGATTATTATGCATTCCTACTTGGGGGGAGATGGTGTATTATGATTTAGTTTATGATAGTACAATATGTAGATGAGTGTTCAGAGATAACACCATTGATGATGATATGATTAGATGGGTGCAATTCACTTCTTTTCCCACTTTGCCAGCAGTTCTAGGTGCTTTGATTGGTAGATTACTGCTTCCCAACTGACGAGGTCGTGGTTTCTTAGTTGGATGGGGCCAAATTATTGAGGATTTTCTTGCATAGCCTCGATGATTTGATTGGGGTTCATGTGTGCTCACGTAGTTGTATCATGATTTACATGAGGTGGTGCACAGATTGAGTGCTTCTTTGTTAGTAGGTGCTATGATTCTTCAGTTATGGGTGTGGGAGCATCTTCCCATCACTAGGCCATTGTCAGATCAGATTTGGCATCGAGGTTTCCCTTATGCATTTCTATATAGTGACATGGTTGTCCAACATCATTTGGGCAAGTTAGAGTATTGGCATTGCCAGATTGATGATCTTGATCAGGTCATTTGGAGACCTTATTTGTATTGTGAGGGTTAGAGGGAGGATGATGATGAGCTCCCATATATGTTTGCTCCCCATTGGATGATTGGTTGATCGACCACTATTATTGAGAGATTTTTTTCTGGTTGGGTTTCCCAGAAGTATTGTAGGGTTTAGGATATGCCGCAGGGTACAACACTATATGCTTGTGTTCATGCAGAGTGATCCATGTGGGGGGCTCAAATTGATTTTTAGTTTGCTTGTGATCAAATTGCCTATATGATGTATTGTAGATGGGATATGTTAGTGCATGTAGAAGATGCTGGTATGTCTATGGAGTACAAAGATTGGTGGTCTCGAAACAAATTTCTAAGATTCACAGATCCTGCGGAGCCAATCCTAGATAGAGATGAGTAATCCAATGATGATGGAGGTGATGATGATGATGGTGGAAAACCTAGATGATGTCGGAAATGATGAGCTCAAAGAGGATAGAGAGATCCTTAGATCATTGTTGGAGGATGAGATGGGCTAGGGGTGCGAGGTGGACATGTCAGAGATAGAGCAGTCAGATAGGTTTAGCAAGTTCAGGGACTTGGGTTTATGCATCCTAGAGAAACAACATTACAGGGCCAACATAGATAGTAGAGGGTAAAGAGACAAGGATGTGTGGATGCTACTAGACAAATTATTGGTGGATAGGATCCATTGGTTCAGTTATAGTGGGTTGCATTAGCACATCAGGAGTAGATTCTGACACAATAGGTGCCTCCATAGGTTCCTCAGTCTCAGGGCATGGGTCAGACTTCATAGGCTACCCCTAGTATGGACACTTTATCTAAAGATGTTCGGTCATTGCAGATAGGTTTATCCACTATTGTGGGTTAGCTAGACTAGGTGGCTATGATGATGCAATAGTTTATGACTATTATGACTCAGAGGCCCAGTATGGCTAGCACTAGTTAGACTCCTCCTACGCAGGATAGGCCAAGTGATAGGGGTCCAGATGGACCAGGTGCAGGGGATGGATCAGGTGGTGCCATAGGGTCTTGATGTTGTTGATTATGGATCTATTCCTTGATGATTTGTATCATGTTTCATGTTGTATTGATGAAAACTTGATGTATCACTTTGTTGATAACATATTGTATCTTGCTATACTGATTTGATGGATCATTTGATGTTATGAGCATTTATATGATGATATACTTCCTTGATTCTCTTGATATGTTTATGTGAGATCACCTTTATATGCAGCTATATGATGTTTATGATGCCTTTACTTTTCATTATGCTATGGATGCAATGTATCTCATGTATGATATAGATAGATGAATGCAATGATGATGAGTTTTGATATGTTTTTATGCTTTTCAATGTATGGATGCAAAGCTTTATGGAAATATGAATGCACCTATGTTTTTGATTTTGAATGTATGCAATTCTTTAACTAAATATCTGCAAATGATGTATGAGTAATGAATCTTTTTTCTTTTCTCTTTTTCTGATCAAAGTATAATGATTAATGATTAATGCTATAAATGAATGCAAAAGATAATCTCACATTATTGATTTGAAATAATGATGAGACATTTAATTGAACCCCCTTCTTTAATGTTTTACTCAAGCTCATTAACTGAACCCCTTTTCCCTTGAAAAAATAACTACAAACATGCACTTAATCTAATATGAAAATGCAATGCAATGCAACTAAAATTGTCACTAGCTTTTAGCAAAGAAATGCCATAGAGATATATTTTCATCATTGAGCATTTGTGGGACCAAAAAGCAAGTACAACCATCACTGACCACATCATGATGATATGAATACCACTTTATATCACTTTTGGTAACGCCTTTGGAAACTAGTACAACCCTCACTAGTTGGATGACCAATTATGGGAGTATGAATACCGGTTTCAATGGATTCAATGTTGCAAGTGGATTTTGGTATTAAGATATGGAAGATCTAAAATAGCCAAGGTATCCATTTGCATAAGCAAGCGAAGGTCAATCCTCCATCCTATGTGAAAGTCCTCGATGGTTCTTTGATGACCATTTCATTAGACAAACTCTCATAAGTTGATGGATCTCCCTCAAAACAGTCACTCAAAGACAAGAAAAATACCATGTCTTCATCATGGCCAATCTAGTCGAAACATCATCGATTAGCTAAAAAGATGTGATAAAAGTCAATTCAATAAAAATCATCAAAAGAAAGCTTCAAGTGTTTTGCAATGTATCAAGATTTTCAAAAGGAATTTCCATAACATTCTAATCTTTTAAGTGTTGTCAATTTTTAATCCCGAATAATAAAGTTAATGAAGGCTCAAGGATCAAGTTGTAGGGTCAAAACACTTGGGTGTGAACAATGATATCCATCAAAGGTTCACCAAATTTTTTTTTTCTCTCTTCTAAAGCTCTGATAAGTCTCTCTCTGACATGACTGAATGTAGCACTATTGAATCCATTTGTACTAAAATTCCAATCCTTTTTTACCCCCGAGTGATAAATGTGATCGTGTGACAAACTTAGGGCAATAGGAAATGCAACAATGCAACTGAAAGGCTTTATTATGACTATGCACAAATGATTGATGCAATGAAGGTTTACAAGTGAGATGATGGAAATGCAATATGTATATATGTGACTTTTAGGAAAGACTTAATGGAACAAAATGCGTTTGATTGTAGAGTTTTCACCTTTTGGGTTTATTGCTTTTTTTTTTTTTTCATTTTTCATTTTTTTTTGCTACCAAGGCGTCTATTGCTAGGTTTTCACCAAGGCACTTTTAAAAAAAATAAAAAAAATGTTTTTGGTATTTTCAAGATCTCTTTTGACTATGTACAATAAATATGATGCTTCTCATCTGATACTCCTTATACTCTTTCATCTACGTCATGTATAGAACCTCTTTAGATGTATGCTATTGATAGATTCTTGGAGCTCTTCTCCCTCACAATCTACTAATTTATAAGTTCCCATCCCAAATGAAGAAACAATGATGAACGGACCAAGCCAATTAGCCTCCCATTTTCCTTTATTTTCTCTTTCAGCTTGATTTTTAGGGTTTTCTCTTAACACTGAGTCACCTACTTGAAAGAATCTTTGTTTGATATGCTTATTATAATTCCTTGAGATCCTATTTTGATAGACTTTCAAGTGTTCATAGGCTTGCGCTTGATGTTCTTCCAATAATTCCAATTGTTGAAGTTGGGCAACTCTATAATCCTCATTTGTTATTAACCCTTGCAATGATACTCGTAAAGATGGGATTTCAACCTCCAAAGGTAGAATAGCTTCAACTCCATAAACCAAGGAAAATGGTGTGGCTCTTGTAGGTGTCCGAATGCTAGTTCTATAGGCCCATAATGCTGGGTTGATTTGCACATGCCAATCTCATCCTGACTTATTCACCAATCTCTTCAAGATTTTGAGGATTTTCTTATTTGTAGCTTCGGCTTGTCCATTTCCTTGAGGATAATAAATGGATGAAGAGTGATTAGTAATATGGAATGTGTCACAAAGTTCATCCACATCTTTATTTTTGAATTGTTTTCCATTGTTTGTGATTATGGCACGAGGAATGCCATATCTGCAAATGATGTGGTTCAAGATGAACATGGAAATTTGTTTTCCCGTGGCCATGATCAAAGGGATGACTTCTACCCACTTAGTGAAATACTCCGTAGTGGTGATGATGTAATTGTACCCATTGGAAGAAGGTGGATAGATTATGCCAATCAAGTCAAATCCCCATTGATAAAATGGCCATGGTGTAACAAAGGGATGTAACTCTTATGCTGGTACATGTATCATGTCACCATGGTATTGACATTTTTTGCATATCTTGACAAAGTGAAAAGCATCTTTCTCTAAGGTTTTCCAAAAATACCCTATGCGAAGGATCTTCTTGGCTAGGTTTAAAATGCTTGAGTGCGACCTGCAAATGACCTTGTGAACCTCATGTAAAGCTACTTTAGACTCTTCTTCCTCTAGAAATCTAAGTAAAGTCCCGTCAAGACCCTTACGATACAATGTGTCAGAAAGGATTATGTAACGGGCTGATTATCAAATGAAATTTCATTTTTTTGGATTGAGATTGGTTTGAAGGCAACACTTGGTCTTTGAGATAGGTATAGATAGGGCCGTACCAAGGTGAGTCATCTCCATTGAGTAGGGAAACAATTTGGGTGTTAGGAAGGTCAAATGCTAGTTTTACCAACTCTTCCACCAAGAATTCATACTTCTCATTCTGATCAAGTTTTTGTAATAAGGAAGCCAAGGTAGCCATTGCATCAGCTGCTCTATTCTTCTCTCTCGAAATTTGTTCAAAAGTGATCAAAGAAAAGTACTCCTTCCATGCATCAATCATTGTCTTGTATGAAATTAATTTTTCATCTTTGGTATTGTATTCATTATTGACCTGATTGATTATTAATTGAGAGTCTCCATATACTTGTAGCTCAGTGATGTTCCATTCTAAAGCCATCTTGATACCGATGACTAGAGCTTCATATTCTGCTATGTTATTTATACATAGGAACAAAATCTTGTATGACTTGGGAATAGCATACCCTTGAGGGGTAATCAATAATATGCTAGCCCCAAAATCTCCTTGTGTATATGACCTGTCGAAGTAAAACTTCCATGTCTTGGCCTCTATTTTGACAATTGCTGAATCCAAAAACTCCACTTGAATGGTTTGCGTAGAAATAAATGAGTTTTCAGCTAAGTGATCCCCTATCACTTGTCCTTTTATGGCCTTCCTATCCACATAATCAATGTCGAACTCACTTAATATCATGACCCATTTTGCTATTCTACCTGTTAAGGCAGTTTTGCTTAGCAAGTATTCTAGAGGGTCAATTTTTGCAGTAAGTTTCACCTTGTGCATCAACATGTAATGTCTCAATTTTTGGGATGCAAAGATGACCACTAGACATGCTCTTTTCATGAATGTGTAGTTGAGTTCATACTTGATCAATGTTTTACTCAAATAGTAGATTGCTCTTTCTTTTCCTTGCTCATCTTCTTGCGCCAAAAGAACTCTTAATGACCTCTCAATAGTAGATATGTACACCAACAATGGTTTTCCTTTGATTGGTGGCATTAGGATTGGCAGATTTATTAGATAAGTCTTAAAAAAAGTGAAGCCTTTGTCACATTCTTCATCCCACATGAAAATGGTGTCTTTGTGTAGCAACCTTGTGAATGAATGGCACTTTTCCACCAATTGAGAAATAAATCTCCTTATTGATTGTTGTCTACCTTGAAGAGACCTCATTTGAATTATGTTCTTTGGAATTTCCATATCTATTATTGCTTGGACCTTTTTGGGATCCACCTCAATCCCTTTAGCGAAAACTATGTAGCCTAATAATTTGCCAGATTGAACACCAAAGGCACATTTTTGTGGATTATGCCTCACTTTGAATTGTTCCAATCAGGTAAATATCTTTTTTAGAATTTTTAGGTGATCCACTCTTTTATGTGACTTTGCCAATATGTTGTCCACATAATCATATCATGGAAAATAGTGGTCATTGCCCTTTGGTATGTGGCTCCAACATTTTTGAGGCCAAAGGGCATCACATTCAAACAAAAGGTACCCTAAGGGCATGTAAAGGCTGTCTTCTCTTGGTCTTTAGGTCCAATTTTTATCTGATTGTATCTGCTAAAACCATCCATTAATGAATACATGGAGTGACCAGTTGTCAAGTCGAGTATTGCATCTATGCTTGGAAGTGGGAAGTCATCTTTGGGACATGCAAGATTCAAGTCTCTAAAATATGTGCATACACAAATGGATTTGTCATGCTTGGTGACCACAATATTGGATATCCATTCAACATATGCAATTGCTCTTATAAACCCCACCTTCAACAATTTCTCCAATTCTGCTTTGACTAGGAGAGCTATATGTGGGTGCATCTTTCTCAACTTCTACTTGACGGGCTTAAACCCTTGTTTAACATTCAAATGGTGCATAATGAAGTTGGGATCCAATCCTGGCATGTCAGCATAAGACCATGCAAATTTCACTTGTTTTTCTTGGAAAAACTTGATAAAATCCTTTCTTTCTAAAGGTGTAAGTGAAGCTGCTAGGTGTATGAATTTAGGATCCAATTCTATTCTAATGTTGACCTTTTCTGTTGCTCTATGATAATTGGGGACCTTTCCTCTTCATGTTTGGGTAGGGTTTTTTTCGTTTGGTGCCACAATTGGGTTTTCACCATAGGAAACATCCTTTATCTTTACTTTTTTTGGTTCTAGTGCTACCACATAGTGGTTTTCATCACTAGAACTTTTTATTTTTTAATTTTTTTTAATTTTTTTCTTGGGATTAAGAGGTTGGACCCCCACCATTCTCATCATGTTTGGATGAAACTTGTTGGTGAAAGAAGGCTCAACTGCATTTAAGTATTGGGTCATCGCTTGGTCATTTGGAAAATAGAGTAAGTCACTTGGCTCGGTTAGGTCCTAATCAATAAATTTGGGGTGTATCAAGGGTAAAGAGTCAATGGGAAAAGTGTCATCAGTTAGATTTATGGACATGACCTCATTGGATGGTATTGGGGCAATCTAACCCTAATTAAATCTACTTGGTCATTTTAATTTGAAAATGAAAGGCAATGGGGTGCAATGAGGTGCCCTACCATATTTTGAAACTTCTCCTCTTCCAAGTTGATAGGAACATTAGTTTCCACTAAAGCTTTTTCCAAAATCTCCCTATGATTTGGAGATAGTTTTAATAACTCCAAGATAGAAATTTGTGCTAGAGTCTTTTGCAGTTGATCCACCAAACTATATGGTTTTGCTGTTGTAGTGAGTTATTTTTCCAAAATGCTAGATTGCGGAGGGCCAATAGGTTTAGGATCAACCCCTTGTAGGGTAATTCTTGAAGTCTGCCCCCTAGTGATAACATTTAATGTTTCATCTTTGGGCTGTTCCTTGATCACAATAGGATTTACAACATGTTCACCCTTGGATACTGTATTGATGGTATTATCATAATTATAAGAAAAGTTAACATTATTGTGGCCTTGCTTCTTCCCATTGGATGGTTCAACTTTGTCATGATTATAAAAAGGTTGTTTAAACATTGTGTGATCTTCATTACTTTGAGGTCCTTCTATAGTGATCATACCATTATCAATTAGATCTTGTACCACATTCTTCAATTGTAAACATTCATTTGTGGTATGTCCTCTATTTTGATGGTATTCACAATGACTATTCCCATTCCACCATCTGGGCTTGTTTGTTGGCTCATAAACTTGAGGTATAGGTAGATCAATGATTTTATTAGCAATGAGGGTCCTCAACACCTTCTCAAGAGGTTCAACCAAAGGTGTGAACATTCTCTTGGGAGATGGTATCAAGAACTGTTTAAACTTGTTACCTTCTTGATTGTTCCCAAAGTTGTTACTATTAGTATTGCTATTGAAAGGCACTTTGGGAGCCTAATTTACATTGTTAACCTAATTAGGTGTTCTTGTGAGAGAAAAAGGAGTCACCTATAAATTATTAGCATCAACAACACCGTCATTGATCACCCCTTTATTATTGTTTTTCAATCCAAACCGATTATAGCTGTTAGACCAATTCTTGTTCTGATTGTTGTTGTTATTGGAGTTATTGTTGCTGTTGTTATTCTTGTTATCTTTGTACAAATTTAACTCTCCTTTAACCAATACTTCTTTCATTGTCACTCCATTTTCGATAAGATCTTGGAAGGTTTTAGGACATTGCATTCTCAATCGATAATTCATCTCATTGCTCAAGCTATTGATAAAGATATCCATCTTTTCTTTTTTTGGTACACTCCGAGAATATAAGAAAATGCCATCCTCCATATTTGTAGGAAGATAAGGAATCCTTCTCCTTCTTTTTTCTTGGTATTACATAAGGTGATCATTGTAACTTTGCATTTAATATTGTATGAATAGTGTGTTACAAATTTCTAGCTCTTCAAAAGTTTGTATGCCGAAAGGTAATTTTGAAAACCATTCCATGGCCATACCTCCCAAATTTCTAGGGAATAATCTCATTAAATAAGTGGTATCATGCATGAACTCTAAGCTCAATGCATAAAATTCCCGTAGATGATCTTGAGGATCAAATGTTCCTTCGTATTTGTTATACTTAGGAAATACTACATTGATAGGGAATAGTACCATGACTAGACTCTTGTCAAATGGAAAAGGACATAATGCTTCTATTGAAAAGGGTTTGGGAGCCCCACTTTGTTTCATCGTGTCCAATTGAATTTGAAATAACTTAAATTGTTTATTCATGATATCGATCAGACTCTCCTCAACTTCTGGTTGCTTAAGTTGATTAACATCATAGTCGCAAGTAAGTTTAAGACCTTCTTGGGCTAGGTCTAGAAAATATTTCTCCTTATCTTTCTCTAATGCCTTTTCCATGAGTTTTATGAAATACGGGCTTTGCATAGCTTCGCTAACCTTTTCTTCAGTGGTATCTTCAATAGTTGGTTCACCATTACCCCTAGTGTTAGTATTATCAATTCCTCAAGTGTTTTGGTCTATTCCTCCATTATTGGTATTACCCTAATTTTTTGGGTCAATACCTCCATTGTTGTTATTACCCAAGTTATCAAAATATATCATATTGGTTTCCACTTCTTGAACATGTTCTTGTGGTTTGCTTGGAGCGGTAAAAGTATCACTTGGGAAAGGAAGCTCTTACCTTAGATAAGTTTTGTCAGCTTGAAAAGTTTTCTTTACATAATATGATCAAGTAAAAGTAGACATGAACATAAACCACTTGAAAATAGGCTTTTATCTTACTTGCTTGTGGCCAAATCCTGATGAAATTTTCAAAATTGCTCAAAACTAAGATTTCTAACCAGGCAAGGTATTGGGACAAATAAAATAGCCAAAAGGGTATTTGAATCTGAAATAATTTTTTTTTGAAGCCCTCGGGAAATGCTCATTGTTTTCCTTCTTTTTTTTTGGGCATCACTTGCCAGTGTATAGGCATGACTTTAAACTTTCCACATAGTGACTGGAATTTGCTTAGGTGACACTTTGCAGAGAGCAGGCGACTTTTGCCTATTGAAAGGTGTGATTAAAATTTTTCCAAGAATCACTTAAAATGTTATAAGCATGACTTTATTGTTTCAAGGCATCTTTTTACAAATCATAGGCGTAATCCCTTTGTGCATAGGCAGTTTTTTTCTTTGTGTAGGCGGCACTTTGCAGACCAGGTTGTAAATTTCAAATTTTAAAAATTGTAAGATCAGGTCTGTGGAATTTTCTTGCTTAAAAATGAAGTACAAATGCAACACACACATCAAATTTGTACCATGTCCCTAAAACCACACTAAAAGTGTATGTTCTCGGTCATTTTTCACAAGTATTAAACAAGAAAGTCTTCCACACAATCTACCTATAGTCAAATTTTTCTTTTAACATGTTTGGATCTATAAGGTAGCTTACTACTTATTAGGATTTAATGAATACTTCCATTCCAAATCATGTCAAGGTCTTTTTCCCACTTGCGGGCTCCCCACACACAGAAAAGCACAATTTGGCGCAATCCAAAAGGACTACTAGAGGAAGTGAAGAACACTTGCACACAATCTAGTCATTCTCCTATTAAGGAAGAATGCATTTTTTTTATAGTGGGTTGGATAATATCGTGGCACAAGCAATTGTCTCCCACTTGGGTCATTCCCTCTCACTATCCTCATAAGGAAGTTCTCGGGAGGTAGGCCCTCTATTACTCTATTTTAACTAGCATGTATAGAAAAGCGAGAAATCAAACACTTCAAATAGATTTTTGTTCTTTTTCAATCTCTTGACAAAAAGATTCTTATAAACGAGGTATTTGGTTAATTCCTCCCTTCCTTTCTACCAAATTGAACTAGCATGTTTTGTTAGGAATGGGAACACTAAGAGGTGGGGGGGGGGGGGGTGAATCAGTGTTCACTGTATTTTAACTTTTCACTTTAATCTTTATGCTGAACTTAAATACTAAGTACTGAATTAAACATTCACATAAACATGAAACATAAAATCAACACATCACACCAATATGGTTATGAGGAAACCCAAATAGGTAAAAACCCGGTGGGAATTGACACCCACTAATATTCTGCACTAGTGTTTTGTGATCCTTGCTAGAAGATCCTTTACCTTGTTAGGAATAGCTTTACAATGCTTTAAGTACAATAGACCTTGTTAAGGGTCAGACCCTATTAGGAGTCTTTTATAATGATCCCTGTTAGGGGAGTGGACTCACTATCCTAGATTTCACTGCTCAAATGGTGAAGGCTACAACCTTCTGATTTCAGATACACACTATATCTATAGGTGAACTATCACTGTGACACTACTTGTCAGATCAGTTCCTTTAACGCGTCGATGCTTTGACCTCTTGCAAAGCTCTAATACACCTTATGCTCTCTTCACATACCTTTTCTCTGCTTATCACAACTCTATTACAACTTCCATACTGAATACAATGGGTGCATCTTATATTTATATGCTCATACAAACAAAACAATTAGGTTGGCCCTATAATTAATTACAAACAATGCTTCCAAATGAATTGGCTTAAGCATGCTTACAATCATACATATAAATATGTTGGCAACCTAAATACAATGGGTGCATGGCCTTTATAACATTAAATTATAATCGCAAACCAAAATACTAACTATTGGCTCTATGCTCTATTCTCTACTGGCACACACTGGCTGTGCAACTTCAACTGACTGTAACTTTCACATCTTTGCATATCTACTTATGCGCTCATAGAATAAGCATAAGTATAGTCTAACAAACTTAACTTCTAGGGTGCATACCATAATTCATCTGTACACACGTGCGCTAATGCTCTGAGCTGCAAGAACTCTGTACACTGTCCAGTCTTCAATACTTAACTAAATTATGATCTTTACACTAAGTGCACTGACTCCAAACTACTATATGACTTTGTTGCCATAATGAAAACACTATATCTAGTCATATACTTTAGTATAGACAAATTGCCAACATTCTCCCCCTTTGTCATTGATGGCAACAAAGGAATATGGCTAAGTCTCTAATTGTCCTTAACACAAAAATATTTTTGTCTTCTATACATTTATACATAAACTTATATCTCCTATACATATACTCCATATTCTATACAACTGCCCCTTTGACATTAATGAAAAAGGTGTTACACAAAACTATATCTATACATACTCACTGAGGGAAAACATTCAGATATGCAATCTTGAGGTTCTGATCTCCTTCTTCCAAAAGGTTATTAGAGAGTTAATTATTTGGAGATGGCGCATAATGCATATTGAAGCTTCTCCATCTTCTCCAAGTCACTGATGGGACCATGATCATAAGTTACCATGGTGGCATCAATCTCCTTTATATTCTGATTGAGGATGTCTAAAGAGGGCGCAAGACCATTCCTCAACTGAGTTTGTTTGAACCTTATCCTTGTTATCTCTTTTTCTTCCTTCTCAATCTTGTCTATCTGTCCTTGGTAGACATTGTTGCACATGTTCACATTGGTGGATGTGTCTATCACTGAGTTCTTCACCTACTCAATCATTGCTTCTACCTCTTCTATCTTCTTGAAATGATCATCGATGAGTTTATCTTGGTCCATGCATGCTGCAATGATCCTTCTTCCTTCATCAACAAATTCTTTCAATGATGCTTGACCAGACTTAAGAGAATTCAAGTCTAGTGCAAAGTTGCTCATTATTTCATTCAGTCTCTTCATTAAATACTTCTCTTCTACCACTTTGGATGCATATTTCTAGGCTAGAAAAATTGCTTTTGAACTGTGAGATGACTATACTCACATTATCAACCAAATGTACTTTTTGCACTTTCTTATCTTTTGGCAGAAAAATGTTCAAAATTTTCACTAATTCCATGAGGAGAGGATTTCTCATGACTTGCTTCTCCTTTGCCTTCTCCATAGCTAGGACGCTGAACTTAATCAGGTCTTCTTCTTTCCAAGAGTCCAAACTACTTGTGTCAGGTGTCAAACTTGACAACAATGCTGAGGAGGGAGTCATGGGAGTGCTATCCATCACTTATTGTTTCACCTTGACCAATTCAATAGAAGTTTCATCTTTACTTTCTTTTTCCTCTTCTTCTTCTTTCTTTTCTTCCTCTACTTTATTTTCTTCCTCTACTTCTTCTTTCTTTTCTTCTTCTTTCTCATCAGATATGTCTTCAATGTGTATTTATTCTTGATGAGTGGGAGGTGAGCTACTACATAAGATTTTAGCTTCTTGTGTGCTCACAAGAGCTTCCTCAAACTTATGTAATTCTGTGTCAGTGGCCACCATGGCTATCTCTACATTGTCTATGACAATAGTACTATCTTTGTGTGATTCTAAGATGGGTGTAGACTTGTCTGCCTCTGTTTGAGTTTCTGCTATGGGTGCTGTGTCCTGAGGATCTATCACTGGTACATTGAAGGTCTTTGCTACTCTGTCTTGCTTACTAGGTGCATGAGTGATGGGCACAGTAGGTAGTTTTATGTGTTGTTCTAATAACACCTTTTCAAAGGCCTTCTTTGTTTCCTTCATTATCAGCTCATAGTCTTTGTTCATAATGTGTAGAGTTCTCATCTTTGTCCTTAAGTGTGACTTCACCAAATTTAATATCAGTGCCTCTTCTTCTTTAGAACATACTGGCAGAGTATCTTGTAATACTTTTTCTCTGATCCTTAGATCCTCTTCATTTTCTTGTCTCTTTTGGTATTCTAAAATATGCCAAACTTTATTTGGAATAGAGGTCTTCAATTCAAGGACTGTCTTCTTGAATTTGATCATATGCTTGATAATCATACTATGTATTTCTAATTTGTTGATCTCATTGTATGATTCATAGTGCTTCCCTACTTGATCAATTCTGCCCTCATCAATAATTCTTGTATTCAAAACTTTAAGGCTTGGTCTGAATCCTACCTTAGGAGGTGCTTGAATGTTTTTCTTGCTCCTTGTTGCTCATGAGGATGGATGACTAGTGCTAGCTTCTTTCTTCCTCTTGACTATTGGCTTATACTCTAGAGGAGTGTTAAGGTCAATAGTATCTATGGGTGCAGATAGAGTATTATCTTCTTTACCCTTTTGACTATCATCTTTTTCAATTTTCATCTTCTTCAGCTTATGATCTACTTGTTCTTCCTCTGCTACTATGCCTTTCAATTCTAAGGCAATCTTTTCATCCCTTGCTTTATCAAGGTCTACTTGAGATACACCATGTATTATCAAGATCTCAAATGTGACCTTAGTAACTTTTCTTTTAGTTGCAACACTGTTAAGCTTAGCATTAACTTCTCTTGTATTTTCCTCATAGGTACCCCACCTAGTTTCATTAGGATCTTTGGGGGTTGACAAAAGTACCTGTGCATATGCTTCAAGGACCTGTTCCTCTACCTCATAGCCAAGTGGATGAATCCACTTAGTTCTTGGTTCCATAGCTTCCATACAAGTAGTATCAATCTTTGTGTGTGTGAATTTTGTACCTAGCTGTAGGACACAACACTTTAGTAAAACATTAGAGGTTAGCAAAAATTAAAATTATGCAACGAAGTGGAAACTAAACTAACCAAGTGATTTACCACCTTCTAGTAGGTGCGAGTATATTATTCTCAGATTAGACTAAGATCAGTGACCTTGACGACACCTAAACAAAGGATTTGAATGCAAAAGAATGGAAGAAACTCTAGATTTTTAGTATTTTCTATGCAATAAGAGTGATATGAATCTGATATGAAACTAGAATCTAAGATGAGATTGATAATCGAACTTAATCTAACAATGATACTAAATGAAACTAAAATGAATTGAAAACAAGATTGATCTCACAAAAGTTGTTGATTCGCAAGAAGCTTCAATTCTTCATATGTCAATTCGCTAGCGTGATTGTGAAAATTCTGTGGATGATTTGTGAAGAGCTGAGCCTTGATTTTATAGAAATCCAGGACTTTGGAGGTGCATGGAAAAAGTCATAAATCACTCTTGATGAACTCAGGTTAATTTTTGAGTTAACAAGAAATCAAAGATAATTAACTCAAAAAATCATGCAAATCATGCAAGAATAACTTTTTAACTCAAATCATAAGTTTAGATCAACTTTAAACTCAAAAAGGATGCTGAGTTCCAAAAAGTGAACAACTTGCATTGATTTTCTGATTTGGAGTTTAACTGGTTCTTTCAGATGTGCACATGGATAATTATGAATTCATAAATAAATAAAGTGATTTATCCTCAACTTAATTGATTTTTGAAATAAAATAACTGATTTATGGGTTAATCAATTATTAAATCAAACTTTTATTCAAAAACTATATCATTAAATTTGGCAACTGACTTTAATTTATTAAATAAGAATTTAATCAATTAGTCATGAGATATTTCGATTTATTGTCAAAATTAAATAACACAATTTAGGAATAAATATAATTAAATTCAATCAAATAATTAAGTGGCAGTGTTAAATCTATTTTATTAAATATTCAAAATATTCAACTAATCAAACTTTAGGATAAATGTGATTTATCGCCAAATAATCATTAAATTAAAGATAATTAAGATAAATAGGAATATTGCTAGGAATATTCCCCGATGCAGAATTT
Organism: Chamaecyparis obtusa; assembly: GCA_027943335.1. Taxonomy (NCBI): domain Eukaryota; kingdom Viridiplantae; phylum Streptophyta; class Pinopsida; order Cupressales; family Cupressaceae; genus Chamaecyparis; species Chamaecyparis obtusa. The sequence continues at coordinate 67,195 of BSBK01000389.1, forward strand.
AAATAATCAATTAGATTTGACGATGTGTAGATGTGCCTTAGGTTAGAACTTTGATGTCAATTTCATTCAATTTGATGATATAGAAGGTTAATGAACTTATAGCCCATTTTTGGGGTATTACATTTTGCCCCTCTTTGAATCACTGTGTGAAGTGTAGTGGTTCAAAGACAGTTTGTGTGTGATATGAAACTGACTTGAAATATTAACCGTTTCTGAGACAGAAACCAATTGAAAGATTTGAAGATGTTAGGTCCTGAATGACCAAAGATAATGTTAACTATAACAACAATGAACCAATGATTATGAAAAAGTGTCAAAACACCTGATTTTGAACCTTATGATTACAAAGAAGTGAGTGATCGATTCCAGACCCAATTGTCAATAAGAATCACATTGGTATCACATCTAAACCCTTCAGTTATGAAGAACTAAGGAAATAACACTAATGAATTGATGGTTACAAAAAATTGATGCAGTTTACAAGATTAGGAGAATACCAGATTGATATGGATCTCGATGAATTTGACATGCCCCCAGCGATGAGGACTTTTGATGAGTCAACAACTAGATGTGGTTGTTGTCTTAATTACTGAGGAAAGATTGATTAACAAAATTAGATTTACAAACTTGAATGATGTGCAATACCATGCCCCCTTTGGGATTAAAATTGAAATCTGACATGAAAAGTTAACGTTATAGTTTAGAAGCATATTAATTGATTTGAGAAGTGGTTATACACGTCCAAGAACGTGTTCTACATCATTTAGAGGTCTTGGAGACCAAGTTTGACTAGGTTAAACCATGAGTTGACCATAGTTGACCAAGTTGAAATTTTGATAGTTTGATGTAAGATAATCAATTAAGTTGAATTCTAGATTTCTTTGATGATGGAAGGTCAAATATGCAAGCAGTAGACCATCCTGGGTTCAAAGAAATTTAAATTATGATTTTGACATAGGAAACGATCTCAGATTTTGATTTTGATCCTGAAAATGGATTCAAAACGTCGAAATTAGCCAGGGGTGCAATTTTTGTGAAAAATAGAGCACTTTTGAAAATTAGGTCAAAAGCTATATAAAGGTCAGAAGGGTCATTTTCATTTCATTATTCACCTTTGACTTTGAAAACTTTGTGGAGCCCTCTGAGCAAGAAAATGGTGGAGATGAAGGTACCTGTCAGTTCACATCAATTTGAGCATAGCTCGAGACACCAAAGACCTCGGTAGTATGAACATCTGGTAGGTGGACCTCTGTACCTCTCTGAAAAGTCATTTTTTCATGTTTTATAACATTTTTAGAATCTTTTCGTACATTTTTCAATTTTGAATTTTTGAATGCATGGAAACTCATACAACTCTCTAGCGAGACTCGTATGACTTTTCAAAGTTAGGTAGATTGTCATTTCAATACCCCCCAAGACTCATATTAGAGGGACCCAAGAGTCGTACGACATTTTGTTGGGTCCCTCATAACTCGTACGATGAGGTATACAGTGTCGTGTCACTATTCTTTGTTGTATGGTATCATGTAGAAAATTGTACGAGTTTCCATGCCAGTCTGAAGTGTCGTATGAAAAACAATGAGCCTAAAACTCATTGCTAGGTCAAATTTTTGAATTTTCTGATCTTTTATCTTGATTACTGACCTTTTAACCTACCTTCTGAAATAGAAAACTATTCAATTCTTGCACTTGCAACCTGTTCTGCAACCAAATTACTGATAGGATCCCTTGTTTCTATGTTGTGTAGGTCATATATCCAGATGTTCATGTATGCATCTCACATCTATCCACTCAAAGACTATGTGTGTCACTCCTTGACCTAATGAGGGTTCACCTTGCTTCCTGCGGTTTCGAGTATTTCATTCATTTACCCGAGATTAGGGTAAATCATAGACTTTTGACTGCTTTGATTGAGTGATTTCATTGAGAGACTCAGACCTTCCATTTACCAACTAGGGAGATTACTGTGACCCCAGAGGATGTGTATCATATACTGCGCATTCCTTTCCATGTAGGGTGATGTCCAGAGTATGTGAGTTCAGGGAACTTAGGCCTATTAGCTTTCAAACATCTCTTTGGAGATGATACTCAAATGACAGCCTCTATTTCCTAGGAGACCTTAGTACAATGTTATGGATAGATGCACTGGCTAGAGTGTATTATTGCCAGGATGATAGGAGGGATTATCATGTCTGACCATTAGTAGAATAGTCTATTGATGGGCTAGGCCCCAATGGTTGCACATCTAATGGTGACTCCCTCTGAGTTGGCTTGGGGTCAGGGCTTATTGGCCCACATGTTCTCTAAGATGCACGAGGTAGTGTATTAGGAGAGCAAATCTTTTTCTACTGGAGCTTTAGTGTTATAGATCTAGGCATGGGAGCATATCCTAGTTTTGAGACCAGTGTGCCAGGCACAACGTTAGCCTTAGGATCCTGTCATTTATATATATGCTGGATATGTCACAAAGGTTTGGATGGGCCATACTAAGTATTGGAGGTGATGCCTTGATGATATGACTTTTGTTCGATGGAGGCCATATGTGGGTATTGAGCCTTGGCCTACTGCACAAGAGTAGTTTAGTTTCTTCTTTCAAAGTCGTGTGCTAATCGGGAGGTCATCCTCCACATTAGAGAGATTCATTATCACCAGGGTGTGGCGGTAGTATGGATGAGTGTAGGATGCACCTAAGGATTATGCCACCTATGCTTAGATAGCTCGTGAGCTTGGAATTGGATGGACTATGAGGCTCTCTTATGTGTTGTGTTCATAGGAGTATAGTGCTATTACTGGCAGGGATTGGGAGTATAGATGACAAGTGATTGATGCTGGAGTCACAGATGGGTTTATTGTGTGGCTTTTTGACCATTTGATCCATAGATTCTCTAATCCTATAGAGCTGATACCTTCCATGGAGGAGGATATTGATGCCACTAGAGCATTGATGAGATAGGTTCCTAGACCCACACAGGTTCTTATTTTGCACCCCACACCTCCGAGGCCTAGAGCGATGGCTCCTCCATAGAGACTAGCTAGTCAGCTGAGGCACCCTCATACCACTACCACTACAATAGATAGGCCCATAGGTTCACAAAGATGGACTAGGGGTGAGGGTGGTACATTAGGTGGTGTTGGTATAGCTGAGGAGGTACTTGTAGCAGAGTAGGTTGTAGGTGCTGGTGGCCCCAATCCATTACAGGGTGACATAGATTTTGATTTAGGTGCTGAGATTAGACGCTATAAGGCACAGAGAGCAGAGACCACTGAGCAGGCTGCCCCAGAAACTGAGATGCCAATAGCTGATGTTGATCCTAGTGTTCCAATCACTCCATAGGAGACTATCAAATGGCTCAGAGTACAGGTCAGGGACCTAAAGGTTCGCAGTGCTCGGTGGGAGGAGAGATACCTAGAGGTAGATAGACAGTGGATTGAGCTTCATGTAGAGGTGTAGAGATTATAGGTAGAGGTAATTCATCAGACCTCATGGGTGGCATATTATGTGTCTACATATTATACTATTGTTCCTGCTGCACAAAGAGTCCCTACGTACTCCCAGTATATGTTGGCATCAGAGGGAGCCAGAGCACCTAGAGAAAAGGTAGTACCTGATGCATCACCACCTCCTCCACCAGATGCAGAGGATTAGGCTGACAGCTGATCTGTCATCTTATTCTAATATTTTTAACCTTTTGATTCTGATACTATGATGACTTCTATAGCTCATTGGAGCTCATTCTTTTGTTTACTGTGCCAGTAGTGCACCCCTAACTATTTCGATTTATGATATATATGAGATCAATATTTTGGTTGTGACATCATTGTACTTGTCATGTTTTTGATTTATGATGATATCATGTGATGCTTATGCTATGAGTAGTGTAGAATGTATGTATGGATTATGCAATGTAATGATGTCTTTCACATGTATGGATGTTATGCATATGTATTTGATTATGGAAAGATGTATGTATGATTTCTGCTTATGCACATGGATGTAATGTAATGCAATAGATGATAGTGATATGAAATGTAAATGAAACGATACACATGATATGTTTTGTAGGTATTGATGAAGATAAGTACTCAGTCTTATGTCAAAAGGATGTTTAACCTAGGAGGGTAACTGCTTGCAGTTCTGTGAAGAGACCTTCAAGTTAGATTTCAGCTCTTGTTAGATTTTGAAGAGGTGATTGAAGAATCATTTAAGCTTTGAAGTTTATTTAGCCATTTGAGATCATGTAAACATGCAAAATGCAAAGAAACATGAAATATGAAAATGCAACCTAAGACCTATGACCTAGTCACTGATCATGTGTCGATCGTTTTCATCATCAAATTTTTAGGTAACTAGATAAATCAATACAATGCCCACTAGTTAGGAAACCATAGACATATGAATATCAATTTTTAATGTTCAAGAATCAATACAACACCCACTGGTCAAAACAACCATGGACATATGAATATCAAATTTGTTTTTGGAATGTCGAATTAGATATAAGCACCAAGGCACAAATGCCAGGATGACCTGAATATCATGTCCATTTTGATATTGCAATTTGTATAAGCATCAAAACATAAATGTCATGATGACCAAAATATGCCTTGCATTTAAACACATCAAACAATCAAGAGATCATTCTAAATCTAATGTGAATTACCCGTAGTGACCCTTTATCATTCACATCATTAGGCAAGATCACGTTTCACAGTAGGAGAAAGAAATCACTTTAAAAAGACAATAGTTAGATTGAACTTCCTTGAATTTTTCAGGTATGAATGGTCGAGGTACGCATGGCCATCCAATTCGAGATAGAGGCTCTTATAGTCGGACATCATTTCAATCTAGAATTTCCAAAGTTGTTAGAGTTTCACATACAAGAAGAAGACAAAGAAAAGATTATGCCCCTAGTCATCATTCTCTAAATCTTGTAAAGGACATCATCAAAGAGCTCGAAGGGACACAATATGCAAAAATCTCAATGTGAATCAGTCAGCATAAAAGGAGATAAAAGCATGTAAAAATCATAGATTGTTTTCAGTTTGTGTTTGATTGTGTTGTTGTAGATGCAAAATCCTTTCTAGAGAGGAGACTGGCTTCACCATCTTGGTAGAGATTCTATTTTTGCTACCAAGGCACCTGTTTCCAGGTTTTCACCATGACACTTTTTCTTTTTTCTCATTTTTTTGTACTTTTGATATTTCATTTTTCCAATTTTTTTGTACTTTTGATTTTTTTTTACTTTTTTTGTGAGTCATCAAGGTGCCTATTGCTAGGTTTTCACCAAGATGTTCATTTTTTAGGACTTTTTTCTCAAATTTTTTTAATTTTTTCAAGACATTTTACCATAGATTGAATGCCTTAGGCATAGAATTTCTTCAGATGGAGAATTTTGATTGGTTCTTGGAGCTATTCTCCTTCAATCATTGAGAGTTGATAGGCTCTAGAGCCAAAAGTAGCAGTAATTACAAAGGGACCCAGCCAGTTGGGTTCTGTAATACCCCAAAATTGGCACCTATTAAATTCAATCAATTTTGGTGCCTTCCTCAAATTTCTACAACTTCAAAATCCTAATTTCCTAGGCAAATTTCTCTCTCCTACGTGACTTTACTTGACTTGATGTCAATTGCAAAAACCCTAATTTGCAATAATCAAATATTAAATTAATTCCTAAGTCCTAGACTTTATTTGGGTAAATAATCTCTATGATAAGTTAATTTAATTATAAAGTCCTAATTGCTTTTTATTAAATTAAATTCACCCCATTAGCTAAATACCCTTGAAAGGAATTAATAAATATTTAGTTAATTGAATGGACACCTCTTTATTTGAATTTAACAATTTGAATTACTCGAAAGGTCACCTCCCACATGTGGCAAATTCCATTCTTTTAATTAAATAAATCATGCTTTTTTGTCTCAATTGGGAATGAAGAGTCAAGAGTTTCAAATCAAGAAACTCTTCATTCATCTCTGGGTTTCTCTATTTAATGAGGCTCTTTTTCTCATTCAAGAGGCAATTTTTGAGAGTATCCTTACTATAGCGAATTTTAGTCTCATTTAATTGAAGCTTTTTCATTGCATAATTAGTCTAATATCTCATTTTAGTATAATTGCATCTCATATTAGAGTTAATTTTCTTATTTGTTCTTAGCATAATATCATCTTTATTTTAAGTGCTCTAAAATAAATCTGCATTTCATATCTATTTGAAAAAACATTTATAGATTAATTGCACTCATCTTAGTTCAATTTCAGTTTTGCATATCATTATAGCTTTGAAAATCCTCCATTGTGGGATTGGTCTATGGTTGTTGGCTCTCGTTCCGAGAGTAATTAAACACCCTGTCCACATAGGAGGCAACAGGTCGCTTCACCATGAATTTTAGATTGAGTAATCCATACTCTCATAGTTCGATCATTGTGAGTAATGACTATGTTGTGTTTGTGTTTGATTTAAAGGTCACATTCAAACACACACATTTTGGCGCCCACTGTGGGGAAGAAGATCTGATTTCTGGCCTCATTCTCTATTTTTTTTTTTTCTGATAGGAATTTAAGCTCTGTTGTGCGTCTGTACTGTCTATGTACGGATTCTCGTGCAAGAATCCAGAGCATCCTGCGTGAGGTTTCGCTCCTTGTAGCACTCTCTTGTGTGAGCTTTTGCATCATTGTGTGGACTTGTGTACTTTCTTACGCGAGCCTTCATACGTGCTCACGTGGGCTTATTCTTTCTCACGCACGGTTCAACACCTTCTCGCGCAGCCATATATATTGTCTCACGTGAAGTTTTGTGACAGACATAAACTAGAATTCTAGATTTGTCAGTTTTGCTTTCTGTTTTCAGTTTTCCTACTTTTTTGAAAATTTCAGCATTTTCAAAATCTGTGCCACTCAGGAAAACTGGCACCCATTTTTGAGAAATTTTTGCATACGGTATCGAAAAGCGAAGGGTGATATATCGTTGGAAAGCTCTTTTCGAGCCTGATCCAACCATGCTGGTTTCATTTTCAAATTTTGTCATTTGATTAGCTATTTTACTTGCAGATTATCTAATTTTTGATGTGCTAACTATTGTGGAGCTAACAAGTTGTGCTTGTAAGTGCTCTCATCCCTTGAAATATTTTCTTAAAAGAATGCATGTCAAAGCACCAAGAACATAAAACATGCTAATGGTTTGATTGCAGGATGATCGTCAAAAGAATTTTTAAAATGTTGTGTCTTTTTTCTTGACATAGTTTAAATAGGGCTCCATTAAAATTTCTTAGGAATTTTGATAGTGAGTAGGGATTTTGGCTCTTCATTACATGGAGGTGATGACCATGAATGAACTCGAAATTCTAATGATCTTACTAATATGAAAAATTCTTGGGAAAGCGGAGAAAGGTAGTGAATCTTTAGCACTTCTATTCGCCAAGGGATTATGCTCTTCTCTCCTTGAGAGAGAACCAGAAACCCAAAAGTGAGTAGATTTGGTGAAGTGAAACTAACTTGGTGATGAATCTTCTTGATGTGTTTGGGTGAGGAAACGAGATAGAGAAGTATGCTCTTCTCCCTTTGGGAGAACCAAAAAATCAGACTCCCGAATCTAAACCAAGTCCAGTGTCACCTTTAGAGGGCCTGCCGGTATTGAACCTCTGGGAATGACCCAAGTGAGTACGCACCTATCATCAATGATTCCACCTCACTATAATAAAGAATGTTTTTTTGAGTCTAAAGACTCGAAAACCATGTTATCTTCCTTCTCAAGACTTTGACTATCATCTTGAGAAGGCTCCGTCTATTGTACTGAGTGGTGCCACTCCAAGCCCTGCTTGCGAGGGTGTATGACTTTTGGGTGTTGGTGTGGCTATGAGGCCTCAACCCTATATCAGGGGCACTAAAGGTTAGCATGAATGGAAGCCTATTAAAAACTTTCCTTAGCTAGTGGCCTACCCGGTTCACCTCCGAAAGGAGTCATAATCTTTGTGCAGGGAGGGGGAAGAATCTCTCTTGTAGATTCCCATCATAGGCATACACCTGGACATTTGTAGGTGGTTGCGACACTGGCCCTTGCTACAAGGGTAACCTTTGAACGTACACTGTTGAGTCCTTGGAAACACTAAAAACACAGGCACCCTCTAGGGGGTGACACGGCTGTGTGAGGTGCACGTATGCGCATAAGCAATGGGGCAAAGGTTTTTCCTTCTCACCATTTTTTTTTATAGGACTAAGCTATGTGTTTGTTATCGAGTCTTGAACATTGTCCAATCATTATCAAACAAAGACTCCCTTGATGCTATCAAGTTGCTTTGTCCTTGATAGGTCTGTTAATGACTACTTGTATCACAACTGCTTGATCTGAACCTTTGTGTCTTTAAACGAATGCTTGAACTCCTCAAAATGAGCTTTTTGATTAAACTATTTTGCAAACCTATCAGGAAACTGGATTTTTTGTCAGACATTAGTTTAGACTGTACCTCAAAATTCAACTTCAAACTTGAAAACTGTGTCAGACTGTCAGATTTTGCACTTTTCCTGTGCGAAGTTTTACTTTTCAGAGCACTTTTTTGCGTGAGACTTGGTATTCTCTTGTGTGACCTGGTACTATCTCGCGTGAGACTATAGCCCAGTTTTCAAAATAGAGACCTATTTGCCATTGACTGTTTGACTTTTTACATGATCTACTTTTTGTTTGAGGTCTATTTTTCTACTTTCCTGTCATCCACTGTCAGAAACCTGAGTGTTTTGAACTGAGAATCGATTGATCTTTGCTTTGACTTGTGCTGTCTCTCATCTATTTGCCTTATCTCTTCATGCTCTTGTACCTTGCATTGCGATAGTCTTATCTCAGCTATTCTAGCCACCTCTTTTGATGATTCATACCAGATTCATCTTGCATCTTGGCTGTTCTAGCCATTTATCTCCTTTTCATTATCTTAGAGATAGAGTCTAGCGTTATCTCGAATCTTTTCTCATCACATCTTCATCTATGACTGTCATGAATCGAAGTGGCAAGACTTATCCCATTCAGAATACTGATCAAGATTGAAGTAAACCTCCTAATCAAGAAATAGGTCATCCTGAATTTGTTATGAAATCTGAACTTTGTGAGAGATCTTAACATTCCTCCTTGTTCCAAGAGTATTACAATCCATTGTTTCAGATACAGTCTGACTTATTATTTCAAGAATATTATAACCCATTGTTTAAAGACCAGCAAGACTCTGAAGGGTCACTTTCTAAAATTGAACCTATCGATCCTCTTGAACCTATTGACTCTTTTGATCCTATTTTTAAGATGGGAGATCCATTCCACTTCCCAGGGGGAGGTAAATTCAACAAAAGCCATGAGCAATCTCAGAATTACCAAGGTCATGGTCAGTCTCAAAATGACAAGAGTTATGATCAATCCCACAATATTCAATATCTAATCAACATCCGTGACCTTTTCAATTTGAAACAATGACAAGGGGAGCCTCTCCTAACATTTCTCCAGAGATGGAGACAACTATGCACAAAGTATCCGCATGAATTATCTGAGTTTGAAAAGCTCGATATCTTCTTGGACAATCTTGTCCTAGATTTTGGATACCAAGTATGATTACAGGGTCCCCTCACTTTTGACAATATGATTAGGTGAGCTATGAGGATAGAGGCATTTATGATAAAAAAGGGAGATCTGACTTTGAACAAAGACAACAAGCAAGGACTTTCTCGCTCAAATAAAGATAAAGATGAGTTTGTCAACAAGAATAGAAATATTGTGAATAATAGGGTTGTTGACAATGTGAAGCCAAAACCCTCAAAGTCTATCTTTAATCTCAGCTCTAGCATACAAATGATCAAAGCCACTGATAAGGCTATGATGGAAACTCAACCACCTTCAAGATTCGCTAGAAACAAACCTTGGATCTCTCAACCCAAGCATAACTCCACTTCCTTGGGAGAACCTCTTGATGTGGTTTATAGGACTTTGGTGTAGAACCATAACAAGAATTTAAATCATCAGGAATTCAAAGACTCCTTTCCTCCTCATGGGAAAAGTGAATTATCCAAGTCTAAAGGTACCAAGGATGTGGCTAACTATACGTACGATACTAGTGACATTTTCATCAATGAGATTAAACCTATTGATGTTGAGTACCGTGACATGATCATTGCTCCAGGGAGTGAGGATGCTCCTAAACCCAAAGCTCCATTTGTCTTGCGAGGCCCTGTGCCTCCCTCTTATAACTTCGCACAGTCTCTAGCTTGTGCGAATGCTATCACTCAATCTCATGCGAAAATCATGCTCAAAGGTCCTGAGCCCTCGACATCTAGACCAAAAATATCTATGGATAAATCCCTCACTGAGGAAAACATCCCAAAAGATCTCAATCTTGATCAGTTTCAATCTATGGTGGGTCACTTGACTTCACCTCATTATTTATCCTTCTCTGAAGAAGACGATCACTTGCTGAGCCACCCGCATAATGCTCTCCTACACACTAAAGTTATGATAGGCCCCAAGCGTATCCCCCGTGTCCTCATTGACAATAGTGCTAGCCTAAATACTTTCTCTGGTAAGATGCTTACCCAAATGGTAGAAAACTTTGTTTCTGCCAATAGAGAGTCCATTGAGTTCTATGATGCTAAGCTAAAAGAAATAGAAAAGACTCTAAAGATCAAAGATATTGGCATGGGGGAATATTAGATTGAGTCTATCTTGTCACTGACAGCTCTCCCCACATCTTCGCATTCCTGTGAAGAACCCTCTGAAGATAGATTTGGTACTGGTTATCAGGGCCATGAACTTGATCAACCTAGCTACAACTTTCAGTCATGCAAGGATTCAGATAATGGAGACATGAAAATCTAGCCTATGACACATGAAGGGCTCTTGAATATTCAACATTCTAATTCTGACTATCTATCTCAAGAACATGATCCTGATTCTCACTAGGAGAGTTTTATCCATTCTACTAAATAGACTCCTACTACTGCTGACTCTAATGGTACACATATTGATTGGGGGAAACTATCTAACATCTCCCTTATCTCGAGTATGCCTCAAGGTATACTTATTCTAGATTGTTCCACTATTTCTGCTACTGAAAAAAATTTGATTGTTGAAGAAACACTTCCTGTGACAGAGGATAGCGATGAAGAAAATCTACTGCCTACTATATCTCTAGCTGATTATATGTTAGATGCTACTACAAAGATACCAGTTGATGCTATACACAAATATGCTACTCCTACCAACTCTAAAAGAGAAGAAAGTTCTAATCCTCTAGATCAAGAAACTGATGATGATCCTTTCCACCCTCCTGTGGAGGTCATTCCTATGGCTCCTAGGCCATCTACTCCAAGCTATACTCCTACTGCTCCAGCAAATCATGGGTATGTAAGACCCCATTTTGTTATAGCTTCATGGAATATTGGTAGATCCAAAATTGAAATGGTTCCTGTTCGTGCACTCTTACCACTTGAAAGGGGACCTAACTCTTGGAATAGGTTATCTTGGTTAGGTTCACATAATATTCCTCCAAACTTATCTGACTCTTCTGGGATAACTCGCAATTGAAAATGTTCTATGGAAGATTAATTTCTTGATCTATCTGATGCATTCATGAATGATGAGGATGATACTGATATATTTTCACTTGAGCCCATCCCATCAAATTTTCTTGCCCCTTCATCTCCCATAAAAGTGGCCCATCCACTTCCATTTCCACCTCTCCACCTGAACCAATCATATAAGCCTCTTTCATCCACCATTCTCGAGTGTTTTGGAAGTAACTTGGATGTGCAACATAAAAATAAAAATAATGAGATTCCACTTATATCTCAAGGTCACCATGTCCCATCTAATTAACATGTGACTACGAAGAAAGGAAAGCAACAGAGGTGTTCAAAAGACTGCAAGGGTCCTCAAAAAGAAGAAGACAATCAAAAGCTAGAAAATAAAATAAAAAATGGATCTCGAAATCCATTCTATAGGCATTGTCATCAAAAGCACCTCAAAGTAAAGAAGAAAAAATTCAAAAGCTATGTGGATTCCAAAGAAAGAAAAAATCAAAGTTGCCATTCGATCTTCCAAAATTCTCATACTTCCCTCTAGTCCATCTCCCTTGCCTCTCATACTTCACACTCTTCACTCCATCTTGCCTTTTCCCAAAGTGTGTATCAGTATCTCCTTATTGCTAATGGCATGACTAAGAAAAATTTAGAATGTACTCTTCCTAAGCATTTAGAGCATGGGAAATCCAACAAAGAGTTAAAGTGTGTCCATGAGGATATTTGTGGGTCTCACTTAAGTGATCTTTCCTTGACTATGGATCTCTTGATAGTTGGACACTGCTGGTTGGCTCTCTTGTTACTACTACAACATCTGGTTTTGATTCTACTGATTACTACTACAAGTGACTGTGTTTCCAGAGATCACCACTGAAGGAGAGAGCCACTCAAAGAGCCGTTCAACACTCTTCATCTAAAGAAGTTCTACAACTGACATTCTCTATGTGCTCATGTACATACTTATTGGTCTTGAAAAAATCCTAAAAATGGTATATTCTCAAAAATTCTAAACATTGCAAAATGTCCTTAAAAAAATGATCATCTTAGTGAAAACTTGGTAAACAGGCACTTTGATGTATATATTATCCTAGTGAAAACTTGGTAAATAGGCGCCTTGATAATACTCAAAAAAATAGAAAATTTGAAAAAAGACAAAAAAAAAAAGAAAAAAGAAAAGAAAAGAAGAAGAGATATTCAAAAAAATACAAAAAAAAAAGAAAAAAAAGAGAAAAGTACAAAAAAAATTGAAAAAGAAAAAAATGTGCCATTGATGAAAACCTGGTAAACAGGTGTCATGGTAGCAAAAATAGAATCTCTGCCAAGATGGTGAAAACCTGGTAAATAGGCACCTCTTGTTCCCTGAAGTTATATCTCATCTTAACATCGCTTGGCTCTTAGTTTCCTGCTCTAGTCTCTTTGCTTTCCTGCCTTAGTTTGCTTTCCTGCTTTAGTTGCTTCCTTTGTTTCCTGCTTTGGTCTGTTTCCTTCTTTGGTTTGCTAGCTTGCACTCTTGCCTTCAGTTGTCTTTGAGATTGTCCTTGACTTTTCATGGATTGGAACTAGTTCACGCTTGGGGGCACCTGCCTAGGGGGCATTGTCCTATCGCTTTCATAAACTCTTTTCGTGCATCAGTCACCAGTGATTCTCACTATGTCTACCTACTGATGCCTAGCTAATTTTGAGATTTCTCTCCTTGAGGATCTCTCGTGTATCAGTCACTAGTGGTTCCCACTATGCCTACCTACTGATACCTATCTCTTGTTCGATATCTCTCTTTCGGGATCTCTCCCTTACATTAGTCACTAGTGGTTCTCACTGCGTCTGCCTACTGATGTTTCACTAGTATCTCTAAGATTTCTTTCCTTGAGGATCTCTCTCATATCGGTCTCATTGTGTTTGCTTGTCGATACTTCGTTAGTTTCTTGATATTTTCTTGAGACTTTGTCTCTTGCGATGGTCACCAGTGATTCTCACTGTGTCTTCCTGCTATCGCTATCCCGTTGAGACTTCGAATGTTATCTTTTTGAATCGACTCCAATTCACTTGAACATGAATGTAAATTGAAACTAAAATTGGATTGGTGGTTCTTTGAGGCATGCTGAGCTTTATTTTCTTTGAATGCTTATTTCTTTTCTTTCTTTGCTTTCTGTTTGCTGGTTTAGTTCTAATGATCTAATGAATTCATATAAGAGGGGTGTCCATCTCTAAGAGCCTTGATCTCATATTGGATGGCCATGTGTACCTTGACTCCTTTTATATGGATGCTTTGGTGAGGTTGGTTGTCCTCCTTGTCTTTTGAGTGACTTCTTTCTGCTATTGGTGAAATTGTAAACACTTGTCTTGTTAAGTGAACGTAAGGGTCACTACAAGCAATCTTTTGTAAAAGAAGAAACTCCTATGTGTTTGGTGTGTTTATTCACAAGAAACATTCAGGTCATTCAAGAAATGGTGCTTTGATGCTTATGTTAACTTGCTAAATCAAAAGGAATAGGTGTTCAGATCATTCTAGCTTCTTGTGCCTTAATTCTTACATCTCATTCTGACAAATCTAAGACTTATGTCATATTCATATTCTCATGATAGCGATATTAGTGAGGGTTGTATGACATCTTCCAACTATCAGAACTTAAAAGGCTCTATGATGATAAATACGATGAGTCCAACAACCAAGTCCTAGGATTGCATCCGCTCATTTTAGGTTTGCGTTTAGCTTAGGCTTGCATTTTCATTCTAGGCTTGCATTGAGACAATGTTTGGTGCTCTCTTGATTGCCTTCTATTCATCAAAGGTTCTCATCTTTTGTCTCGGGTTTCATCATGGCTACACAAGTTTTGGCATCGAAATCAAAATTTGACATCTCTAGATAGCTCGAAATCGTATTTTAAATTCTGCGATCCTTTGGGATCGGACGCTTGTGCAGTCGGCCTTCTAGCATCATCTTCCTGCCAGATCCTCATCTTTGCATCATGTTCTTGAGATCTTTTCTATTTTCATCAAAGTCAATTCCAGTCAAATTTGGTCAACCATGGTCAACCATGGTCAACAAGACCTCTGGATCACTTCAAAATGCTTTTGCATCTTCTTGATGCTTCTTTAACTGACTTTATCTTCTAGATCTTTGATCGTATCTTTATCTGCAACCTCTTGCTGTCAATCATCTTCTGACGTGTCATCTTTTGATTTCACTCTTGAGGGGGCAGGATGATTGCATCATTAAATCTTGTCGAATCAATTCTTGAATCAGTCTTATCTAAATCATCAGTTCTCATTGCTTGGGGCATCTTGGTGTCTCACATCTGGTTATCTTATCATCTATATTTTAGGTATTTGAGCAATCTAACTCAGATCCTCAAGAATCAAGCTTTGTTCTGGAGATGGTTCTCGAAATCTTTTAGGTATTGGGGCAATCTAGTCCTAATTCCTGGGAGTCAAACTTCATTCTGGAGATGGCTCTTGAAATCTCTTTTAGACCGTTATCTGGGAAATCTAACCCAGGTCTCAGAGGGCTAAGCTTCATATTGGGGTGATCTAACCCTGATTCTGGAGACAGTCCTAAATCTGCATCTTCATCAATTGGTATTGGGGCAATCTAACCCTAATTCTGGTTTTCTTTTAGACTGTTGTCTTCGCAATCTAACTTGGACTTCAAAAATTCTCATCATCTGTCACTTCAGACTATTCTTTGAATCAACGTGCTATTCGCACATCAATTCAAAGAGGGGAAAATGTAATACCCCAAAATTGGTACCTATTAAATTCAATCAATTTTGGTGCATTCCTTGAATTTCTACATCTTCAAAATCCTAATTTCCTAGGCAATTTTCTCTCTCCTACTTGACTTTACTTGACTTGATGTCAATTACAAAAACCCTAATTTGCAATAATCAAATATTAAATTAATTCCTAAGTCCTAGACTTTATTTGGGTAAATAATCTCTATGATAAGTTAATTTAATTATAAAGTCCTAAGTGCTTTTTATTAAATTAAATTCACCCCATTAGCTAAATACCCTTGAAAGGAATTAATAAATATTTAGTTAATTGAATGGACACCTCTTTATTTGAATTTAACAATTTGAATTACTTGAAAGGTCACCTCCCACATGTGGAAAATTCCATTCTTTTAATTAAATAAATCATGCTTTTTTGTCTCAATTGGGAATGAAGAGTCAAGAGTTTCAAATCAAGAAACTCTTCATTCCTCTCCGGGTTTCTCTATTTAATGAGCCTCTTTTTCTCATTCAGAAGGCAATTTTTGAGAGCATCCTTACTATAGTGAATTTTAGTCTCATTTAATTCAAGCTTTTTCATTGCATAATTAGTCTAATATCTCATTTTAGTATAATTGCATCTCATATTAGAGTTAATTTACTTATTTTTTCTTAGCATAATATCATCTTTAAAGTGTTCTAAAATAAATCTGCATTTCATATCTATTAAAAAGCATTTATAGATTAATTTCACTCATCTTAGTTCAATTTCAATTTTGCATATCATTATAGCTTTGAAAATCCTCCATTGTGGGATTGGTCTATGGTTGTTGGCTCTCGTTCTAAGAGTAATTAAACACCTCATCCACATAGGAGGCAACAGGTCACTTCACCATGAATTTTAGATTGAATAATCCATACTCTCTCTCATAATTTGATCATTATGAGTAATGACTATGTTGCGTTTGTGCCTGATTTAGAGGTCACATTCAAACACACACAGGTTCAAACTTCCCCTTGCATTCTCTATGTGATTGATTTTTAGGATTCTCTCAAGACTAGATCGCCAACCTGAAATTCTCTATGTCTAACTTTCTTGTTGTAGCCTCTAGACATTCTCTTCTGATATACTCTAAGATGATCATACGTTGCTTGTCTGCGCTCATCTAGTAGTTCAAGTTCTTGCAACCTAGACACTCTGTAGTCATCATCAGTTACTAGACCATGCATTCTGATTCTCAGTGATGGGATTTCAACCTCAATAGGCAGTACCACTTTAGACCTATAAACTAAAGTGAAAGGTGTAGCCCTAGTGGGTGTTCTGATACTTGTTCTATAGGCCTAGAGAGCTGGATTGATCATGAGATGCCAGTCTCTTTCTATTTTATTAACTATACGGTGCAAAATTTTCAAGAGATTTTTGTTTGAAGCCTCTACTTGTCCATTCCCTTAAGGATAGTAAATAGATGACCAATGTTGTGTAATGTTGAATTTGGCACATAGATCATCTAAGTCTTTGTTCTTGAATTGTCCACCACTATCTGTGACTATGGAATGAGGGATCCCATATCTACATATGATATAGTTCAAGATGAACATAGATATTTGTTTTCCAGTTGATTGTGTTAAAGGGACTGCCTCTACCCATTTTGTAAAATAATCTGTAGCTGTGATTATATGGGTATGCCCATTTGAAGAGTGGGGATAAATGGATCCAATGAGATCAAACACCCATTGTTGAAAAGGCCATTGTGTAGTAAAGGGAATGAGATTTCTTCTCGGAGCATGAATTAAGTTACCATGTACCTGACACTTTTGACAATTCATAGAAAATTTGATAGAATCTTTCTCCATTTTTGGCCAATAGTACCTAGCCCTAATAAGTTTTTGAGCTAGTGTTAAACTGTTCGAGTGTGAGCCACAAATACCTTCATGGATTTCTCCTAATGCACATTGAGACTCTTCCCATTCTAAACATCTAAGTAGCATATGATCTAGACCTCATTTGTATAGATTATTACCAATGATGACATATCAAGAGGCACTTCAGATAAGGTATTGTTTCTCATATCAGTTAAAGGCTTCAAGAATGATTTGGTCTTGGAGGTAGGAGAATAGGTTTTTATATCTGGATGAATCATGACCTACAACTATGCAAATCATTCAGGTATTTGGGCAATCATAGGCTGGGTATGACAGTGCTTCCACTAGGAACTCATAGCATAGCTCATATTTAGGCTATTGTAATAGAGTAGATAGCATTGCCATTGCATCAGTGACCTTGTTCTCTATTCTTGGAATTTTCTCAAAGGTGATAAATATGAAATATTTCTTGAGATCATCTGCCATGCGCTTGTAAAGAACTAGCTTTTCATCCTTCATCTAATATACATCATTTACTTGATGGATGACTAGTTGTGAATCACCATGAACATGTAATTCTATTACCCTCCACTCAATTGCTATCTTCATACCATTTAGAAGGGCTTCATACTCAACAATGTTATTCGTGCAAGGGAACTTTAGCCTTAATGCTTTAGGTATAGAATATCCTTGAGGTGTGATGAACAAGATGCCTACTCCAGATCCATTATGTGTATTGGAGCCATCAAAGAACAATTTCCATTCTCTAGAAGAAAGATTCATGATAGAGGAATCTAGGAACTCTATTTGCATTGGTGTATCATCAAACATAGGTGCATCAGCCAATTGGTTAGCAATTACTTGGCCCTTGATAGCTTTTCATTCCACATATTCAATGTCAAATTCACTCAAGAGCATCACCCATTTAGCTAGTCTACCTGTGAGGGAAGCTTTGCTTAGTAGGTACTTTAGTGGATCAATCTTAGCTACCAAGTGCATGGTATGAGCTAACATGTAATGTCTTAGTTTTTGTGATGCAAAAATCACAGCTAGACAAGCTTTTTCAATCATTGAATAGTTCTTTTCATATGCTACCAATGTTTTTCTTATGTAATAGATTTCTCTTTCTTTCTTATCATCATCGTGTTGAGCTAGCAATGCCCCCAATGATGTATCTGTTGCGGAGACATACAGGATCAATGGCTTCCCTAGAATAGGAGGCATCAAGATTGGAGGATTTTCTAAGTATTACTTGATATGGTTGAAATTCTTCTTGCATTCTTCGCTCCATACAAATGTCACACCTTTATGTAATGTCTTTGTAAAAGGTTGTGATATATCAGCTAGTTGAGATATGAAGCACTTGATAGATTGGACTCTCCCTTGTAGAGTTCACATTTGACTGATTGTTTTAGGAGGTTGCATCTCCATTATAGCCTTTACCTTAGCAGGATCAACTTCAATGCCCTTCTTGGAGACAATGTATCCTAAGAGTTTTCCAGAAGTCACACCAAAAGCACACTTCTTAGGATTTAGTCCAAGACTAAATTTTTCCTTTCGGTCTAGGATCTTACTTAAGTCATTTAGATGTTCTATTCTGATCATAGATTTAGCCAATGTGTCATCAACATAGTCCTCAATGGTTCTATGCATCATGTCATGAAAAATGGATGTCATGGCTCCTTGATATGTAGCACCAACATTTTAAAGCCCAAATGGCTTGATAATCCACAGAAAGTACCCCAAGCACATGTGAAGGTATTTTTCTCTTAATCCTCTAGAGCGATCTTGATTTGATTATAGCCTGAGAAACTATCCATTAAGGAATACATCTCGTAACCCGCATTCATGTCCACTATCATATCAATGTTAGGTAGTGGAAAATCATCCTTTGGGAATGCTCTATTCAAATCTCTAAAGTCTGTGCATACTTTGATTGAGTTGTTAGGTTTTGAAATAGGTACAATATTCAAGATCCACTCAGCATAGTCAATCACTTTTAATTTGGCTTTTAATAGTTTTTCCAACTCTGCTTTGATGAGAATCGCCACATGAGGGTGCATCTTTCTCAATTTTTGTTTGATAGGTTTTACGCCTAGAGCGATAGAAAGATGATGCATTATGAGATCAGGATCCAAGCCTAGCATGTCTGAATATTTCCATGCAAAATTAATCTTTTTCTCTGTCAAGAATGTTGTAAATTTTTGTTTTTCTTCTGCTGATAGAGATTGTGCTACATGGATCAACTGTGGCTCTTCTGTTGTGCCCAAATTGATAGATTGAGTGGGCTCAATAAGCACTGGAAATCTATCCTATAAATGACTCAGAAGGAAATCAAATATCTCATCCTTAGGTTCCTCAAAGAGGTTTTCACCTTTGGATACATCTTTTATTTTTACTTTTGTAGGTTCTGAGACTGCCACAAAGTGGTTTTCGCCCTCAGAACTCTTGTTATTTTTATTTTTAGTCTTATTCTTTTGACTAAGATACTTGATGTCTGACTCCATCATGTTGACACTCGATTCACTGATGGAAGTCCTCATAGGCTCAACTGCATTGAGGTAGCAAGCAAGGGCATAGTCATTAGGAAAGGTATAAACACCATAGCTCAGATTTGTGGAGGTTTGGTCAAGAAGGTCAGGGTGTTGGATAGTCAAAGTGGGAAAAGATTGGGAGATAGTATTTATGGATATGGATCTGTCATCATTGGCACTAACCCAATGCTTGAGTTTGAATGTGATATTAGAACTTAAGACATTCAATTCGTGAATAGGTTCAATGTCATTATGGGAATCCAATTCAGCCATAGGTGGGTCAGACTCATTAAGTTCATTACTTCGCTCTAGACTCACGTTGGGTTTAGGCACATATTAGTGAATAACATCAACATGTTTTTCTGTGATAAGTTCATCTTCCTCTGGAATGACTCCCCATTCATAGTCATTTGATTCATCTTCTGATTCACGACCTCTAGGAAATCTAAGAACATGTGTAAAGTTAGGATGAATACCCCAAAAAGGGTTACCCTTAGTTTCTAATTTGAATTCATACTCATGGGAATCTATTTCAGAATAACTACCACCTTCCTCTTGGTCTACTTGATTATCTTCAAGATTAGCTGGTTCTTGTGTTACAACTATCTCTTGTTCCATAGCGGGTTCTCGTGTGTTGATTACATTAATCCTTTTGATTGGATCATCTTCTGCATCAAGAAGCTCTTTGATTTCTTTAGGAAAATGTTCATAAGGAATGAGCTCTAAGCTATTTGAATCACTATCTGATGGTTCATTTTCTTCCTTCTTAAGAAGGGCTTCTCTTGGCATGATTTTCTCTATGACATGAGAGGAATTACATTTGAGGTAGAAGGGTTTTTTTTAAAAGCCTAAGTTGATAGTATCCTTGTTTGCCCTACCAGTATGTGAAATAGGTGTCATAATACCTTTTCCTCTAACTCCTAGAGGTCCTTTACCTGGATATCCCATCTTAGCTATCAATTTATCTCCTAGACCATATGAATTAGAAGGGATTTTTGGTACTATGGAGTTACTAGTTTGAACACTGTGGGATTTAGGTTCATCTTTGTATAGCCATGCAAGCACAACTTCATCCTCTTCATACTCTTGCTTGGAGACTTGTTCTGCTACAAAATTTCTTTTATATGCTTCAAGAGGTTCTTTAGATTCTGATTTGGACTGTTTCAAAGATTTCCCATAAGACTTAGGTGAGATAGGGAGAGATGTCAAAGATAAGATTGGCTCTATAGTATATTCTTCCATAACCTTTTCTTTGATATTGACCTATTTTGCAATGTCTTCCATTTTAGATGTGGATACTATTTTGGTTTGCTTAGTGGAAGATTCACTGTTATTAGGAACAAGTTTATCCGCACTCTCCTTCAGTGTATTGCAAGAAGTGGATATGTCTGCTAGGATAGTGACCTCTACTCTGTCATAGGGAAACTTTAAACATTGATGGTATGTAGAAGGAATAGCTTTCATTTTATGTATCCATGGTCTCCCTAAAAGGATGTTGTAAGCCAAAGGTAGATCAAGCACTTGACATGTAGTATCACTAATTATTGGACCTACTCTAATAGGTAAGACAATGGTTTCTTTAGAAGATCTCTCTTGTTCATCATAAGCTTTTATAGTTATCTTCTTTCTAGGATCAATAGCCAATTTTGAGAATCCTAATTGTGTGATCAAACTGTAAGAACAAATGTTTAGGCTAGCGCCCCCATCTATCAACATGCGTTTGACTCTACGGTTCTAGATCAAGACTTCTATATGCAAGGGCTAGCTATACGGGTGACTCAAGGAGTTGTCATCTTCTTTTGAAAAGGAGATATATTGTAGAGATGTAAGATGTCCAACCATAGTCTGGAACCTGTCCAAATCAAGGTCATCAGGAACATTGGATCTGAGCAAAGCTTTACCTAGAATAGCTCTGTGAGCTGGAGATATTCGAAGCAACTCAAACATGGAGATTTTTGCATTAGTGTGTTTGATTTTTGAACAATGCTATAGGATGTTGGCATCATATCTTTAGGATTGGAAGATTTAGAAGCCACCTTTTGTTTGGAAGCGGAAGATAGATTGAAAGGCATCTTAGGGACATTGAATGAATCTAGGATTTGTCCTTTCAGATGTACCTAAGCTTGTGATCAAGTAACTACATTAGTTGAATGATGATCTCTTTCTCTAGGCACAATTGTAATGACATTGTAATGCTTAGAGAGACAGGGTTCAACCATATTGATAACAACATTATTTCCAGGGTAGGCATAATTGACTTTTGCCCCCATATTAGGCTGAGAAGATGAAACTCCTTGGCCATGCTTTAGAAATGGTTATGTGAATGAAGTATGATCATTATTAATCTTATGATTGTCAATCGTGATGTCTCCATTATCAATTTTGTCTTGTATAGTATGTTTCAAGCGTAAGCAGTTATTAGTTTTATGACCCTTACTACGATGGAAGTCACAGAATTCATTCTCTTTCCACCACTTTGGTTTAGGTTCAAGATCAAATTGTCAGATCTTAGGTAGAGATATGATGTTGTTAGCTAATAGAGTTTTCATGGCTGATTCCAAAGATTATCCAAGAGGAGTGAACTTTCATTTATTATCAGCAGACCAAGGTTTGTACTCTGTCTTCTTTTGAGTTGATTTTGGTAACTTTTGTTTTGAAGCTTTGATGGCTTCGGTACCGATGGTTAGATTGAAAGATGGTGATTTAGATGGGGCACGAAGAGTATCGACAATGCCATCTATGATGATGCCTTTATTCTTGTTGCAATTTTTATTCTTGTCTTTAGAACTAGATCTAGAACCGTACTTGTCCTTTTGAACTATGATGTCTCCTTTTTTCACAATTACTTTTTCAATTTTGATCGCATTATCTACCATCTTATCAAAATATGTATGATTTTGCATTTGTAAAGGGTAGTTGATTTCTGGAACAAGATTATTGATGAAGATTTATAGCTTCTCAGTTTCTGGAATAGGTCGAGCATATAGAGAGAATTTCTTCCTACATCTTTTGAGAAATGTCAGGAATGGTTCTCCTGGATATTGTTTGAGATTGTAGATGTCGATCATGGTGACTAGATGTTGGATGTTGTAGGAGTATTTCTGATAGAACAATTTGATCAACTCCTCAAAGGTTTTGATTGTAGGAGGCATTCTAGAGAACCAATGAATGGCTGCTCCTCCTAGAGATCGAGGAAAGAGACGCATTAGATAGGTTGATTCATGCATGAACTTCATAGATTGTGTATAGAATTCTCTGACATGATCTTGAGGATCAGAGTTTCCATCATACTTATCATATTTAGGTATCTCCACTCTTTTTGGGAATGGTGGCATGTACAAGTCTTTGTCAAATGAAAAAGGACATAGAGCCTCCATGGAGAGCTCCTTGGGTTCCTTTTCTTTCTCAAGCTTGTTAAGTTTGACTTGCATGGCATGCATCTGTTTCATCATAGCCCTAATAGTAGTTTCTTCCTCATGTGTAATGATATCTTCAATATTAAAGTTAGGAGGAAGTTTAGCTCCTTGATGAGCTAACTCTAGAAAGTATGTTTCTCTATCTTCTTTCAAGAAATGTCTCATGATTTTCTTGAAGTCATCATTGTTTTGATATTGAGCAATTTTAGAAGGTGTAGGTTCTTGATCTATACCCTATTGAGAATGAGCTCTTTAAGAGCCATGGTTTTTCCCTACTTGAGACATGTTAGGAGTTTTAGGACTCCCTAGGATAGATTGATGAGGGGTTTGTTGATTACCTCCATGAGTTGATGGAGGAGGTATGTAACCAGTTTTTAATCGAAAGTTGCCAAGACCGTCATCTTCATAAAGACTAGAATTGTAGAGTTGGTCAAGAGTTGGACCCTTGTGAGTAGTCAAAGGTAAGGTATGAGATGTTTCTCTTGATTTCTTGTGTGAGGAAGCTCTAGTTTCCACCATTAACCTTGGGTGAAGCAAAAGAATAAGATGAAGACAACTGAAGAATGAATTGATTCAAGAAGATCAGATGACACAACCTTGTCAAGATTAAATTGATTGAAGATTAGCTTAGACATGAATGAAGGATACTATGCCCTAGATGTATGGGTAGATGCCCAAAAGATAGCAGACATGAGCTTGCAACACTTAGTCATTTTGAAGATTGATTGAAGATTGATAATTATGACAAGGTTTTTGACACAAGATGAAAAAGACTCAAATTGATAAAATAGAAGGCTAAACCAGATTCAAGAGGCCACTTTGGGAAAATGATCAGATTCTTTCTAGTTTCTGCTTTGTTCCTAACATAGTGATTTGTTCGATAGATTTTGGAAATAGGTTTTAAAAGCTGGGTCTTTGGCAGTTTTGACCACTTTCTAGCAATTTTTCAATTTTTCTCAAATGACTTTTTGCAGACTCATACGACACTGCGTTCCTGATCATATGATAGTTGACAAACTTGTACGACAATTTCAAAACTCACACAACAGTTGATAGTAGGATTTGACTTTTTTTTGAATTGACTAGCAGCAAGACTCGTACAACACTATACCTTATATCATATGACAATAGGGTAGTTCTGAAATGATAATTGGACAAACTTGTACAACTTTTTGACTTTGTGGGATGAATTTTGACTCTAGAAAGGTATTTTTCTTTAGTTTTTGCAAATTTTGGGTTTTCAGTTTCAGATTGCTTACAAAATTATTTGTCTAGATTTGAAGATTGTACCAGATCAATTCATTCTTAATAACCAAATAGATAAACAAGCATGCAAAATAGCAAGCAAGTGATTTCAAGCATGTCTAAAAATAATGAACATGGGACAAAACAACCTTGCACATGAATAATCAAGTGACTGAATTGTACCAATCCCTAGGAGCACTAATTGTGTATGTTCCAAAAAGTTTTTCAATAACACACATATTCCTAAAAATAAAAATTTGGCCTCACTAGGGTTTGTAGTAATGGTTTGACTCTGCAACTTTTATGATCCAAGAGGGAAAAATCCAATCCTGACGCAGCAGGGTTTTGACATAGTCTGAGAATTTAATCAATCAAGAGCTGCTAGGGAGATCTGACAGCCCAACAAGAGACCATACCTGTGAAGATTTCCTCCACAAGGACATTTATATAGCGGTTGTCACCACCATGGAAAAAATGGCTATTAACACTTAAGGTTCCATCCATGTGGTTGACCTAATTAAGGGAATGTCCACTATGGTTAACCCTCTCTAAAGGTGACTCACAAAAGATACCACATGGAGACTAGTTCCAGATTCAAGGATCTGAGTTTCTGATACTACCCAAAAAGGGAGTAGAGCATAGTCCTCTAGCCTTTTCACTTTTAACTAGAACAAAGTAGACAGATTAATCTGGCATGCTAAGACCAAGATTATCTCACAAAGATCTATGATGTCAATCGCTTGTGATCTGTCAACCTCTCTGGAGAGAGAATGTATCAATCAAAAGTTGAAGACACACAAATCTAGTAGAACGTGAGATGCTCTCAATATCCTTCCTACCTACAAGGGTTCTCTTGTTGAGAAGAGTTTCATTGGAAACCCACTCTCTCAAGAACCACAAATAGTGTTCATAGGGCCTATTTACTATGTGTAACAGATATGCGAAAAGCAAATCTATGTCCATTTTTGTAGCCCCAAAATGAAGTATGTGATATGAAAGCAATAAGAAGTCACACAAGCCTGATGTGTGAGGGTTCATTTTAATCCAAATTGAAACATTATCAGCTGAGAAGATTACCTGAATTCCTTGCAACACACTTAGTAGATTATTACCTATTTTTAGCATTTCTCACACTTTTCCCAATCAAAATCAGCGAAGACCAATCAGAAATAGAAAATTTCAATTGTTAGGGTTAGCTATCAGTCCAAATCTAGAAATCAAATATGGAAAAGTGCCTGAAAAAGTGAAATGATAATTGAAACCTGGTACTGAAACTCGTATGATAGTGGGTTACCTCCCAGATGACAATCTGAAAACTCATACGACAATGGGTATCAGATCATACGACAATAGAGCCTCGAAATGATAATGTGTTTCTAATGCTATGATCCTTGATCAAATAAACTATCATATGATAGTGGGTACCACCTGGTACAAGTTTCTGACAAAACTCATACGAAAATTATACGGACATAAAATAAAAATTGTAGCTTGGAACAAAAAATGACAAGAAAATGATAGAAATTGATAGAAATGTGATTGAAACCCATTTCAAGGCCCCACTGTGGGTGCCAGAAATGTGTGTGTGAATTTTGTACCTAGCTATAGGACACAACACTTCAGTAAAACATTAGAGGTTAGCAAAAATCAAAATTATGCAACAAAGTGGAAACTAAACTAACCAAGTGATTTACTGCCTTCTAGTAGGTGCGAGTATATTATTCTCAGATTAGACCGAGATCAGTGACCTTGACGACACCTAAATGAAGGATTTGAATGCAAAAGAATGGATGAAACTCTAGATTTTTAGTATTTTCTATGCAATAAGAGTGATATGAATCTGATATGAAACTAGAATCTAAGATGAGATTGATAATCAAACTTAATCTAAAAATGATATTAAATGAAACTAAAATGAATTGAAAACAAGGTTGATCTCACAAAAGTTGTTGATTCACAAGAAGCTTCAATTCTTCATATGTCAATTCGCTAGCGTGATTGTGAAAATTCTGTGGATGATTTGTGAAGAGCTGAGCCTTGATTTTATAGAAATCCAGGACTTTGGAGGTGCATGGAAAAAGTCATAAATCACTCTTGATGAACTCAGGTTGATTTTTGAGTTAACAAGAAATCAAAGATAATTAACTCACAAAATCATGCAAATCATGCAAGAACAACTTTTTAACTCAAATCATAAGTTTAGATCAACTTTAAACTCAAAAAGGATGTTGAGTTCCAAAACGTCAACAAATTGCATTGATTTTCTGATTTGGAGTTTAACTGGTTCTTTCAGATGTGCACATGGATAATTATGAATTAATAAATAAATAAAGTGATTTATCCTCAACTTAACTGATTTTTGAAATAAAATAACTAATTTATGGGTTAATCAATTATTAAATCAAACTTTTATTCAAAAACTATATCATTAAATTTGACAACTGACTTTAATTAATTAAATAAGAATTTAATCAATTAGTCATGAGATATTTTGATTTATTGTCAAAATTAAATAACATAATTTAGGAATAAATATAATTAAATTCAATCAAATAATTAAGTGGTAATATTAAATCTAATTAATTAAATATTCAGAATATTCAACTAATCAAACTTTAGGATAAATGTGATTTATCACCAGATAATCATTAAATTAAAGATAATTAAGATAAATAGGAATATTGCTAGGAATATTCCCCGATGCAGAATTTAGATAATCAATTAGATTTGATGATGTGTAGATGTGCCTTAGGTTAGGACTTTGATGTCAATTTCATTCGATTTGATGATATAGAAGGTTAATGAACCTATAGCCCATTTTTGGGGTATTACAATCTCCACCATAAAGCATATTGTATCCTTATATTTCTCTACAATGCTTTCTGGAATCCTATACCTCATCTGCATCTTAGCTCTAAAAGTCTTCAATTCCAATGTGACATAATCTCTTAGTGTGCTTTCTGTGGATGCTTTGTTGGATATCTGAGGCATGGTAGGAATGGACTTGTCCAAATATAAATTTGAAACTCTTCCAACTATATGAAGGTACATATAGATGATTAGGGACCCAAACTTGAATATCTTTATCTTGTCATGTTTGATAGCTTTGATGTTATCTATCAATTGTGCATGCAAGATCTCACACAAATTGAAGTCTCCATCTTCCTTTACAAATTGGATGGATACTAGAATAGTGCCCATAGATGCACTATTCACCTTACTGGTGTGATGAAATCTGTAAGCCAGTATCATGACATCAATTTGATGTCTACTTGCTCAATCGACTCAATAGTCATGCCACGCCTATTGCTTCTTGACTTACATACTTGTTCTACCATTTTCCTGACATCCTTACCCACAGGAAGGACGTTGCCTATCCTAGAAAGGCCTATCATCTCATGTATCAGATCATTTGTGATTCTTATTGGTACATCTCCAATCCAAAATAGATCATCATGGATTCTGCTCAATAGGATCTTTATCCATTCTATCTCATAGAATTAATATGTCGTAGCATACTCAACAATAGGGTGATTATTCCATTTGGTGTATTCATCCATGAATGTTTTATCCTATTTCAACATGGTATCCATGTGCACCCTTAACCTATCTAGTCCAGTAGGTTCTTTCTTACAGTAGATGTAAGCCCTTATATCTTCCACATGCATGACGCCCATAGGCGTGTGGGAGAAAGTTCCCTCTAAATCATCTGGGGTTGATTTAAATGGGTGCCTCTTGAAAACATATCTTTTCTTCTCAACGACATCATAAACAATGGGAGTGGCCATGAATTACTTGATAATTGCTTTCCAATTGATTTCTGAGATGATTTGATGACTTCCGAATCGGTGCAATGAACTAGGGTTTCTGCAACCGATCAAATGCATTGCAAACACTGATAGTTCAATCTCCAAATCTTCACAACAACTTCCAAGGCTCAATCTACTCTTCAATCACTCTAAATTTGAATGCAATGAGTGGACAAACAACTTTTTATGTACTTAAAGTGAGAAATCCACCATTAATGCAAGTCGCATAAACTAGACTGTCACTTCAAAATTTCAAACTTAAGCTTTGCTAACAATCAACATGTGCACTCTTGCACAAATGTTCCTATACACTCCAAAAGCTTAAGTCCAAAGGTGCATACTCTGAGGATGAGTATACCAGCCACATAGGGGTCTAGATCTAGATTAGCTCCCCCTATGACCTTGAGAGCCATTCATGAAGATGTAGAGGGTTCATCCACTGGGGATGCATCCAATACATTCTCATCAGTCTTGTCCTTCTTCTCTGACCAAATCAAGTTCACATCCTCTAAGGCTTTCCCAAACTTTACTTCTCCTTCAAGATCCAAAATTGGTTCTTCGGTCTTTTTAGGGCTTTCCTAAATTTGCATCCTTGATCTACAAAAATTTGAGATATGTCCAGCCTTGTTACAAGAGTGACAAATGACTGAAGGTCTATTATTCCTCGACACATTGACACGAGTCACCATTTTACATTTTCTAGCCGAGTGACCATTATAGTTACATATCTGACATGTAACATTCTGAGAACTTCTTATATTTGTCTGATTTTGATTCCTTTGATCATGTTGAGTCCTATTCTTCTTACTAGTCTTGCAATTCATAGCTTTATGACCAAATCTATTACATGAATAACAGTAACCATTAAAAGGTCTTACCTTTGTATAGTTCCTTGCAATATGTCCATGCTTATTACAAGCAAAATAGATGCATTCTACAGGCTTGTGCTCATTCTTAGGAGGACCACCATTGTCTTTGGTTTGATCTTCATTCTTCTCAGTATCAGTAGAGTCTTTTTGTGTTTCCTTTCTTACTCACATATTATCAATCTGATTTTGTGCTTCATTGTATCCAATAAAGCTAGTGTCTCCTTTGACTCTTCTTGCATACAACTAAGATTCTATCAAATTAGAACTGGTGTACAATTTGTCAATGTGATTCTTTGCTTCCTTTAATTCAGACTCTAATCTTTCTTTTCAATTCCTTAGATCCAAGATTTCCAAATTGGCTTCCCTCAATTCCTCATTGAGTTGTAGGTTCTCCTTGACTTGTTCATTGTAGACATCTTGATTGTTCATCAGTTTGTCATCAAATTCTTCAATTTGACTTAATAAGGATGCATTTTCTTCATTCAACTTCTTGACTTTTTCTTCAAGATCACTATTAGAGCATCCTTTCAAATCCTTTCTTAGTCTTTTGATAACTAATTGAGCATCACTGAATTTTTATTTTAGTTCTTCAATTTCTCTTTCTGAACTGTCTAGGTCTTCAAGAGTGGCTTCAAGATTTTTCTTTAGATGTTTCATTTCTACTTTTTCTATGATCTCCTCAAGTGGTTAAACTTCTTTGCTGAGGACCAGTGCTCTGATACCAATTGTTAGGAATGGGAACACTGAGAGGGGGGGGGGGGGGGTGAATTAGTGTTCACTATATTTTAACTTTTCACTTTAATCTTTATGCTAAACTTAAATGCTTAAGTACTAAATTAAAAATTCACATAAACATGAAACATGAAATCAACACATGACACCAATATGGTTACGGGGAAACTTAAATAGGTAAAAACCTCGGTGGGAATTGACACCCACTAATATTCTGCACAAGTGTTTTGTGATCCTTGCTAGAAGATCCTTTACCTTGTTAGGAGTAGCTTTACAATGCTTTAAGTATAGTAGACCTTGTTAAGGGTTAGACCCTGTTAGGAGTCTTTTACAACGATCCCTGTTAGGGGAGTGGACTCATTGTCCTAGAGCTCACTGCTCAAATGGTGAAGGCTACAACCTTTTGATTTCAGATAGACACTATATTTGCAGGTGAACTGTCACTATGACACTGCTTGTTAGATTAGTTCCTTTGATGCACTAATGATTTGACCTCTTGAAAAGCTCTAATACATCTTATGCTCTCTTTTCATACCTTTGATCTTCTTATCACAACTCTATTACAAATTTCATACTGAATACAATGGGCACATCTTATATTTATACGCTCATACAAACAAAACAATTAGGTCAGCCCTATAACTAATTACAAACAACACTTCCAAATGAATTGGCTTAAGCGTGCTTAAAATCATACATATAAATATGTCGGCAACCTAAATACAATGGGTGTGTGGCCTTTACAACATTAAATTATAATCACGAACCAAAATACTAACTGTCGGCTCTATGCTATGTTCTTTACTGGCACACACTAGTTGTGCAACTTCAAATGACTGTAACTTTCACATCTTTTCATCTTTACTTATGCACTCATAGACTAAGCATAATTATAGTCTAACAAACTTAACTTCTAGGGTGCATACCATAATTCATCCGTACACACGTGTGTTGATGCTCTGAGCTGCAGGAACTCTGTACATTGTCCAGTCTTTAATACTTAACTGAATTATGATCTTTACACTAAGTGTGCTGACTCCAAAATGCTATATGACTTTGTTGCCATAATGACAACACTATATCTAGTCATGTACTTTAGTATAGACAACTTTCCAACATGTTTATCTTTTTGATCCACTTCAAGAAATGGAGAACATATGCCTAGTGCTTGTTCAATTTGACAAATAGTAATGTTTTTCTATTAATCTAGATTCAATGAAGTGCCACAATTTAAAAAAAATGCAAGCTTTATTTTATGAATACCTTTTTTTTGTAGTGAGCCAAGGCTAGGCACTTTTATGAGGTTTTTGATATTCGTTTGTTTACTCACCTAGTGGCGATCGTTCCTTCCCTCCTCCAACAAGTTAGTCAACAAAGCCAAACAAAGTGAGGGAAATCAAAAGGAACAAAGTGCCATTGCAATTAAGTGTTTTTGATAAGATAGAACAATTATAACACCTTATTGCAATTAAATCTACTTTAAAGTAGGAAACTTTATTTTATACGCCTCTAGCACTTTCATATAATGCTTGCAAAGTCTTTCCTCAAATTCCAAACTATCCAAGATTGCAGTATTATGAATTTATTTTTGCCTTTTAATTTGAGTTCTTACCTCTTTGCTTTCTTGTGTGATTATGTTATCTGGTTTCCTGACTTTCTCGTGTTTTCTCATCTGCAGGAAAAACACAAACAGTAAGTAAGAAAACAAAATTTAACAATCTGATAGCAAATTTAAGCACATAATAGTAGGCATCATTAGTCAGCTAATATGCGTGATTTAAAGACTAGCAGACGTAACTTTAAAAATAGAAAGCGTCACTTTCCAGTGAATCAAGCGATATTTAAAGATCAACAGGTGTAATACTTTAAATGATAGGAGTTAAAAGTATTGAAAATTGCGTACGATAAGATATTTAAAGCGACAATAAACAACTACTAGGTGTCATTTAAGAAATACAAGGTGTGACAGATCACTATAAATTGCGTCATAAAGATTGTCACAAGTGGCAAAAGACAACAAATATGCAGTATTTCTTAGTTCTCAGGTGTCACTTTACAGTCTCAAGTGTAACAATTTATCTCACAGGCATCACACTTTATCTCTCAAGCGCCAGTTAATTATTGGTAAGCGTCATCATAATAGCCACAAGTGTTACTAGATTTTTCATAGACATCATTTCTCTTGTTTTCTATAAAAATTCACATAAAATTGAAGACAAAAACACACAAAACTTGATAAAAAATGTTATAAATGAGGCTCAAAGGCCCCACGGTGGGCACCATTTGTGTGTGTATGTTTAACACCTTCATGAAATTAGGATCATTAACTAACAATTCTAAGCAAATACAATGCAAATTTAAACTAAGAATTGAATTTAACATCCATGATATCTCATGGTTCTCTATCCAAGTTTGGTAAGTAGAGCTCTCAGCTTAATCTCCACTAGTGACAATCTTAGAATGAGAAATATGATACTACAATGCTTAATCTAGCTCACAACTCTCCAAATTGATACAAAGATAATTCAAATGCTTATGATATGCTCTCAATTGCTATCAATTTCTATGAATATGCCTATAATGATGATGCTTTTGCAAATGAATTTCTAAGATATGTTATGCTCTCAAAATGCCTCTTATTTATAGTAAATTCCCAAGGGTAGGGGGTAGAATTATTTAATCATGATTTAGCTTTGGTTGAGTCAAAAGCTTTGCAATGTTCTTAAATGGTGGGACAATTTGGAGACAATTTAAATGGTTGTCTTCAAAGGTTTGGACAAATAAACAATTTGAGTGATTGAGATGTAAAGTTGAAATGTGTGATTGAGATTCAACTATTTTGGAGTGATTTATGTCCTTTTGTCCTCAATTCTCATTGGTTGCTCAAATTTGTGTTGAAAGATATTAGGATTAATTAAATTCCATTAATTAATTAAATTAGCCATGTAAGGGAATAGGTTCAATTTGATTTTTGATTTAACAACTATACAATTAATTGATTAAAATCAATTATGTAGTGTAATTCACCCTTTTAAGCTTGATTTAATTATTTAATGTCCTTATTTGATTTTTCCTTTGATTTTAATGATTTTGTCCAATTTGATTAATAAATGTCCATTTTAATTTTGATTTGATCCCTTTTGATGAGAATTAGTGCCTTTTGGTTAAGATTTTGCAATTTTATGATTTTAAAGCACTTGCCCAATTTTTGATGTCTACAACCCTCCTTCTCTTTAAGAATCCTGCAGATCAGGTTATCCATCTAAGGGGAACTCAATCCTCCTCCTCATCTTCTTCTTCCTCCAAGAGGGTGTCCAATTTTTGCCTTTCAGACCTTCGAGGGTACATGACCTCCGAAAGGCCAAAAAGGTTGAAACGTCGAAATAAGGGGACCCAGCCAGACTTTTGGGCTCGGTGCTTTGGAGGTGCAAAAGCTTGGGTTTTGGTGATTTAAGCATGTCAAAACTTCGGTGTGAAAAACCACCAAAACATCGAACATGGCACTTAGTTGATTTCCTTGAAGATAAATATTTCTACAATTTTTGGATCGCAAAAGTCCAAAAGTTTTGGGGCCAAACGGTGGAAAATGAGGGTTTTAGGGCTTCGAGCTAAAAAATGAGCTAAAAATGAGTTTTACCATGAACCCATGGCTAAGGGGTCTAGGGGAACAACCCTGCAACCCTGAAGTAGGACAAGACCAACCAAAATAGACAAACCCTAGCAAATGCTAACCAAGAAAGCAAAAAAATGGAAAACAAAACTAGAAACCAATGAGAAAAGACAAAGGGAGGATGAAGATACCAACCTATAACATGATGAAGGAAAATAAACTAGAAAATAGAGAAGAAGAGCTGGGAAATTGAAAAAATAGGAAGAAAACGTGCCCATAAGCTCTGAAAAACCAAAATTGTGAGTAGAAAAAATGTGAGTCAAAAAGTGGCTCACTACCTTATATAGGTAACTGGTGGGGGTGACATCATCCACCTCCGTCGATTGGCCTTTCAGCCTTTTGGGGGTCCCCAACCTCTAAAAGCCTAAAACATCGAAAGGCCAATTCTCTTTGGAGAATCAGACCTTGCGGTGTCCAGACCTCCGAGAGTCTGAAACCCCTGGAATCAAATATGTTCAAGGTTTACCAAATTTTTGGGCCTTTCACACTTTCAGGACTCTAAAAGTGAGAAACACAAACAAGACCAAAGAAAACTAGAGCTAGAGAAAATAACAAAATGGACAAGCAGAGAAAAAAAAATCCAGAGAAAGCCAGAAGGAGGGGGCCCCTGAAGCCAAGTGGCTTAATAGGGGAGCATGGTTGTGGAACCACAACAAATAGCCCCAACAAAAGAGAGGGAAACAACTCGAGTATCCCAAAGCCATTCCACCTTGAAACAACCCCATCTCACAGTGAGCTAGACACAAGGTCTTCAACCATAGTGGTTATCCTATCATCATCAAGATCAAGAAAAATTGTTATATCCGCATCCAGTGTGTGTTTATATGTGTTCAAATTTTTTGGGAATCCCTTGTTGTAAGCCTCTCCTGATTCTCAACCAATCATCGTCAGGTCACTACCAACCAATTTGAATTCAGCCAAGATTCAATTTAACCTTGCTTGACTACCAAGTAGGCATTTATAGCCCCGGTAGAGGTTGCTAAAATCACCCTTCCCCTTCTGCAGATGAGATTTGTTCAAAGTTTTAAACTTCTTTGGAGGGCTCTTAGACTCAACATATGTTAGAGTGAAATTGAATCATTCAGACCATTGCCTTTTGGATAACTTCTTTCTTCTTTTTTCAAATCTTTGTACTTTGGAGAACTGAGGAAACAATTAGGCTACCTCATTTTAGTTCTTTCTGCTCTTATGAAAAATTGTTTTTTTTTTTTTTTTTTGAAATTGGGGCAACACTTAGACTGTGCTACCCCAGTTTTTTGAGCTTTCTTCTTTGTTGACTATCTTTACGTATTCCTCCCTTTTTCTTTCTTTCTCTTTTATTTTAGTTTGCATTTCAGTTAGGAGAGGGTTCTAACTTCTGACCTCCTCCGCGAATATGGACATTACCTAATTCTTACTGGAATCCTATCTGAGAGGCTCCTAGTCTTGGATCCCTTTTAAATGTGAGTTAGTTTTGAGAATAGTTCATTTCGATGAATCATTTCGAGAAGTCTGAGAGGAAAACACCTCACTTTTGACCTTTGTATCTGGCTCGCTGCAAGAAAAAACTAAATTAAATGGTTTGACAAAGGAAGACCCTTATCTATTGCCCAGACTACCTAATGCAGATCATTAAGCTCAAGAAACACCTACCCCTCAAGATGACGCAAACCAAAAGACCCAAGGAAAAGACACAAAAGACAAGACTTAAAGAGATGACAAAAGAAGAGACTCTAAACTAAAAGAATATACAAGAAAGATCAAAGGTCCATTAAGACCCAAAGTTGTGCTTGATAAATTGGCTATTAATGGGAAATGGGACCAATTCTCCATCAAGAGAACTAATTCTGAAAGTATTCTCTCCTAGAATTTCTGCAATCTGGAAAGGGCCTATCCATAGATGTTAGAATTTGGTGTGGCTACCTAGTTTTTCTTTTGCTTTGTCCCACATCAAGACAAGATCAGAAATCCTAAAGGACTTTATTGTTGCTCTTTTTTCGAACCAATGCTTGATGACAACTTGATGTTTGGCCACATGCTCTAGAGCCTTAGTTCTCTTTTCTTCTAGATCCAAAAAGTTCATGAGGCATATCTGCACCTGATCCTCACCTTCGATGTATTGATCCATGAATCTCAAAATTAGTATTTTTAGGTTCATCAGAAAAATAGGTTGCAATCCATAGACCAACTAGTAAGGGAAAGTTCGCAAGGCATTTTTGATTCTCACGCAGTCGGTCCACAAGGCATACTTTAACTGAGTGTGTCAATACCAGGGGTTATCATCCAAAAGGTGTTTGATTATCATTATTAAGTTCTTATTTGTTGATTCGGCAACCCCATTCCCTTGCAGATAATAGTTGGATGAAAAATTGAGAATTACCTAATTTTCAAAGGCCCATTGAATAAGGGATGGAAACAAAAAATAGGGAGCATTGTCACATACCAGAAAGAAAGGCATGCCAAACCATGTGATAATGAACTCCTCTAAAAACTTGGTTACCACCTCAGTGGTGTAATTTCTTAGAGCTTGTGCCTCTTTACATCATGTACAGTAGTCAATTGTGGTCAATATGTACCTATGTCTTGCAAAGGAAGGAGGGTTATTCGTCCCTACAAAATCTAGCCCCCATTGGGCAAATGGATGTACCTCATAAACTGGTTGTAAGGGCATCATCAAATGTCTCTTGTGCACAACACTAGTTTGACAAACATGACATGAACGTACATGTTTGTGAGTGCCCTTGAACAAGGCTAGCCAATAATAGTTGGATCTCAATATTTGATGGGTTGTGGCTTCACTGACCCATGCCCTATGCTGTACTTGTCATGAAACTCTGTGAGAACCTACTTAGCTTCTGTCCGGTCTAAATAATGTAGGTAAAGGCCATCGTAATTGCGCTTATAGAGCTTTCCATTTTTTATCATATAAGAGCCACTCTTACTCCTCAGGGATCTTCTTTGAGAACCATTCAATCCCTCTAGGCAATGGTTTTGAAGAAAATAGTAGACTACATCTTGATACCAAACATTAGTGACCACTCCTTCATTGGTGTACACTTGGTACACTAAACCTTGCTCTATTTTTGCCATCATCTTGGTGAGGCCTTGACCTCTCACTAACTTCATTGGCT
This sequence comes from Chamaecyparis obtusa, assembly GCA_027943335.1. Lineage (NCBI taxonomy): Eukaryota > Viridiplantae > Streptophyta > Pinopsida > Cupressales > Cupressaceae > Chamaecyparis > Chamaecyparis obtusa. The sequence continues at coordinate 103,694 of BSBK01000389.1, forward strand.
AGATTTTGATGTCAAACTCTTATAGTATAGCCATCCACTTCCCCCTTCTCTCTCCCAACTCATTTTGCCTTAATAAGGATTTGATAGCCAGATCAGGAACAATAGTGATGACTTTACTTCAGAGAATATAATGTCTAAACTTCTTGACAGCTTTGACCAAGGTGAAGGATTATTTGTCGAGATTGGGGTATTTGAGTTCAGCATTTTTCAAAGGACAGCTCATGAAATATATTGGTTTCTCATCTTCCCCTTCCTTCTTTTGGGTGAGGATGCCCACACATGAATGTTTTGATGCAAAATAGTAGACTTTGAATGGAAGAATGTAATCGGGGCTGATCAGAACCAGAGCAGTGACAATGAACGTATTAATCTCTTCAAAGGCTTGTTTAGCCTCAAAGCATTCCACTCAATCTTAGCATCCTTTTTTAACATGTCATTCAATAGATGTACTATCTCTGCAAACCCACTGATGAACTTTATGATGAAGTTGATCTTTTGGAAGAAAGATTTCAGCTCCTTTCAGCTATTTGAGGGGACCAATTTGAGAATAGCCTCGATTCTTTTGGGGTCAATTGAAATGCCCGTTTCAGATATGATGTGCTCAAGGAGTTTACCTTGGGTTACCCCAAAGACACACTTCTTAGGATTTAGCGAGATTCCATAACATCGACATCTTTTCAATACCTTATGCAGATCTTCAACGTGGTCTATAGGGTTCCTGGAGAATACCATGAGATCATCCATATAAATAATAATACACTTGTTGACCAGCCTTTAAATGCCTCGTCCATGGCTCATTAGAAAGTGGCTCCCACATTGATCAAGCCAAACAACATACAGTAGTAAGCAAATGTCCCCCACTTTGTTGTGAATGATTTCTTCAGGTGGTCTTCTTCTTTTACCATGATCTGGTTGTACCTAGAGTAACCATCAAGGAAAGACATCATTTAGGAGCCCTGTACCTCTTGCAACACTTCATTAAGAGATGGTAATGGGTAGTTATATTTTTTAGAAGATCTATTCAAATTTTGGAAATCCACACAAAGCCACACTTCTCCACTTTTCTTTCTTATTGGGATGAGGTTTGCTACCCAAGTTGAATGTCAAATAAGAAAGATAATCTTGGTGTTGAGAAACTTCTATACTTCCTTCTAGATTATTGGTTCAATCACAGGATTCATCTGCCTCTATCTTTGGTGAAAAGGTTTAGCATCTAAGTTTAATGGGATGTTGTGTACAATGACAATAGAGTCGTAAGTTTTTAAGTCTTTGTAGCTCCAAGCTATGACATCTTTGTACTCCATGAGTAACTCTGCCATTCACCTTTTCTCTTTGGCTGTGCTAACTTTTCCAATACGAACCTCCCTGGGTTCAAACTATGTGCTCAGATTGTAGAGCTCACAGTCATTGCCTCCTACAACTGGTGTCTTCCCCCTTTTGCGAGCATATTCATCCTTGTCAAAAATTCTTTCTAGGGCTACCATTCCTTTCGGGATGGAGTTAGTCTTCAAGTTTAAGATTCCTAAATCATTTGATTCTTCTATTCCATCTTCTTCTTCATTAATATTTTGTCTTTCAAAGACTCTGACACTCATATTGAACCCCAATATCTGTTGGTCATCTTGGAACACCTAGAAGTTTGTGATATTATCTGGGATGGCTAGCACAACTATCATCTTGATGAAGAATTTATTCAGTTTAGACTTTTCCAATGGATGTAAGGAACTCACTGATATCACCAAAGCATCAACGATAATATTCTTTCTTCTTGGGACACTTTGGATATTAAATGCTTCAAAATGTTCGATCAAATCCCAAACACAGTTAAATTAAGATGCCAACTTCTTATTAGTGCATAAGTTTTGACTCTAGATCTATTTGACTATTAACTCTAAGTCTGCTTCTACAACTAAGGCCCTTACCTTCTTTTCATGTGCCATGAGGAGACCTCACACCAACACCTCGTATTCAGCAACATTATTGGTGCAATAGAATTATAGCATATAAGAAGCATAGTATGAACCACCCCAAGGGTTGACCAACTCTATCTCAACCCCTGATCCTTGTTTACATGTGGATCTATTGAACCTAAGCTTCCATATGGGGTGACCCTTATGAGAAGAGGGATTAACTTGGGGATCCAATGCATCCTTTAGTGGATGTATGCTAGTTTGAGGTTCAGGGGGGTCTCTGGTGGTGATAAGTTTTCTATGATCAAGATCTCCATATTCTCTATGCATGGACTTTCACTTGTAGAGAGGGACACCTATTTCATCTTTTGTTTGGCCTTTGCATCACGCCACACTTTGTGGCATGGGGGTAAGCAACCATCATCAAAGGAAATCCTTTCCTCTTGTATCAGGCATTCTATTGTGGGGGCCTGAGGTTGTTCATAAAGGGGAGGTCTGTCATTACCTAAATGTTTTTTTGTCCCTTTTGTAAGCTTAGGAACACAAGACATTTGGTTCACTACTTGAATTATTGCACTCTGGCAATCTTGGTATTCAAATTCTGAATGATTTGCCTGGTACAAGCGACAATATCTTGGCAACATTAGTATGTTTGGGTCAACATCTTGGCCAAGATGTTTCATGTTTCTCATCATATTTCCTTAAAAATTTGTGAGGATCTCCTTAGGAATTTGGGTATGCACCAACCCTTGTACATGGCCATCGTTTAAATTTTCTTCCTCTTTAAGGTGAAATGCCAAAACCTTATCAAATTGATACATCCCCAGATTGACTTATGAAAATAGGACTTCATTTGGGGCATTGTATTTGGTTATCATCTACTTGATTTTGGGTTCAACATCAATCTTGATTTGATTTATTGAGTCCTTTCCAAGGTAGCCAAAGTTGAGTGAAATCTGTGGAGAACCAACCTCTCAAGGAACAAGTCCATTCCCTGCAAAGTAACATGTATATTTCTAGGATGTCCATGACACGAATGTCAATGCAATCCTGGATCCTGGGGTTAGTGTTTAATTGTATGCATGTATCCTTTAGGACCCTAATAACTTTGACTTTTGTTTTGTCAAGTTGGATCACAACCCTGTTGGTTGGTTGAGGGTTCATCCCTAGCTTATGACATATGGATAATGAAATGCTGTTGCATGAAGCCACTAATTCAATCAGACAATTGTGTAGGTTATTTCCATAGATCTTAAGGCTGATTAAGAATGGAGGTACCTCTACCCTATCCTTGATTATGGTTGGCATCACCTCAGCCGCATTGACATTGGATGAATTCCTAGCATTACTGATGGATGGGGCTGGCTTGGAATGATCCAAGGACTTTAGGAGGGCTTCTTGTTGTGAGGGACAACTTTGTAACATGTCATACATTGACATGTTAGCTTTAACCCTCTTTAGTTCCTCTAATGCGCGATACTTTTTAGTGGCCCAATCTGGATTGTTCAGCATGGTGGGATGGTGTTATGCTGCCAGAGCGACAGTGGCACTAGGACCTCTAGGAGGCATAGGGTTATTGTTAGCCCATGGATATGGTGGAGTGGGTTGCATTCCTGGGGTAATACCATTAGTTATAGGTTCTCTTATGCTCCTCAAATTATAATTTCTTCTATTGTTATTTTGAAAATCCTAGATCTCAAAGTACTCATGCTGACTTTGCTGATTAAAAGGGAAAACAAATTCCTCTTCAGTTGTGTTATTGGTAGGGCTCCCCCCAGTACCTGGGTCATAAGAATCGAAGACCATGGCACTAAAGTGAGTTTGGGAGTTATCAGGATCTTGGCTTTTTTGATTGTCAAACTCTCCACTGTACTCATTATCTAATTGGTGTGTTGGGAGCTTGAGTGAAATTGACCTCGAATGAGTTAAAGGCATTGGCATTGTCAGAGGGTATGCTATCGTTATTGGGGCATGTGTTCTATGTTTTATTAGTTCATTGATGACTAAACTTTTTATCTTGAGAAACATTCCCATAACCTCCACTATTATTGTTATTATTGTTGTTGTAACTTCCATAATTACAATTTTGATTTTGGGGGTAGGTGTTTGGGGCAACAGTTGGTCGTTGGTAGTTCCCTTGCTTCTAAGGTGGATTAAGCTTCATCCTAGTGATCTCACCTGTTAATTGGGACAACATCTTTCTCATGGCATCCAACTCTTTCACTAAAGCATGGTCTAGCTTGTTTGGGACAACAAACTTTTGTGCACATAGGGATGCCTTATGTGCATCATATCTTGGGTATGTGATGGTGAGTGGTGGGGCAGCAGTATATGGGATCGACACCAGATTAAGTCTTGGGGTGTGTTGCACCAGGAGTTGATTATTTGCTGCAAATGGACCAGTCATGGAAGTGTTCCCCAATGATGGTGAAACACCATAGTTTCCACCTACTTGTGGATCCATTTTTTGGGAGAATGTGATGGCTTCGTTGTAGACTTTCTCCAAGGTATTAATGTTGCTTGCAGGTAGCCTTTTCAAAAATATGGAAGTTAACGGATCTAAGATCCTCAAGTAAACTTGTATAGAAGCCCCTTCAGGTATGGTATAAGGAGTCTCAAATGTTTGGTACATCTTATGAACATGGTGATTGAACATGGAAATTGATTCGTTATGGTCTTTCCTCACTGAGATGAATTGGTGGTGAAGATTTTTCGGATCCACGTATAGCTTGAATTGATTGAGGAATTTCATTTCAAATTCTCCCCATGTCAAAATGGATGCCCATGGAAAGTTCAAGTCCTAATTATATGCAAAATCCCCCAATGTGTAGGGGAAAAGGTGGCACACAACATCTTTATGTGAAATCTCCTTAAGGTTACACAATACTTTGAAGGCACATATGTTCTCTTCCGCTGTCTTGGATTCCCCATAGATGAAGCATGGATAGAATTTCTTAGGGTTTTTTGGCATCTCATGGAGCTATCCTTGTAGAGCCAATGGAGAACTTTGTGCATTTGTGAAGAAGGCCATTGAAGTAGGCTGTGGAGCAACAAAAAGTAGGGCATCAATGTGTGGGAATGGAAGAAGGTTGGAATGGTGTGAGGCATCCTCCCCTTGTTTTGCTTTACTACTGCGAGGTCTACAAACTTCTCTAAGTTCTAGGAATTCTCCTTTGTTTGGTGAAGATCTGAGGACTCGTTCAAACCTTTTGGGAGAGAATGATCCAATGTTTCGGGGTCTCCCTTTCGAGGGACCTCCTTCTAGCACAAGTTCTATTGAGAATTGTTTTTACACAAGACAACAGCTAGGAATTTACGTGAGCAAATTCCCCTCTTGGAAGAATGATATTAGTCAATCTCAAGGTTCCTTCTGGGTTAGGTCTCAACCTCTTGAATAGCTCAATGAAAGATAAATGTGAATCTATTCATGAGGAGGCCTTTGTTGGTTCATATCTTGAAAAGGCTGCAAAACAAACTTTAAACACATCAATACTTTCTTTTTAGGATTTTCAAAATTTTAAATGAAAACAATGTGAATCTAGTTAACCTATCATAGCTAATTTGCAAGGAAGTTAAGAGGAAAGGTCATTAGAATTTAAAAGAGATCTTCTGAAAGAAACTAATGGACATAAACCAATTTTACATTGCTTCATGAATTAAAATACCAAGAAGATGAGGAAAACCCACAAAATAGAGATTTGATGAAATCACAATCTTAGCCAGGCAGATGCAATCATCAATGGAAATAAACACAAATCTATAATAAGCCAAAAATCATTAGATCACAAAGCCACTATAGATGTGCGCACACATGAGGCAAGTTTATCTTCAAAGCATCAAAAAAGAGATATCTTCTTAATCATTTGTCACAACAAAGCAATGCAGTAGAGGTAAACACTGAACTAAAAGAATTGCAGATCAGAATCACCACACAATCAATTGGTTCCTTGAAATAAACAAATGAGAAATCCACACATTCATAAATTTTGCAAAGATAATAGAATAAATCACACCATGTTTGAAGCACCAACTATATGTATTATATTATGATAAAAATCTGACCTTAATTACATTGAGTTCATACAATTTATAGAGTTGTGCTCTCAATTTCATAGCTAGGGTTTTAGCTGCATCTAAAACTTGAAAATAAATCTAGATTAAAGATTACATGAAGGAAACTATCTCTTAAAATAAGTTAAAACTACCCTAGCATGTAATTAAACCTCGTGCATTACAAATCTAGAGTAGATCATGCATAAAATAACTCAAAAAAAAAAATGGAACTCATGCATGTTCTTCATGGAACTTTGTGATCCTGCCCTTTATTCTCTGTTATAGCTCTCCCTTGTGGAATCAACTGTAAGAGGCCCTCAAACCATGTAGAAATGACCCTCTAGACATGATCTCTCTAATTGAAAAATCAAGTTGGAGATGACTAAAGTTAAATGACGGTCATGCCCAGAAATTATGGATCCTGACTGTTGCCCTAAAAAAATGAAGCTCCAAAATTGATTAAGTGTGGAGGTGACCTTTTCTCAACTTTCAGACTTTTGGAGGCCGAAATGTTGAAAATCTAGGTCCTAAAAAATGGCTAAGTGTGAAAAATATTTTTCCTCTACACAAAATTTGACTAAGGCAAAACTGGATGTCTATCGACTTGGGAGGACTTCTGGGTGATCTTTGCAGAACTTATCCACAATCTCTTGCACCTCTTCAAAGTCAACCATTTTGACCCCTTTAAGGCATCCTAGTTGTTTCTCCCGGAAGGTGAGCAATTCAGCTGCAAGCCCTTTTATTTCCTCTTCCCAAGATAGCATCTTCTGAATTTATTCCTTCTAATAAAACATCTACACTTAACCTACAAAGCACTTAACCTACTGCAAGAAAACAATAGACAACTTGAAATAAAGGCACACTTATACACTACAAAACTACTGTGCATGGAACAAAAGTTATTTCAATTGAAGAAACTTTTTAAGAATTGCCCATGCACTGGCAATTCCTGTTCTTCACCATCTATATTTCTCAGAAAATATGAGTCTTCTCCATGAGCCTGATGGATAATATAAGGACCTGACCATAATGATTCACATTTTTTATGCTTACCCTTATCCTTACTCCTTGCATTCCATTGAAGGCCAAATCTTCAAGCTGGAATTTCCTAACAGTTGCTCTCTTGTCAAACATATACTTCATCTTTTGCTGTAGTCTGATATTTTCTTTTTGACCTTCTCTTCTTGTTTCATCTAATTCAACAAGCTGGAGCACCCTATTTTCTAGATGATCAAACATGTCCAAATCTTCCTCTTGTATAAATTTGTAAATAGGCAGTAAGTTGTTCATAGGAATCCTTGATTTAAAACCATAAACCATCTCAAAAGGAGACTTTCCTATAGGTCTTTTTTCTGTAATTCTATCTACCCACAAAGCCAATTTCAACTTTGAATTCCAAGTCCTCTTGTTATTTTCTAAAGTCTTCTCTAGAATTTGTAGAATGCTTTTATTGCTTGATTCTCTTGTCCATTAGCCTATGGATGATATGGGGATGAATATAACATTACTATGCCCATTTCTAAATAGAAATCCTTGAATTCATGTGATCTAAAACTCATGGCATTATCCATTACTAATTTGATAGGAACACCAAATTTTGTAATAATATTGTCCATCAGGAATTCAATAACTAATGTGCTTGTAGCCTTTTTTGTTGGAATTGCTTCAATCCACTTGGTAAAGTAGTCAATGGCTACAATTATTCAACTATGTCCTCCACTGGACTTCTCAATAAATTCCCCAATGAAATCAATACCCCACATAGCAAAAGGAGCTTCTACCACTTCAGGGTTCAACATCAAAGCTCTTGAAAATTTTAACTTGTTTGAGAACCTATGGCATGGTTCACACTTTTTGACAAATGCATGAGTGTCTTTAAATAACATAGGCAAATAATATCTAGCCCTCAAAATCTTGAGCAGTTGCTCTAGCCGAATGGTGTCCTCCACACATTCCAAAATTCATTTCTTTTAAAATCCTCTCATACTATCCTTTGTCTAGACATAAAAGAAAGATCCCATCATTATCTTTCCAATACAAGTCACCTTGTAGTAGTATATATCTTTGGGCTTGCAACTTAAGGCTTCTTCTCTGATTTTCATTAAGGCCTTTTGGGAAAATAGCATTTTTGAGAAAAAATACAATATTTGTATACCAAGGCTACATCTTAATGTTGGTAACAGTTCATTCCTGGGTATCAACATTGTTGACCTGAATCAAGTCCATATTTTCTCCAATTATTAGCTTTGCAAGTTCTAGACCTTTGACAAGTTTAGTGATGTGAAGCTCTAAATCAAATTCCTGGATTCTGTTAATCCATTTGCATCTTTTGCTTGTCACCTCACTTTGCACTAGAATATCCTTGACTGCAGCATGGGGAACATATGCATTTACCTTTGCACATACCAGGTAATGTCAGAATACTTTGATAACTTTTACTAAAGCATAGGCTTGCTTTTCCATCAACTCATAGTTTAGTTCTGTTGACTGTAATGATTTGCTGAAGAAGGCAATGGGATGCTCAAATCCTTCATCATCCTTTTGTAACAAAATTTCTATAATGGTATGAAATGATGCAAAAGAGAACAGTGAAAAGGGCTTGGAATAATTAGGAGATGTCAGAATAGGAGCTTCTTGAATTGTTTTCTTAATTTTCTCAAAGGCCTCTTGTGGTTCTTGATTCCAAACAAACTTTACATCCTTTTTTAGTAGCTTGAGAATAAGTTTGACTAGCTTAGCAAAATTGGCAATGAATCTTCTAAAAAAATTGATTTGTCCAAGGAAAGACTAGACACCTTTGAGATTTTTGGGAGCAGGGACCTTCTTAATAGCTTCTACCCTCTCCGGATCAATCCTTACTACCACTTTGGACAATATATGACCTAATAGATTTCCCTCAGTGACATCAAAATGGAATTTGTTAGGATTTAAAGATATGCCATAATCCAAAGCTTTGATCAAAACCTTTTCTAGTTGATTGTAATGGTCCTCAACCTTCCTAGAATATGTAGTCAAGTCATCTTGGTACACAACTATGAGAACATCAATAAGGTCCTTAAATGCTACATCCATTGCCCTTTGAAAATTTTCTCCAACATTTTTTAAACCAAAAGGTATCCGGATATACACATATGTTCCCCAAGGAGTGGTAATTGTTGTCTTGAACTACTCTGATTCCTTGACTAATACCTGGTTATACCCTGAAAATCCATCCATCATGGACAATAGATCACAACCAGTCACTTTATGAAGCATAGCCTCCATATTTGGCATTCCATAGTTGTTCTTCAGTGAAGCAACATTCAAGTTTCTGAAGTCAACACACAATCTTATGTCACCATTCTTTTTTCTGACTAGTACTAAGTTTGAGACCCAAGATGAATGTCTTATAGGCTCAATTATACTAGCATCCCTTAACTTGGTCAGCTCTTTTTTTCATTTTGGTAGCTAACAAGGGGTTAATGGGTCTTTGCTTTTGTCTAAAATGCTTGGTGTCTTCTTTTAGGGGAATTTCATGCTGAAACAAGTATGCCCTATAGGCTTTGAGATCATCATATGACCAAGCAAAGAAATATTTGTATTTTTTTAGTAGTCTTACTAAGTTATTTCTTACAAGCTTAATGAGACATTTTCCAATGTAGACAATTTGAGGGGAAGTTTCTAACCCTAGGATTATTTCTTCTAGGTCATCCACCTTGGCATTGGATTTCTAGGACATGTGACTATCATTTATTTTGTACATGCCTTCTAACTCAACTAAACTCTTGGGGATATGGTTAGAAGGTAAGTGAACAACCTCATTTCCCATGACACAATTTTTTCCATCAACAATTTCTTGATAAGCATTAAAATCAATTTTCTGAGCATCATACAAATCCAAACCTTGAATAAAACTTAATATGTCATTGTCATCTTCAAAGACTTTCCAATTGCAAATATTATCAGGGACAACAGGTCTACTCTTTATCTCTAATTTTGATACTTGAGTAAGGGTTGTATCATTTCTCTTTAATGCAACATTTGCAAGGAAGTCTGCCATAATGTTTTTTGATCTTTCTACCCATAGAATATTGAAAGCATAAAAAAATTCAATTATATCCCAAACAACATATTTATATAACTTAAGTCTATCATCCTTTGCAGCATATTATGATCTAATTTGAGAAATGATTAACTGAGAATCTCCATAAACTTTTAAACATCTTATACCATGTTTTATTGCAATATCTAATCCCAGTATCAAAGCTTCATATTCAACAGTGTTATTTGTGCATTGGAAGGTTAATAGAAAAGAGTACTTAAAAGTAGTACCTAATGGGGATATTAGTAAAACACCAGCTCCTGAGCCCTCTTTAGAGAATCCAACATCAAAGTATAACTTCCATAGCCCATCTTGTTGTAAGAGAAACTCATCAACAATTGAGTCAGTATTTTTTAGCTGTGGCACTATTTCTTCAATAATAAAGTTGTCCATGTAAATATCAACACAACAATTTAGATCCTCTGGAGCTACCATCTCAATCATTACTAAGGAATAAGATTCTCTATACAACTTTACCTTAGTACCATTTATAGGTATGGTAGCATATGATAGGTCTAGTTGTAACTTTCCTCCTATTGCTACTGCCCATGGTCTTGATAGTAGCATACCATAATGATTAGGTTGGTATCAACTACAACAACATCCATTTTGTAAGTGGCTTCAGGGAATGCAACAATCTTTACCTCTATTCCAACCAAAGTCCCTACCATAGGAACTGCTCTATTATCCATGGTATAACATCTACCATTAGATATATCAACTTGAAGTCCTAATTCCTTCATCACGTGGTAAGGCATCACTGTAGTTGCAACACCAGAGTCTATCATACAATTTTTCAACAATAAATTATTTATGATAAAAGTGACATAAAATGGATCAATGGAGGATGGCTCTTGGGTTACAATATTTCCAACACAAAAGTTGGAAACCCCTTTAGTTATCTCAGGTCCTACCACTTGTTTCACATTTTCTGACACAATAGGAATGCCTAATTGTTAATTAATCAGAGCCAAAGCTGCTACCTTATGCTCTTTTATTTTTAGCATTTCTAATATAGGGATTGACACCTTCATCTAAGACAAAGCATGTCTCATGTCAAAATTTGGGGCCTCAGTAGAAAAATCAGACAAGTCTCTTCTTCCACCAACCTTTTTATTTCTCTGTTCTGTGATATTTTCCTCATTTCTCTTAGTACTTTGACCATAATAGGTTGTTGCTTGTTGTTGGTATCCATTCTTGGGAAAGCAACTCATTTAGGTGAAGCCTTTCTCTGAGGATCATCCTTGAAAAAAAGTGACCTCGAGACTCCTTGATATGTATCAACCTTTCTATTTCTCAAATTGTATGAAGATCTAGCCTGAGAAATAGCAGCCACAATCAAATTCTTGATTTCTTCTTTACTAGGCTTTCTCCAATGAGTACCTTCTATCTCTGGTCTAGGGGAATTATTATTAGTTCTTCCTCTTTTGGACCACTACCGTCTAATAAGCGTATGCAATTCCTCACCCATTTTGCTTTTAGGGTGATCCCTATAATAAGACCTATTATTCCTTAGCCTACTCATATTAAAACAATCTCAAAATTTCAAAAGATTTTACCAAAAAATGGTAAACACAAAGTTCATAGCCACCACCCACAAATTTATGGGAATAAATTGATAAATTGGTCTTCAAATACAACAATAAACAGTCAGCAAAATTGTTAGCAGATTTATTGCAGAAATATTCTAGATCCCCAGTAGAGTCACCATTTTTGTTAGTGTTCAGAATTGCAGATGATCAAAACTAATCATAAAGCCTTTGATTTCTTAACTCTTTTAGTCCCAATAGATGCATCAAACAAAAATAAACACTAAGGTAATAAGGTTCTATGTCCTTCTTCACTTTGAGCTTTTGGCTACAGGTGGGTATACCCATTAGATTGAATTCTTCAAAAATCACAAAATCTATCTGTATACTTGATACAGATCTAAACATATAAATCTCTCACAACTTTAAAGTAAATCATTATTTTAATTGATTGATGGTGAAAACAGTGCAATCTAAATTATGACCAGTGTGAAATCCTAGGGCACCAGAGTCAACAAATGCACATCTACAGAAAATATCTCAACTCAAATAAACCCAAACCCCAGATAAAATGCCTGGCAAATTATCCTCTTATGCATATATCATATCATCAAATTCATTCACAAATAATGAAATCTCTAAGACCTCACTCAAGATTTACCCCTTCCTTGAAAGGAACTCAAGATTCAACCCCACTATCTACCTTGTAGAAAGATGTATCTAAAATGCCTTGCAAATTTAAATACAAAAATAAATCACAATCATACATGAAGACAACAAGAGATATACATGGAACTTTAATATATTTTATTGATAAACTTCTTGTATCAGTACATTCAAACAACTAGGATTCCTAAGAATCAAAGCTCTAAATTCATAAACTCCTATTATAATGAGTATTTCACCACCCTTTGGTGTGATTTAGAACTTGCTATATATAGAAAAACCATCTTGGGATTTGTGCAATGAAGATAATCACCTTCATGAAATTAAGATCTAATTAGCAACAATTCTAAAGTAAATACAATGCAAATCTATTTAAAACTGAAACTAAGATCTATAGCATCTCATGACTCTCTAGAAAGATGTGGTAAGTGAAGCTCTCAGCTCAAATCTCTACTAGTGACACTTCTAAAATGAGAATGTATGCTATTCTATGCTTCTAAAATGCTTCTATAATGATGATTCTAGCTCAAATTGACACAATTATAATGCTAAATGCTCTTAAATGCTCTTAGAATGCTCTTCAATTGCCTATAGTAACAATGCTTTGCGAATGAATTTCTAAGATATCAATTGCTCTCAAAATGCTTCATATTTATAGTAAATTTCCAAGGGTAGGGGGTGGAGTGAAGTAATCATGATTAACCCTTGGTTGAATCAAATACTTTGCTTTGTTCATAAATGGGGGGACAATTTAAAGGCTTGTCTCAAAGCTTTGGACAAAAGGACAAGATTGAGTGGATGAGATTGCAACTTTAGAATGAGTGATTGAGATTCATCCTTTTTGAGTGATTTATGTCTTTTTGTCCTCAATTCTCATTGGTTGTTCAACTTTTTTGAAAGATATTAGGAATTATTAAATTCAATTAATTAATTAAATTTAGCCATGTAAGGGTAATAGGTTCATTTTGATTTTTGATTTAAACAACTATACAATTAATTGATTAAAATCAATTATGTAGTGTTTTTCACCCCTTTAAGCTTTGATTTAATTATTTAACATCCTTATTTGATTTTTCCTTTGCTTTAATTATTTTTGTCCAACTTTATTTAATTAATGTTTAATTGATTTGATCCCTTTTTGATTGAATTAGTGCATTTTGATGATTTTAAGCCATTTTATTGATTTTGTGCAATTTAAAAGCACTTGCGCATTTTTGAGTGTCTACAAATGCCCCTCTTTGAATTGATGTGCGAAGAACATTGATTCAAAGATTCTTTTGAGTCCTGATTGCTTTTTAGGTCTTGATTCACTGATTCACTAATATGCTTCTGATATGATATTGATATGATATTGATCTGATATGTTGCCTCTAATTTGATAATGATAAACTGATATGCCACTGATAATAAATTTTTTTGATGCCCCACTGATTCTAATAATGTTTGATGCCAATTTGATACCCTGATGCCCCCTCAGAAATAAAACATATTGATATTTTGATTTGGAAGATTTGATTATGTTTGAGTTGATTCCAATATGTTTTCATTTCTGAAAAACATTGATGATATGTTATGATTCAAGAATGTGCCCCGGTTGATTTGATAAGTCAATATAGGTCTAAGCCAAATTTCACCCCTAAAATTAGGTCAAATTAGCTTAAATAGGTTGAAAAACCTTGATTTACTATTCATTTGCACTTTTGACTTTGGTGATTTTGCTCTGGTCCTGCGGTGATTTTCAAGATGGTTGTCCCTATCTGAGAGCATCAATTCAAGAGGTGTCAGAGATATGCAAGGCCACTTGACTATGGACCTCTAGTAAGTCATTTCAAACTCCCTCATTGCATTTATTGCTCATTTATTAGCATTTATTACATTTTTTCCATTTCATTCTCATGTGCAATTTGCAAATTCATGTTTAGGAATATTTCATTGTCGCCTAGACCTTTTCAATGTCGCATCCACACTTTTTACTCACGCCTCCGTGTAGTAAACTATCGCCTAAGAAAATTTCATTCTCGACTGAGAATACAATGTTCATGCATAGAGTTAGGGCAGAAATGCCAATTTTAACATGTTTTACCTCGTAGGAAACCTTAGTAATTCACTATTGCCTAGGTCAATTTTCGTTATCACCTAGCATGATTCAATGTCGCTTAGGACAAAATTAATGTCACTTGATCAACTTTCTACACCACTTAAGAGAAATGTTGCCTGGTATGATTAAAATCACGCTTGCAAACTTTTGAAATTTTTTTGCACTTGTACTTGATTTGTTCTAATGAAAAATTTGATAACTTCTGATGATCGATTCGAATGATTAGATTAGGTCTATTGTGTTCAACAAAATAATGGATTAGGATATCAGGATAGTGGTACCAACGAATGTGATTTGTCAATCCAATTAGGATAACATACTAATAGGATAAATCAATCAGTGTGAAAACTGATATGATTGATACTGCTGCTTCATTCTCAGGATATAGAGACACAAACAAATGGTACTGGGTGTGATTGCTTGATAATTTTGATAGAACTGATTGACTTGAGATAATTCCTTGATATGGTATATTGATATGATTCCTTTGTTTTTCCGACAGGTAAACTTTCCTACTCTATACATCCAGACAGTTGCATCTTGGGTCATTGATCTGGGTTAGACACTTACGGATGCTGAGTACCGTGTTATCGAGTTGTGTGGATTGAGTTTCCTTCTTGACCTTCTAAGGTTCTAGCTGAACCATGGTTTTTTGACTACAGTGGTGAAGTGATGGCACTTTAACCACAATACCTTTTAACTGCCCTTTGGAGAGATGATTGTCACTCCTAAGGACATGTATATATTTCTACGTATCCCATGCAGAGGCAAGTTGGTGTATTATGATTCCATATATGATTCTATAGTTTGACGAAAAGTGTTTAGGGACAACTCTATAGATGAAAACACTATCACTTGGCCTTAGTTTGCTTCATTTCCTACATTGCCAGTGGTACTTGGTGCACTGATTGGTGGTTTACTTCTTCCTGATCGGTAAGGTCATGGTTTTTTAGTTGGATGGGGTAGGATTCTGGAGGATTTTCTTGCTCATCCTCGACACTTCAATTGGGGTTCATGCATTCTTGCACAACTCTACCATGATTTTCATGAGGTAGTCTACAGATAGAGTGCTTCCTAGTTAGCCGAAGCAGTTATTCTATAGTTGTGGATATGAGAGCATCTTCCCATTATGAGTCCTATTTCTGACAAGATTTGACAACATGGTTTCCCCTATGTTTTCCTGTATAGTGGTATGGTTGTTCAACACCATTTGGGTCATCTTGAGTACTGGCACCAACAGATTGATGATCTCGATCAGGTTCTATGGTGACCATACATTGGTTGTGAGCTCTGGAGAGAGGACGATAATGAGTTACCTTACATATTTTACCCTCACTAGATGATTGGTCATACTACTACTACTATTGAGCACTTATGATTTGGCAGAGTTTCTAGGCAGTATGGTCGGATACAGGATATGCCTCAGGGTGCAACATTATATTCTTGGGTACAGGCAAAGAGATCTATGTGGGGTCCTCTTATTGATTACTAGTTTGCATTGGATTAGATTGCTGGTATGGCTTACTATAGATGGGAGATGCTTCCTGGTATGGAAGATGCAGGTATGTCTCATGGGTATGGAGATTGGTGGGCTCGTAATAGGTTTCCTCATTTCACTGATCTAGCAAAGCCTATCTCGGGCTAGGGTGATGGTGGTGGTGGTGGTAGATGATGGAGATGGCGAGGATAGAGAGATCCTCTAATTGTTGGTAGTGTACGGGTGAGAGATGGTCATGCTAGAGATAGAGATTGAGCTAGAGGATAGGATGATGTAGTTGATGTACGTCCTAGAGCAATAGATAGACAACATAGAGCTCAGAGATAGTAGAGACGATTCTGACAAGCTCATGTAGATGCTGCTAGGAAGATTCCAGGTGGATTAGATCCATTGGTTCAGTTGCAGAGAGTTGTCTTGGCATAGGAGGATGATGGTCCAGCACAATAGGATCAAGTTCCGGCACAACAAGTGCCTCCACAGGTTCCTTCATAGGTTTAGTAGCTGCAGGATATAGGACAGAGTTCACAAGATGCTCTGACTACTGGGACTTTATCACAGGATGTGCAGTCACTACGGATAGATGTATCCACCATTGTTGGGTGTTTAGATCAGGTTGCCATCTTGATGCATTAGTTTATTTCAGTGATGGTTCAGAGATAGAGCGGAGTGAGCACTTCTTAGGCTCCTCCTTCACAGGATGGTAGAGGTCCAGATGGATCAGGTGCTGGGGATGGATCTGGTGCTACGATGGGTTCTTGATTGATTGATAGATTTTATCATTATTGATGATGTACTTGTATCACCTTTCATGTTGTTTGATTGATCAAAACATTTGATGTATCACTTTGTATGACATTGTATCTTGATATACGGATTTGATGGATCATTGATGAACACTCTTTTATGATGATATATGATGATATACTCCTTCATTTCTCCTTGATGAGTTGTTTCTCATGATGAGTTGTTATGAGATTATCTTTTATGCAACTATATGATGTTTTTTGATGCATTTACTTTGATTTATGCTATGGATGCAATTATCTTATTTTATGATATAGATAGATGAATGTGATGATGTATGGATTTTGGCATGTTTTTCTCTTTTCCAATGTATGGATGCAAAATGTTTTATGGAATTTTTCAATGTATGCAATTCTATCTTTCACTACATGGATGCAAATGATGTATGATTCTTTTTCTTTCTTTTTTGATATATGGGTAATGATTAATGCTTAATGCTATGCATGAATGCAAAAGATAATCTCATTTTCTCTGTTTGTTTATTGTTGATGTCAAGAGTAAGACATTTGATTGAACCCCTCATTTCTTTAATGTTTTTGACTAACCAAGATTATTGATGTACCCCCTTGTCCTTGGAAAATTAACTACAAACAAATGCAATTAATCTAACATGATAGTGCAATTAATCTAACCTGATAAATGCAATTAATCTAACATGATAATGTAATGCAACCTAAGTGTCACTAGCTTTTTTAGCAAAGAAATGCCATGGAGATAAATTTTCATCATTGAGCATTTTGGGACCAGAAAGCAAGTACAACCATCACTGACCACATCATGATGATATGGATACCACTTTTTTATCGCTTTTGGTAACTTTTTTTTGAAACTAGTACAACCCTCACTAGTTGGATGACCAAACTATGGGAGTCTGAATACCGGTGTCAACGGATGTTGCAAGTGGATTATTGGTATTAAGATATGGAAGATCTAAATAGCCAAGGGATCTGTTTGCATAAACTAGCAAAGGTAAATCCTTCCTCTTATGGGATAGTCCTCGATGGTTCTTTGATGACCATGTCGTTAGATGAACTCTCATAAGTTGATGAATCTTCCTCAAAACAATCACTCAAAGGCAAGAAAATATCATGTCTCTATCATGGCCAATCTAGTCGAAACATCATTGATCAGCTCAAAAGATGTGATAAAACTTAATTTTATAAAGATTATCAAACAAAAGCTTCAAGTGTTTTGCAATGTTTCATGATTTTTCAAAAAGTATTTCCAAGCATTTTGATCTTTAACGTGTGTTCTCAATTTTTAATCCCAAATAATAAAGTCAATGAAGGCTCAAGGATCAAGTTGTAGGATCAAATACTTGGGTTTGAACAATGATATCCATCAAAGGTTCAACAAACTTTCCACTCTTCTGAAGCTCTGATAAATCTCTCTCTAGTGTGACTGATTGTAGCACTTATTGAATCCATTTGGTACCAAATTTCCAATCCTTTCCTACCCCCAAGTGATATATGTGATCATGTGTCAAAATTAGGGCTATAGGAAATGCAACAAAGTGACTAAAAGGTTTTATTAGGACTTATACACAAATGACGAATGCAATGACAGTTTTACAAATGAGATGGTGGACATGCAATATGTACATATGTGACTTGGAAAGAAAGACTTAAGGGAACAAAAGGTGCTTGTTTACCAAGTTTTCACCCTTTGGTTTTTTTTTTGTTGTATTTTCAAGATCTCTTTGACTATGTACAATAAATATGATTCTCCTTATCTGATACTCTTTATACTCTTTCGTCTACCTTAGGTATAGAACTTCTTTAGATGAATGCTATTGATAGGCTCTTGGAGTTCTTCTCCTTCACAATCTGCTAACTTATAAGTTCTCATTCCAAATGAAGAAACAATGATGAACGGACCAAGCCAATTTGCCTCCCATTTTCCTTTCTTTTCTATGTCAGCTTGGTTCTTTGGGTTTTCTCTTAACACTAAGTCTCCTACTTGAAAGACTCTTGGTTTGATATGCTTATTGTAGTTCCTTGAGATTCTATTTTGATACACTTTCAGGTGTTCATAGGCTTGGATTTGGTGGTCTTCTAACAATTCCAATTGTTGAAGTTGGGAAACTTTGTAATCCTTATCTGTTATTAGGCCTTGCAATGATACTCGTAAAGATGGGATTTCAACCTCCAAAGGTAGAACGGCTTCGGCCTCATAGACTAGAGAAAATGGCATAGCTCCCGTGGGTGTTCTAATGCTTGTTCTATAGGTCCATAATGCTGGATTGATTTGCACATGCCAATCTCTTCCTGATTTATTTATTGATCTTTTCAAAATCTTGAGGATGTTTTTATTTATAGCTTCGACTTGTCCATTTCCTTGAGGATAGTAAATGGATGAAGAGTGATGAGTGATATGAAATGTTGCACAAAGTTCATCCACATCCTTGTTTTTGAATTTCTTTCCATTGTCTGTTATGATGGCATAAGGAATACCATATCTGCAAATGATGTGATTCAAGATGAAAATGGAAATTTGTTTGCCCGTGGCCATGATCAATGGAACTGCTTCTACCCACTTAGTGAAATACTCTATTGCGGTTATGATATATTTGTGCCCATTTGACGAAGGTGGATAGATTACCCCAATCAAGTCAAATCCCCATTGATAGAATGGCCATGGTGTAACAAAGGGATGTAACTCTTATGCCAGTACATGTATCATGTCTCCATGATATTGACATTTGCTGCATATTTTGACAAAGTGACAAGCATCTTTCTCTAAAGTCTTCCAGAAATACCCTAAGCAAAGGATTTTCTTAGCTAGGTTTAAATCACTTGACTGTGACCCAAAAATGCCTTAGTGAACCTCATGTAAAGATAACTTAGACTCTTCTTCCTCTAGACATCTAAGTAACATCCCATAAAGACCCTTACGATACAATGTCTTTGAAAGGATTATGTAATGGGCTGCTTGGCGTATGAAATTTTGTTTTTGGGCTTGAGATTGGTCTAAAGGTAACACTTGGTCTTTGAGATATGTATAGATAGGGCCATACCAAGGTGAGTCACCTCCATGAAGTAGGGTAACAATTTGGGTTTCAAGAAGGTTGAATGCCGGTTTCACCAACTCTTCCACCAAGAACTCGTACTTCTCATTTTGATCTAGTTTTTGTAACTAGGAAGCCAAGGTGGCCATTGCATCAACTGCTCTATTTTTCTCTCTCGAAATCTACTCAAAAGTGATCAAGGAAAAGTACTTCTTCCATCCATCAATCATAGTCTTGTATGCCATTAGCTTTTCATCTTTGGTGTTTTATTCATTGTTGACTTGATTGATTATGAGTTGAGAGTCTCCATATATTTGTAGCTCAGTGATGTTCCATTCTAAAGCCATTTTAATGCCAATGACTAGAGCCTCATATTCCTCTATATTATTTGTGCATGGGAACAAGAGCTTGTAGGACTTGGGAATGGTGTACCCTTGAGGAGTAACCAATAATATGCTGGCCTTGGAACCTCCTTGAGTATATGAGCCGTCAAAATACAACTTCCACGTTTTAGCCTCTATGTTGACAATTGCGGAATCCAAAAATTCCACTTGAATGGTTTGTGTAGAAGTCAACGGATTTTTAGCTAAGTGATCTACTATCACTTGTCCTTTTATTTCCTTTCTATCAACATACTCAATGTCAAACTCACTTAATATCATGATCCATTTTTCTATCCTACCCGTTAAGGCAGTTTTGCTTAGCAAGTACTTTAGAGGATCAATTTTTGCAATTAGTTTCACCTTATGCATCAACATATAATGTCTCAATTTTTGTGATGCAAAGACAACTGATAGACATTCTCTCTCCATGAATGTGTAGTTAAGTTCGTATTTGATCAATGTCCTACTCAAATAGTAGATTTCTCTTTCCTTCCCTTGTTCATCTTCTTGCACCAAAAGAACCCCTAGAGACCTTTCAGTAGCGGATATGTACAGTAGAAATAGTTTTCCCTTGATTGGTGGCATTAGGATTGGTGGATTTATTAGATAAGTCTTCAATAGAGTGAAGGCTTGATCACATTCTTCATCCCACATGAAAATAGTATCTTTGTGTAGTAACCTTGTGAATGAATGACATTTTTCGGCCAATTGAGAAATGAATCTTCTTATGGATTGTATTTTGCCTTGTAGAGATCTCATTTGGCTTATGTTCTTTGGAATCTCTATATCTATTATTGCTTGTACCTTTTCTGGATCCACTTCAATTCCTTTTGCTGAAACTATGTAGCCTAACAATTTTTCAGATTGGACACCAAAGGCACATTTCTTTGGGTTTAGTCTCACTTTGAATTGTTCCAACCGAATGAATATATTTTTTAGAATTTTTAGGTGGTCTTCTCTTTTGTGGGACTTTTCCAATATGTCGTCCACATAATCCTCTAGAAAGGTGTGCATCATGTCATGGAAAATAGTAGTCATTTCCCTTTGATATGTGGCTTTGACATTTTTAAGGCTAAAGGGCATGACATTCCAACAAAAGGTACCCCAAGGGCATGTAAAGGCTATCTTCTCTTGGTCTTCAGGTGCAATTTTTATCTAATTGTAGCCACTAAAATTGTCCATCAATGAGTACATGGAGTGACCCACTATCAAGTCCACTATGGCATCCATGCTTAGAAGTGGGAAGTCATCCTTAGGACATGCAAGATTCAAGTCTCTAAAATCCATGAATACACTAATGGATTTGTCATGCTTTGTGACCGGTACAATGTTAGATATCCATTCAGCATAGGCTATTGCTCTTATGAATCCAACTTTCAACAATTTTTCTAACTCCACTTTGACTAGGAGAGCCACATGTGGAGCATTTTTCTCAACTTTTGGTTGATGGGCTTAACCCCTGGTCTAACATTCAAATGATGCATTATGAAGTCAGGATCCAATTCAGGCATGTTGGCATATGACCATGCAAAGTTCACTTGTTGTTCTTGGAAAAACTTGATGAAATCCTCTCTTTCTAGAGGTGTAAGTGACGCTGCCAAGTGTATACATTTTGGATCCAATTCTATCCCAATGTTGACCTTTTCTATCGGTTCTATGAGAATTGGTGACCTTTCATCCTCATGTTCGGGTAGAGTATCCAATCTCTCTTCCTTTGGTGCCACAGTTGGGTTTTCACCATAGGAAACATCTTTTATCTTTACTTTTTTTGGTTCTAGTGCTGCCACATAGTGGTTTTCATCACTAGAACTTTTCATTTTTTTCTTTTGAGTAAGAGATTGGACCCCCACTGTTCTCATCATGTTTGTATCAAATTCATTGGTGAAAGAGGGTTCAACTGCATTAAGGTATTGGCTCATTGCTTGGTCATTTGGGAAATAGAGTAAGTCACTTGGCTTAGTTTGGTCCCAATCAATAAGGTCTAGATTTATCAAGGATAATGAGTCATTAGACAAGGTGTCATCATTTGGGTTTATGGACATGACTTTGTTTGAGGGTTTGTACATTGTATCATTTAGATCTATGACATGAGCTTCCTCGAGATGGTCCATGGAAGAAGGATCAAAATCCCCTTCACTTGAGTCCTCATCAACCTCTATATGAAATAGCATGGGAAAAACCACAAGTGGATTAAAAAATTTTTAATCTCCCTCCTCTGAAGGCATCCAAAATGTATCTATCCATGGTGGATTAGTAGGTGCTTTTCCTATGTTAAGATCTTGTATATTAGGCTCTTCATTGTCTTGAGTTTTTTGCCTTGGAATCTTTGCATAAGTATGTATTGTTACTATTTCCTTATCATGACATGATTCATCGGATAGAGTGTCCCACTCATAATCTTGAGAATCATCACTATCTCCATCGGATTCCACCGTGTTCACTTGAGGATAGAAATCATGCATTGGGCTAGAGCTTTCTCCTTTATATTGGTAACCTATCCCTGACCTTTCTTCTTTTGCCCTCCAAGAAGGTTCAATGGGTTCTAATAAACCTCTATTTCTTTGGCCTGAGGGTCCTCTTCCCTTGTACCCCATTTTTTGCATGATCTCAAATCCTTTCCCATATTGCTTGGTTTGGATATTAATATGCTGAATTCTTTCTATGGGAATATTTGAGGTATCTTCTTCATCTTGATAAAGACATTGAAGAACTTCATCTTCTTCCTTATCAAATGTTTCTTTGTCACTTTCTCTTACAAAGTAAGAGTTATACTTATGAGGAAGATGTTCTTTTGATGGTTTTCCATGTGTCCTTGGAGATGTAGGTAAGTTGAATAAGGAAACCAAATATTCCCCTACTGCTTTTGAACTAATTTTGCACTATTTTTCAAATGTGTTCATCATCTCACTCATGTGTTGGTAATGGTCCTCCTTAGCTTTTTCTTTTTCTTCTTTGGTTAGTTTGTAAAGTACTATCTCTAATTTAGGTGCTTGATATGAATTTTCTTTTGAAATTGGACCCTCATAGCTCACTTTTTCCTTTCCCTTAGTTGATGTCATTGAGCTAGCTTGAGGAGGGTTTGATGTAGCATCTAATGCTAACTTGGGTTTATCCTCTTTGATATATTCAATGGTGGCTCTTTGAATAATCCCTTCTTGGTTATGTGGAATAAATAGCTCATGAAGGGGTTTGAGTGCATTACAATATTGGAACGGATTTGAATCCCCTCCAACCGTGATTTCTTCACCTATGTACAAAAATTTTATGCATTGGTGGTATGTGGATGGAACTGCTTGCATTTCATGTATCCACGGTCTCCCCAATAAGATGTTATAAGTTAACTTCATATCCAATACTTGGCATTTGGTGTCCTTTTTGATAGGTCCCACTTGAATGGGCAATACAATCATGCCTTTTGAGACTCTTTCAGCTTCATCGTATGCTTTTATGGTGATTCTCTTTGTGGGATCAATGCATGACTCCGAAAATCCTAGAGATTTAACAAGGCTTAAAGTACAAATGTTAAGGCTAGCTCCCCCATCTATGAGGGATCTTTTGACTCTATACCTTTCAATCAAGACCTCTATATGCAAGGGTAGATTTTGAGGATGGGTAATAGACATGTCATCTTGGTTGGAAAATGAGAGGCAATGAGGTGCAATGAGGTGCCCTACCATGTTCTAAAACTTTTCCTCTTCTAAGTTAGTAGGGACGTGAGTCTCTACTAGAGATTTCTCTAGAATTTCTTTATGATTTGGAGATAGCTTTAATAGCTCCAAGATAGAGATTTGTGCTGGAGTCTTCTGTAGTTGATCTACCAAGTTGTATAGTTTTATTGCTGTAGAAGACTACTTGATCACAATGTTGGATTGCAAGGGACCAATAGGTTTAGGATCAATCCCTGGGAGGGTAATCCTTGAGGTCTGCCCCCTAGTGATAACATTTGATGTCTCTTTTTGGAATGGCTCTTTGATCACTATAGCATTCACAACATTATCATAAGGTGGTGCGAAGTTGATGTTATTGTTGCTTTGTTTCTTTCCCTTGGATGATTTACCCTTGTCATGGCTATAAAAGGGTTGCTTGAATGCCATGTGGTCCTCATTGATTTGGGGCCCTTCAATTGTAATCATGTCACTATCAATCATATCTTGCACCGCATTCTTTAGCTGTAAGCAATTGTTGGTACTATACCCTCGAATTCTATGGTATTCACAATGGTCATGTTCACTCCACTAGTTGGGTTTGTTATGTGGTTCATAGGGCTGAATACTTGGTAGACTAATGATGTTGTTGGCAAGGAGAGTCTTTAATGCTTTCTCAAGAGGCTCTCCCAAAGGCATAAAGTTCCTTTTGGGAGTTGGTACTAAGTACTTATCAAATTTGTTACTTCTTTGATTGTTTCCTTGATTTCCATTATTCGCATTATTGTTGGAAGGTGCCTTTGAGGCCTGATTGGTATTATTCACCTGATTAGGTGTCCTTGTAAGAACAAAGGGAGTCACCTTCAAGTTGCTAGAATCAACAACCCAATTATTAACTATCCCCTTATTGTTGTTTTTATACCGATTATTGCTATTGAACCAATTCTTATTTTGATTGTTGCTATTGTTGGAGTTATTGTTGTTGGAGTTGTTCTTATTATCTTTATACAATTTTAATTCTCCATTTTTGACCAACACTTCCTTCATTGTCACTCCATTTTCAATGAGATCTTGGAACGTCTTGGGACATTGCATTCTTAATTGGTAGTTCATTTCATTGCTTAAGCTGTTTATGAAGATATCCATCTTCTCTTTTTCGGGCACGCTCCTAGGATACCTTGCAAATAATGTCCTCCATCTTTGTAGAAAAGTGAGGAATGCTTCTCCATCCTTTTGCTTGGTATTACATAATGTTATCATTGTGACCTCATGCTTGATGTTATATGAGTAATGGGCCACAAATTTAGAAGCTAGTTCTCGAAGGTCTTAATGCCGGAGGGTAGTTTGGAAAACCAATCCATAGCCATACCTACTAAGCTTCATGGGAATAGTCTCATTAAATAGGTAGTATCATGCATGAACTCCAAGATCAATGCACAAAATTATTGTAAGTGGTCTTGGGGATCTGACGTTCCTTCATACTTGTCATACTTGGGAAACACTACATTAATTGGGAATGGTACCATGACCAAGCTTTTATCAAACGGGAATGAACACAACACTTCTATAGAAAAGGGCTTGGGAGCCCCACTTTTCTTAATGGTATCCAATTGCATTTCAAATATTTTGAACTACTTGTTCATGATGTCTAAGGGACTTTCTTCAACTTCTGGTGGTTTGAGTTGATTGATGTCATACTCATGGGGAAGCTTAAGACCTTTCTGAGCTAAGTCTAGAAAGTACTTTTCTCTATCTCTATCCATTGCTTTCTCCATGAGCTTTAAGAAATAGGGACATTGGATTGCCTCACTAACCTTTTCATCCGTGACATCTTCTACCATTGATTCAGTGTTAGTTCTATTGGGAGTGGTATCAATCCCTTGGGTATTTTGATCCATCCCTCCGTTATTAGTATTGCCTTGATTATTGGGGTCAATACCTCCGTTATTGTTGTCACCCAAGCCACTGGTATACAACATGGTGGTTCTTTCTCTTGAACGAGCTCTTTGGATATCCTTGGAGAGGTAAATGTGTCATTCGGGAAGGGAAGCTCTTGGCTAAGGTAGGTTCTGTCAGCTTGTAAAGTTTTTTTAACGTAATAGGATTTGGTAAAAGCAGGCATGAACAAACCACTCGGAAGATAAGCTTCAATCAGGCCCGTGGTTAAATCCTTGTAGAATTTCTCAAAAATTGTGTAGAACAAGATTTTTGACTGGGTTGAATGTTGGAGCAGTAAGAACACAGAAAAGGGTATTCAAATATATGATCAAAATTTTCTAACCCCCTTTGTAAATACTCTCTGCTTGCCCTTTTAAATTTTTGGGCATCACTGGCTTGAGTGTAGGTGTGATTAAAATTTTTGTACGCATGAATTGGTATTGGATTAGGTGGCACACTATAGGTATGTAGGCATCACTTTGCTATTGATAAGTGATTTTCCAATTTTGATAGGCGTGTCTTAATATGTTCTAGGCGTGACTTCACCGTTGATATGCATTTTCATAAAAGTCATAGGCATGATTGAGCCTCTGCTAGGCAGTATTGTTTTGTGCACAAGCGGCACTTCGCTAACCAAGTTGTGAAATTTTGAATTTTTAAACGTTTAAGATCAGGTCTTTTGAAATTTTCTTGTCTGAAAATAAAAAAATAATCGCAACACACACATCAATTTTTCATCATGTCCCTAAAACACTGTAGTGTGTATATTCTCGATCGTTTCCACAAGTATAACACAAGAACAAATTCCCAGCAGCCTACCTAAAGTCAAATTTGGCTTTTATCATTTTGGCTCTATAAGGTGGTTTTGCTACTTTATCAGGATTTATTTTGGATTCCGTTCAAAATGGATCTTAAATCTTCATACCCCAAGTATGTTAAGGGCTTTCCCACATGCACCAAGGTATGTTTTTGCATAATCCATGAGGACTACTAGAGGAAATTTGAAAAATTTAAAACCCTTTTGTCACACACCCCATTAAGGATGTATGCATTTTATTTTATAGTGGGTTGGATTCTCACAACAAAAGCAAGCGTATCCCACTTTGGGCTGTCCCTCTCACTGGCCTTGTTAAGGAAAACTCGGGAGGTGAGCCCACTATTGCTCTAGCATGTATATAGAAAGAAAGAAAATGAACTTAGGCCAACAAGTTTGGGAGTTTGATTCACTTAAAAAGTGAAGAGCATATCCCTATTATCTTTCTTTGTTCCAAACACTCAAGCACAAATTTGTTCTTTCCCAATCTGTTGACAATGAGATTCTTAAAATTGAAGTGTTTGGTTCATTTCTTATTTTACTTAAGCTATGTTCAAAGAATGCCGCAATTTAATCAAGTGCAAGCTTGAATAGATGAATACCTTTCCTTTTGTAGCTAGCATAAGCTAGGGGCATTTTTGAAAGGTTTTGTCATTTTTCACCTTACCTTGGCAATAGCTCCCTCCAAATGTGCTTGTCCACCAGCAAGTTAGTCAACACTAACAAACACTATGAGGGGAAACCAAATCAAAAATTGATGAAGCAATAATTATGTATGAATTTTATGCACCTTATTTGCAAATTTCCAAAGAAAACTTGAACTAAGGACTAAAAATCCAATTTAAAGAGACAAATTTTGCTTTATATGCTTCAACAATTGCAATATAGTTCTGGAATACCTGATTCTTCTCCTCTTGTGTAGTCTCAAGAATAGCCTTAATATGTGCAATATTTTCCTTCTTGATCTTCTTTGCTAGTGCCTTTCCTTCTTGATTGAATCTACTTTCCAGCTTCATAACCTTTCTGTGATTGCTCATTTATTGTCAAATCATGCAAACAGAGAGTTAGATAAATGATTTAGTCAATTTAACAACAAATAAAGGCAACAGAAAGAAAGCGACATTGTCTAGCTAATAGGCATGAACAAATTGTTAGCAAGTGTAACTTTAATGCCAGCAAGCGACACTTTGCAGTGACACAGGCGACACTAAAAATTACACAGGTGTGAACAATTTATTATCAAGCATGAACATAATTTAAAATTTCAGAAAATGATTTATTTCAAGTGATAATTTAATAACAATAAGCGTGAATTGACAGATTATAAGTGTGACTATTATTTAAAATTGCGAAGCAAATGTTGAAGACATGCGATAACAAATTGTAGTAAAGAGATACTCCCTAAGTCACAGGTGTGACTTTAAGCACAAAAGGCTAAATGATTTGATCTCATAGGCGTGAGCTTCTGATTTGCATGTGACTGTAAAGAAATTAAGATAGAATAGAAGTTGTAGGCCAGGCGTGAGTGTTTAGCTAACAAGCATTAGGACAGAGATCATAAGCAGTAGTAAACTGACTGCAAGCGTGAGTGAATCTCCTGTAAGCATGAGAAAAATTGACAATACAAGCATGCAAATTACGATGAAAATGATAAAATGAGGCCTAGAGCCCCATGGTGGGTGCCATTTGTGTGATGAAGATAATCACCTTCATGAAATTAAGATCTAATTAGTAACAATTCTAAAGTAAATACAATGCAAATCTATTTAAAACTGAAACTAAGATCTATAGCATCTCATGGCTCTCTAGAAAGATGTGGTAAGTGAAGCTCTTAGCTCAAATATCCACTAGTGACACTTCTAAAATGAGAATGTATGTTGTTCTATGCTTCTACAATGCTTCTATAATGATGATTCTAGCTCAAATTGACACAATTATAATGCTAAATGCTCTAAATGCTCTTCAATTGCCTATAGTAACAATGCTTTGCAAATGAATTTCTAAGATATCAATGGTTCTCAAAATGCTTCATATTTATAGTAAATTCCCAAGGGTAGGAGGTGGAGTGAAGTAATCATGATTAACCCTTGGTTGAGTCAAATAATTTGCTTTGTTCATAAATGGGGGGACAATTTAAAGGCTTGTCTCAAAGCTTTGGACAAAAGGACAAGATTGAGTGGATGAGATTGAAACTTTAGAATGAGTGATTGAGATCATCCTTTTTGAGTGATTTATATCTTTTTGTCCTCAATTCTCATTGGTTGCTCAACTTTGTTGAAAGATATTAGGAATTATTAAATTCAATTAATTAATTAAATTTAGCCATGTAAGGGTAATAGGTTCATTTTGATTTTTGATTTAAACAACTATACAATTAATTGATTAAAATCAATTATGTAGTGTTTTTCACCCCTTTAAGCTTTGATTTAATTATTTAACATCCTTATTTGATTTTTCCTTTGCTTTAATTGTTTTTGTCCAACTTTATTTAATTAATGTCCATTTTAATTGATTTGATCCCTTTTTGATTGAATTAGTGCATTTTGATGATTTTAAGCCATTTTATTGATTTTGTGCAATTTAAAAGTACTTGCCCATTTTTGAGTGTCTACAGGATCCTTGAGAAAAGGATGCAACAAGCTTCGAATGGTTTTGATAGTGACTTGCACTAGATTACAAAAAACTTAAATTTGTAACAGAAAAAGAAGGAAAAGGGCACCATAAGTTGTTTCTCCTCATGGTGAGTTCCCCTTTGAGATGCACCTTTGTCTACCAGTATTCAGAGTGACTACCAAAGTTGTTATGTGAATGATGACCTCCATCTTGCTAACCTACATCATTCCTTTTATGATAGTTCTCCCTGTGCTCATAGATCAGGTGCATTGTTGGAACTCAGTCCTCTTCTATGTCTTCAATGTTAACTATTGCAAGCTTCTTCCTTTTGGGCTTTGTAAGAGTATCCCATGTATCTACCTATTCTTCATTTGGCCACTGAAATTCCTGAATGCTCTGGAGCTATCTTTTCTATCTTTCCCACCTAGCATCAGTAATCAACTTGAAATCTATGACAAATTTGGTGAAGTCCACTTTAGCTTTTAGAGCTTCATCCAAAACAGTATTGAATCTATCAATACCTAAATCATTATATTCATTAATGAATGCCTCTTTCTTAGGCAACAAGGAATCAAAATCTGATTTCTGTTGATCTAACCCCTTTATTGTGCCATCCTTATTCTTGATTGGAGGAATAAACTTGTTGAACTCTGGGCCAAACATAATTATCCTTGTCTCTACTTGGTTTGATTTTCCTTTGAAGAATGACAAGGTGGCCCCAATTAGATAATTTTCTTCACCAACCTACACCACAATCTCTGGAATATCTATTCTAAGAGATTTTACATCTTCCAATCTCTCAAAAAGTGATGCTCTGACTAACCAGGTTCCATAATAAGTATTCAATGTGGCAACAAAATTGTTTACCTCCATTTGGATTTCTGGCAACTTACTATAAGCAGTGTATACTACATCTTCTTTCTCCTTCAAAACTTCAAGTCTATGTTGCAAAATTTTCAATAAGGCCTCCAATGCCACTTTATTATGATCTATACTGGCCTATTCCTCAACAACTTCCTTTCCTTCTATACCCTGGTTTTCCAATTGTGGGGGCTATTTAGGTGGTTGAGGTGCAATTACAGGCATATTTATTATTTTTTGTGTTAAATCTTCCACAACCTTCTCCAATTCCTTTTCCTTTATAATGTGTACTTCCCTATCTCTGACAAGTGCACTATAATCTTCAAATAAGTTTTTAAACTTATCTGAGAGTTTCTTTGTCTTGTCTTCATTTAGTCTTGCAAAGTGGGTAAGTACCTGTGATATTTCAAGATCTCCTATGTTGTGGATTGACCACACAACCTTATCACCATCCATCTTCTCTTGTACATTTAGCAAAGAAGGCTTCTGGTCCTTGGGATAGAGGCTTCACATAGCCAATGCCTGATTCTTAGGGCTATACCCAAATCCTTTTATTATCTCCCCTACTTGGGTTTCTAAATATAAACTTATATCTTCCTACATCCTTATCTGATCTATTATGAATGCCGAAGCAAGATCCCACCTAGGCACAAGTAGAATTTTTCTAGCTTTTACTAACCTTCTAGCCTTATCTGGGGTGATTGTTTTAGACTCAGGGTCATAGTCTATCAATGTTTGAATAGCCTCATTTGGCACCTACACTTCTTTTGTAATCTTCACACTCGAGGCAACTTGTTGTTGCTTGTGCCATAAGAGGAAGTTCTTAAATTCATCTGTTTTGATGAATTCATCATCTCTTAGGAAAAGATCCTGTTGGAGAAATCTTTCATCTTAACATAAAGCCAAGGGAAACTCAACTTCTTCAACTATTTCCTTTTGTTTTTTCTTTTCCTCTCTGATCTTCTTCCTCAATTTATGATTATAGGCTCTAGTTCTTGTAATTAGAGTTCCTACTCTATCCTTTTTCTTTTCTATAGCTCTAGCTTGTGAAGGCTCTCCAATTTGTAATTTCTACCTCTTAAGAGGAGGTTCACTAGTATCATGAGAGCTTGGAAGTTCTATCAAATCCATGATTACATTTTCATTTTCTCCTTGCTCAAAAGGAGGTGGCTGTTCTATGGCAGGAAGGCTATGTATTGAATAGCCATCACTGTCTTCTTCATACTCTGATTTAGAGTGCTTCTCCTTTTCCATTACTTTGTGATCAATTTGGTCCTCAAGTGAATTGACCAATGTATTGAAATTCTCCACCATTTTATCTAGTCTTTGTAAATAAGGCAGTGTGGGGTAGAAGCCTCCAAAGGGAATTCCCTTTCTCTTCAACTGTTTCTCAAATGACAACAACTCTTCATTGTTGTACTCTCTTTTGCACCTCATCATCCTCTATGATATTTATGATGATGTCTTCCTCTAGACACTGCTCATGTCTATTGCTTATAGGAATGGTGGGAGTATAAAATTTCCTAGCAGTAATAATGAAATCATCTGTATATAAAAACCTATATATGGAAACATTCATCTTATACTAGCCCAACCAATCATTTAATTTACTAAATGCATTCTTCCGAATTGTGAAGTTGCATGCTCTGAAGTGCTTATGAGTAAAGGTACCCTTCCTATGGGGGGCCAAGTGCTCCTTATTAGTTAACATAAGCTGCCAAATGATCTCTAGGAGTGCAATCCTTGGTGGCACAAAGAATGGTAGAACATGAGGTGGCTAGGGGCACCCATAGACTCTGATTATTGTAGAAGTATTCTCATAGTAGAAATCTCCCTATATATGATTTTTAGGGCACTTGTCAACAAATTGACAAGGACTTAGTAATTGCAAAGATTTAACTGTCAGCCTAGAAAGATTTATTCCTAAGCTGAGAAAAATTGGCTGTACTATCCAGTTCTGAAAAGAACAAAAGTCACAATCCATGGAAGTAAAGCACCATGCCCTTATCTGAAACTAAACTAGATTAGGTTGACCCCTCCACATCATTTGAGGATCGAGGTGCTCCAAGTCCATAATATTGTAGTTGTAATACAAAATGAGATGCATTAATAGGGAGTAATGCATAAATCTAGGAGAAGGATCCTTCCTCCTAAGAGCCTCAAGTCCTTCATGCATCTTATTTATGACATACCCAATGTAGTCATATCCTTTTCTTACATGAAGACTTTGTGAATCTAATACCAAGATTAAGATATCAGATGAAATTATGTCTACTTCACCATCCACTCCCAACACTCTACACAATCCATATATAATGTTCTTAATATAGAAACTCAAATCCTTGTAGAAATATGAAGCAGCCCCTGCTATTACATCAATGTAGTTTTTGTTAGCTCTTGGGACATGACTTTGAATTTCCCTAGAAACTAGGGTTGACTCCCTAATGTATCTATTTGCTTGGGCCTACAAATTGATCTCTGTGGCCATTGGAATGCGAATGCCGAAAGCCTTCATAAATGAATTTCTATCTAATGTGACCAGAGATGAGCCATCCTCTTTCCTCATTGTTTTTGACAAAGGGTCATATCTGTTGGCCAACTCAATGAGAAAGTCTACATCTAGGAAAATATAAGGTACTATCAACCTAGCCAACCCGAAGGTCCAAGGGTTTTAAATGGGTACTGGACTATCAACATTCTTATAAAAATACCTAAATAGACACATTCCAGACACATCGCCTGTCTTCGCATCTCTACAAAATCCTAAATCATCAGTGAAAATTTTGTCACTAACCTTTTTGTTTTGTGAGGACCCAGGTAGTAGAGTGAGAAATTTGTTTGAGTAAGTCTCCTTCACTTTTTCTTTGGCTCCCTTACTAGTAAAAGCTTCACTGGTTGTTGGTTGACTCATCTTGACTGCAAATAAAAATTATTCTAAAAATTCTGAACTTACTAAACTCTTTAAATGCTAAAAAACTCAGGAATTCTTGTAATTCTTCAGCTCTAGCTCTCTAGAATGTTTGGTGAATTTTAGAATGAACAAAAGTTAACTATATTTATTATGAAGAATTGAATGCAATAGCCTACTTATCACTCAAGTTATGTAATTCATGTCACTTCCATCATTACTTGGTAGGTTTTGAACTCAATTCACTAGCCGTGAGCCAAGAAAATGATAGGTAATCAAAATTTGATTTCTAGTGACCTAGCGACTACAGCCAGTCTCCCAATCATTTTTAAAGCTTTTAAAAATTATCTCAAGACTTGGTGGCTGAAGGCATAAATCATGGTTGCTGAATAATTTAGCTCTTTATGATTCTATCTCGCGATCTG
The DNA here is from genome assembly GCA_027943335.1 of Chamaecyparis obtusa. Classification (NCBI taxonomy): domain Eukaryota; kingdom Viridiplantae; phylum Streptophyta; class Pinopsida; order Cupressales; family Cupressaceae; genus Chamaecyparis; species Chamaecyparis obtusa. The sequence goes on from BSBK01000389.1 coordinate 136,926, forward strand.
GCGACCTTTTAAAACTTCTAATTTTTCATTTTGAGACTCAACGACTATAGTCTATCTCCTAGTCGTTGCAGAATTTATCACTTATTAATTTTATCCTGAGACTTGGTGACAACCATCTTTCCCAAGTCTCATTACCTTTTCACTTTATTGAGAGACTCAACAACTAAAGTGAGTCTCTTAAGTCTCATTACCCAACTTCGACCATCTGGAGACCTAACAACTAAGGAGAAGTCTCTTAATCACTGTAACTTTGTTCAAATCCTCATTCCATCTCATGACTTCATGATAGCCACATGATCTTAATCTGACGGTAGTCACTCAGTCTACATTTTTTGGATGACATCATCTTTATTAATTGATTAAGAGACAACTGTTAGATCTTACTTTGAAGAAGACAATCAATGGTAGTCGCTTAATATCATAAACTTCACTTTGACTTTGACTTTCTTAGGAGATCTAGAGATTGAACCAATCTGGAGATCTATCGATTGAAGGTAGAATATCTTTGATTTATTGCATCTAGAGACTCAACAACTATAGTTAGTTCATAGTCACTGAAAGAGTTATTATTTCTTTATTTTATTCAGCAACCAATCAGGGATGGACATGTCATCAAATTCGACAACCAGATCCATATCATTTTTCATTTTTTGACCCTGGAAAGCACTTAACCCTTAGTCATCTGGTGATTGTGTGACTGAAGACACCTTCCAGTCACTAGATGATTTTACTTAACCCTGGTTAAATTTTGAGACCATGTGAAAGCCTTTATTCACCAAGTCACCAAATAACTCGCTTAACCTCAGTTAGATTATGAGATTAAGTGCCAATCATTGATCTTTCCTTCATCCTACAGTCCTCACTGAGTCACTAGATACTTGTGACTTAACCGCTACATCACAAGATCAAGAGATAACCGTGTCACTGGATCATTGAATATTTAAAACATAACTGCCAAAATCAGGAGAATACATGACTACTAAAATTGCTCGGTCATTGGATAAATAGACTAACTGCCCGAGAACCTGGAGACCTCGCGATTGAAGGAAAATACACTGCTATCTTTCATTTGGAGACTCAACGACTATAGTTAGTCTCATAATCATTGAATACTTTATCACTTCATCATTTTATTGAGAGATCGCCTAACTGAAGGTATTTTTCATCTGGAGACTGGGCAACTATAGTTACCTTCAAAACATTTATCAGTGTAGTCGCTAGATCTCACAATGCATATTAGATTCATTCAGAGACTTGGTGATTGAAGGCATCTACTGAGTCATTAGAAGAAAAGGAATATTCTCTTAACTTAAAGAGATCACACGACAAAGGGTTTCAGGGAATCGCCAGACTAAAAGGAATATGCCAAAATTTTCAAGAGACTAAGTGACTAGCCAGGGATAGTAAAGCACACATGCTTAAAGGATCTCTTAAGTGATTTGAAAAAGTAACAATGAAATAGAACCTGTTTGAGCCTTTCTAGGGTTTTTTGGGTTTTCAAAGGTATTTACGACCTAACACTTAGGGTTTTTCTCAAATTAGCCAATTTTTTAGTTCTAGGAAAGGAAATTACAAGAGATTTTAACACAAAAATAGGGAAAACTAAAAGTAATACCAATAGTGGCTCTCTCTAAGGATGCTTGAATGCCAATTTATAGCAAGAAAATAGAATCTCTGGGTGGCTAGAATCTCTGGGTGGCAGACCAAACAAAGCACTTAACCTATTGCAAGAAAACAACACACAACCTAAAATAAAGGCACACTTATACACTACAATACTACCGTGCATGAAACAAAAGTTATTTCAATTGAAGAAATTTTTGAAGAATTGTCCATGCACTGGCAATTCCTGTTCTTCACCATCCATATTTCTTAGAAAATATGAGTCTTTTCCATGAGCTTGATGGATAATATAAGGACATAACCATAATGATTCAAATTTTTTATGCTTACGCTTATCCTCACTCCTTGCATTCCATTGAAGGACCAAATCTTTAGGATGGAATTTCCTGACAGTTGCTCTCTTGTCAAATAGATACTTCATCTTTTGCTGTAGTCTGATATTTTCTTTTTGACCTTCTTTTCTTATTTCATCTAATTCAACAAGCTAGAGCACCCTATTTTCTAGAGGATCAGACATTTCCAAATCTTCCTCTTGTATAAATTTATAAATAGGTAGTAAGTTATTCATAGGAAGCCTTGATTAATACCATAAACCATCTCAAAAGGAGACTTTCCTGTAGCTTTTTTTTTTTGTAATTCTATCTACCCACAAAGCGAATTTCAACTTTGAATGCCAAGTCCTCTTATTCTTTTCTAAAGTCTTATTCAAAATTTGTAGAATGCTTTTGTTTCTTGAGTCTGCTTGTCCATTAGCCTATGGATGATATGGGGATGAATATGACATTACTATGCCCATTTCTAAATAGAAATCCTTGAATTCTTGTGATCTAAAACTCATGGAATTATCCATTACTAATTTGACAAGAACACCAAACTTTGTAATAATATTGTCCATCAAGAATTCAATAACTATTGTGCTTGTAGCCTTTTTTGTTGGGATTCCTTCAATCCACTTGGTAAAGTAGTCAGTGGCTACAATTATCCAACTATGTCCTCCACTAGACTTCTTGGTAAATTCCCCAATGAAATCAATACCCCACATAGCAAAAGGAGCTTCTCCCACTACAGGGTTCAACATCAAAGCTCCTGAAAATTTTAACTTGTTTGAGAACTTTTGGCATGGTTCACACTTTCTGACAAATGCATGAGTGTCTTTAAATAACACAGGCTAGTAATATCAATCCCTCAAAATCTTATGAGCAGTTGCTCTGTCTGAATTGTGTCTTCCACACATTCCAAAATGCATTTCTTTTAAAATCCTCTCAGATTGTCCTTTGTCTAGACATAAAAGAAAGATCCCATCATTATCTTTCCAATACAAGTCACCTTGTAGCAGTATATATCTTTGGGCTTGCAACTTAAGGCTTCTTCTTTGATTATCATTAAGGCCTTTTGGGCAAATAGCATTTTTGAGAAAAAATACAATGTTTGTATACCAGGGCTGCATCTCAATGTTGGTAATAGTTCCTTCCTGGGTATTAATATTGTTGACCTGAATCAAGTCTATATTTTCTTCAATCATTAGCTTTTCAAGTCCTAGACCTCTGACAAGTTTAGTGATGTGAAGTCAACAAAGATCACAACCAGTCACTTTATGAAGCATTGTCTCCATATTTGGCAGTCCATAGTTGTCCTTCAGTGAAGCAACATTCAAGTTTCTATTGTCAACACACAATCTTATGCCACCATTCTTTTTTCTGACTGGTACTAAGTTTGAGATCCAAGATGAATGTCTTATAGGCTCAATTATATGAGCATCCCTTAACTTGGTCAGCTCTGTTTGCATTTTGGTAGCTAACAAGGGGTTAATGGGTCTTTTCTTTTGTCTAAAAGGCTTGGTGTCTTCTTTCAGGGGAATTTCATGCTGAAACAAGTTTTCCCTATAGGATTTGAGATCATCATATGATCAAGAAAAGACATGTTTGTATTTTTTTAGTAGTCTTACTAAGTTATTTCTTACATCCTTACTGAGACATTTCCCAATGTAGACAATTTGAGGGGAAGTTTCTGACCCTAGGTTTATTTATTCTAGGTCATCCACCTTGGCATTGGATTTTTGGGACATGTGACTGTCATTTATTTTGAACATGCCTTCTAACTCAACTAAACCCTTGGGGATATGGTTAGAAGGTAAGTGAACAACCTCATTTCCCATGACACAATTTTTTCCATCAACAATTTCTTGATAAGCATCAAAATCAATTTGCTGACCATCATACAGATCCAAACCTTGAATAAACCTTAATATGTCATTGTCATCTTCAAAGACTTGAAAATTACAAATATTATCAAGGACATCAGGTCTACTCTTTATCTCTAATTTTGATACTCCAGTAAGGGTTGTATCATTTCTCTTTAATGCAACATTTGCAAGGAAGTCTGCCATAATGTTTTTTGATCTTTCTACCCATAGAATATTGAAAGCATAAAAAAATTCAATCCTATCCTAGAAAACATATTTATATAACTTAAGTCTATCATCCTTTGTAGCATATTGTGATCTAATATGGGCAATGATTTACTGGGAATCTCCATAAAATTTTAAACATATTATACCATGTTTTATTGCAATATCTAATCCCAATATCAAAGCTTCATATTTAGCAGTGTTATTTGTGCATTGGAAGGTTAATAGAAAATAGTACTTAAAAGTAGTACCTGATGGGGATATTAGTAAAATACCAGCTCCTGAGCCCTCTTTAGAGCATCCACCATCAAAGTACAGCTGCCATAGCCCATCTTGTTGTAAGAGAAACTCATCAACAATTGGGTCAGTATTTTTTAGCTGTGGCACTATTTATTCAATCATAAATTTATCCATGTCAATATCAACACAACAATTTAGATCCTCTGGAGCTACCATCTCATTCATTATTGAGGAATGAGGTTCTTTGTACAACTTTACCTTAGTACCATTTATAGGTATGGTAGCATATGATAGGTCTAGTTGTAACTTTCCTCCTACTGCTACTGCCTACTATCTTGATAGTAACATACCATAATGAGGTTTGGTATCAACTACAATAACATCCATTTTGTAAGTGGCTTCAAGGAATGCAACAATCTTTACCTCTATTCCAACTAAAGTCCCTACCACAGGAACTACTCTATTATCCATGGCATAATATTTTCCATTAGATGTATCAACTTGAAGTCCTAATTCCTTCATCACGTGGTAAGGCATCACTGTAGCTGCAACACTAGAGTCTATAATACAATTTTTTAACAATAAATTATTTACAATTAAAGTGACATAAAATGGATCAATGGAGGATGGCTCTTGGGTTACAATATTTCCAACACAAAAGTTGGAAACCCCTTTAGTTATCTCAGGTCCTGACACTTGTTTCACATTTTCTAACACAACATGAATGCCTTATTGCTCATTAATCAGAGCCAAAGCTGCTACCTTATGCTCTTTTATTTTTAGCATTTCTAATACAAGGATTGACACCTTCATCTGAGACAAAGCATGTCTCATGTCACAAGTTGGGGCCTCAGTAGAAAAATTCGACAAGTCTCTTCTTCCACCAACCTTTTTATTTCTCTGTTCTATGATATTTTCCTCATTTCTCTTAGTACTCTAAACCATAATAGGTTGTTGCTTGTTGTTGGTATCCTTTTTTGGGAAAGCAACTGGTTTAGGAGAAACCTTTCTCTGAGTATCATCCTTGACAAAAAGTGACCTCAGGACTCCTTGATCTGCATCAACCTTTCTATTTCTCAAATTGTATGAAGATCTAGCTTGAGAAATAGCAACCATAGTCAAATTCTTGATTTCTCCTTTACTAGGCTTTCTCCAATGAGTACCTTCTATCTCTGGTCTAATCATATTTGTTTGACAGGTTTCATCATTAGATTCTTCATGATCATAATGGGAAAATATTTGTTGCTTATAAATAGGGAGAGTTCTCCTTTTATGGTCAACATCTTCTACTATCTCTTCATCATCTGAATAGGCAAATTCTTCTACCCTCTAAGTGGTGAACATATTTACTACAGGCTTTTCAGAACCTTCATGGTCTCCTACAGGTAAATCTTTTGGCTCATCCTCTAAAGCTTGGGCAATGACACATTGAAAAGGTGAATGAGGCATGTTGCAGGCCACACACCATGGAATATTTTCCACATTGTGGGTTGTATTCTTTTTAAAAGGATCAGGTGTATCATTGCCCTTTTGTGGCTCATGGTTGTCCAAAAAAGGCTTCCCATCCTTCCAATTTGTTTTATATGACTGGTCATGTAACCTAGGGAATCTCTCCTACCTTTGATAAGGTGGCCTATTATCTTGGAAACTCTTCCCACCTTTATCAAATCTAGTAGAAAGATCTTTAACAACATTAACCAATTTGTCAACCTTGTCATCTTCCTTGGCAGGTTTCACAACATGTGGCCTAGTCTCTTTCCATAGTCTACCTTCATCCCTTTTATACATTTGACCAGATGCTTTCCTATTAATTTCAATATTTATTGCTAATTTGAAAGCATCTCTCAAAGTATGTGGAATTTTGTCTCTTAAGAGGTAAGACATTTTTCCCTCTACAACATTGACTAGGTAGTCAAACAAACTTCATTATCCAATCTTAAAACTTGGAATAGCTTGTACATGGATTTCTGAAACCTACCATTAAATTCTGACATACTCTCATTTGCATGCTTCTTGATATTATTGAACTCATTTAGCATGTAACTAGAATTAACATGTTCAACATACTATTCTTTAAAACTTCGTATAAACTCATCCCATGAGGTAATACTATTTTCAGGTAAACCTCTATACTAATCTCTAGCATCTTCTATCAATGATTGAACAAAAAGTTTCATGAAAACATCTTCATTCTCTATTTCATAATCATTTATTTTATCTGTGAAAGATTTAAGATGTTCTTCACATGTAATCATATTGTTACCAGTGAATTTAGGAATTTTGTCTCTTACCTCATTTGGGATGACATTTGGTTGACCAGGAATACCATCAAAGAATAATGGCCTGTATCTGGCTAGATGAATTGGCCTTCTTTGAAAAGTTTGTGAAGCTTGGGCTACACCTCCTCTAGTATTCTGATGCATAGTAATTCTAGCAAGATTACTAGCCAATGAGACTATGTGATTTACACTTTGAATAGGTCCTTGGACTATTTGCTTGGAGATTGAGGCTTGGGTATTAGGCATAGGACTAGCTAATTGACTTTGTGGTATTGACCCACTGATAATAGGGATTGAACTACTAGCATTTGTATTCATATTAGCATGCGGGAAAGAAATTTTCCTTTTCATCTCATCTACAGCTGCCTCCAATTCTAGATTTTCTAATTGGATGACCAAGTCTTTCTTGTCTTTTCTAGCTTTCTCTAGATCTAAGATAGCCTGAGATATTGCATTAGGATTAGCATCACTCTTTTTTGATTTATTTATGCCAATCCCAACCATTTTTTATTTTCCCTTGTTAGATGCATTCATCACTTTACTTCTAAGATCCTCATTTCTCCTAATCTCTGATGGATGCAACTGTCTCAGGACATGGCCTTCAACTTCAAACTCATCTCTCTTAGGATTAAACTCCTTTTTATTGGCTTGTTGTCTCAAAATTTGGACATCCCCAAACAACTCACTGTCTAAACCAGTAACCTTTTGATTTAAACTTTTTGCTTGGATATCATTATTTTTTGTCTTTCTTATGAGTTCTTGTCTCTCCATGAGTAACTCATATTTCTCTTGTTCCCACTCCTTTTATCTTTTAGTAATTTCTAACAACTTTTCCTGATCCTTTTGTTTCAAAGAAATTTTTTTTTCCTGCAAATTTTCAGAATCATGAGATGTAGTTTCAGTAGCAGAAGTATCTTCTACTTGCTCTAAATTTTCTTGTGCAGGAAAGAAACCAATATCTATAAATTCATCCTCCTAAGGAGGACTAAAAGACTTAGGGTTCATTCTTCTAAGGAATTCAAGATTTTGGTAAAATGAGGGGACTTCATTTTGGGAGGGAATTGGAACATATTCTTGAGTTGGTATACGAGAATTATTACTAGTTGTTCCTATTTTGGACCACTGCCTTCTACTAGGTGTATGCAATTCCTCACCCATTTTTCTTTTAGGGTGATCCCTATACTAAGACCTAGTATTCCTCGGCCTACTCATATTAAAATAATCTCAAATTTTCAAAATCTTTTACTTGCAACTGGTAAACACAAAGTTCAGAGCCACCACCCACAAATTTATGGGATTAAATTGATAAACTGGTCTTCAAATACAATAATAAACAGTCAGCAAAACTGTTAGCATATTTATTACAGAAATATTCTAGATCCCTAGTAGAGTCACCATTTTTGGTAGTGTTCAAAATTTTAGATGATCAAAACTAATCAGAAAGCCTCTAATTTCTTAACTCTTGTAGTCCCAATAGATGCATCAAACAAAAATAAACACTAAGGTAATAAGGATCTATGTCCTTCACTTTGAGCTCTTGGCTACAGGTGGGTATACCTATTAGATTGAATTCTTCAAAAATCACAAAAGCTATCTGTATACTTGATACAGATCTAAACATATAAATCTCTCACAACTTTAAAGTAAATCATTATTTTAATTGATTGATGGTGAAAACAGTGAAATCTAAATTATGACCAGTGCCAAATCCTTGGGCATCAGAGTCAACAAATGCACATCTACAAAAAATCTCTCAACTCAAATAAACCCAAACCCTAGATAAAATGCCTTGCAAATTATCCTCTTATGCATTTATCATATCATCAAATTCATACACAAATAATGAAATCTCTGAGACCTCACTCAAGATTTACCCCTCCCTTGAAAGGAACTCAAGCTTCAACCCCACTATCTACCTTGTAGAAAGATGTATCTAAAATGCCTTGCAAACTTAAATAAACAAAGAAATCACAATCATACATGAAGACAACAAAAGATATACATGGAACTTCAGTATATTTTATTGATAAACTTCTTGTATCAGTACAGTCAAAAAGCTAGGATTCCTGAGAATAAAAACACTAAATTCATAAACTCCTATTACAATGAGTATTTCACCACCCTTTGGTGTGATTTAGAACTTTCTATATATAAAAAAACCATCTTGGGATCCTTGAGAAAAGGATGCAACAAGCTTCAGATGGTTTTGATAGTGACTTGCACTAGATTACAAAAAACTTAAATTTGTAACAAAAAAAGAAGGAAAAGGGTGCCAGAAGTTGTTTCTCATCATGGTGAGTTCCCCTTTAAGATGCACCTTTGTCTACTGGTATTTAGAGAAATTTTAGAAGTTGTTATGTGAATGATGACCTCCATCTGGATAACCTACATCATTCCTTTTATGATAGTTGTTCTCCCTGTGCTCATAGATCAGGTGCATTGTTGGAACTCAGTCCTCTTTTATGTCTTCAATGCCAACTATTGCATGCTTCTTCCTTTTGGGCTTTGTAAGAGTATCCCATGTATCTACCTATACTTCAGTTGGCCATTGAAATTCCTGAATGCTTTGGAGCTATTTTTTCTATCTTTCCCACCTAGCATCAGTAATCAACTTGACATTTGTGACAAATTTGGTGAAGTCCACTTCAGGTTTTAGAGCTTCATCCAAAACAGTATTGAATCTATCAATACCTAACTCATTATTTGCATTAATGAATGCCTCTTTCTTAGGCAACAAGGAATCAAAATTTGATTTCCATTGATCTAACCCCTTTATTGTGCCATGCTTATTCTTGATTGGAGGAATAAACTTGTTGAACTCTGGGCCAAGCATAATTATCCTTGTCTCTACTTGGTTTTCTTTCCCTTTGAAGAATGACAAGGTGGACCCAATTATATTAATTTCTTCACCAACCTGCAACACAATCTCTGGAATATCTATTCTAAGAGATTGCACAGCTGCTAGTCTCTCAAAAAGTGATGCTCAGATTGACCAGGTTTGATAATAAGTATTCAATGTGGCAACAAAATTGTTTACCTCTATTTTGATTTTTGGCAACTTACTATAAGCAGTGTATACTATATCTTCTTTCTCCTTCAAAACTTCAAGTCTATGTTGCAAAATTTTCAATAAGGCCTCCAATGCCACTTTATTATGATCTACACCGGCCTGTTCCTCAGCAACTTCCTTTCCTTTTGTACCCTAGTTTTCCAACTATGGGGGCTTTTCAAGTGGTTGTGGTGCAATTACAAGCATATTTATTATCTGTTGTGTTAAACCTTCCATAATCTTCTCCAATTCCTTTTCCTTTATAATGTGTACTTCCCTATCTCTGACAAGTACACTATTATCTTCAAATAAGTTTTTAAACTTTTCTGAGAGTTGCTTTGTCTTGTCTTCATCCACTCTTGAAAAGTGGGTAAGCACTTGTGATATTTCAAGATCTCTTGTGTTGTGGATAAACCACACAACCTTATCACCATCCATCTTCTCTTGTACATTCAACAAAGAAGGCTTCTAGTCCTTGGGATAGAGGCTCCACATAGCCAATGCCTGATTCTTAGGGCTATACCCAAATCCTTTTATTATCTCCCCTACTTGGGTTTCTAAAGATAAACTTATATATTCTTGCCTCCTTATCTAATCTATTATGATTTCCAAAGCAAGATCCCACCCAAGAACAAGTAGCATTTTGCTAGCTTTTACTAATCTTCCAGCTTCATCTGGGGTGATTGTTTTAGACTCAGGGTCATAGTCTGTCAATGTTTGAATAGCCTCATCCTTCACTTGGCCTTCTTCTGTAATCTTCACACTAGAGGCAACTTGTTGTTGCTTGTGCCATAAGAGGAAGTTCTTAAATTCATCTATTTTGATGAATTCACCATATTTTAGGAAAAGATCCTGTTGGAGCAATCTTTCATCCTGACATAAAGCCAAGGACAACTCAACTTCTTCAACTATTTCCTTTTGTTTTCTCTTTTCCTCTCTAATCTTCTTCCTCAATTTATGATCATAGGCTCTAGTTCTTGTAATTAGAGATCCTACTCTATCATTTTCCTTTTCTGTAGCTCTGGCTTGTGAAGGCTCTCCAATTTGCAATTTCTGCCTCTGAAGAGGAGGTTCACTAGTATCATGAGAGCTTGGAAGTTCTATCAAATCCACAATTACATTTTCATTTTCTCCTTGCTCAAAAGGAGGTGGCTATTCTATGGCAGGAAGGCTATCTATTGATTAGCGATCACTATCTTCTTCATACTTTGATTCAGAGTGCTTTTCCTTTTCCCTTTCTTTGTCATCAATTTGGTCCTCAAGTGAATTGACCAATGTATTAAAATTATCCATCATTTTATCTAGCCTTTGTAAATAAGGAAATGTAGGGTAGAAGCCTCCAAAGGGAATTCCCTTTCTCTTCAACTGTTTCTCAAATGATAACTCTTGGAATTGTTGTGCTCTCTTTTGCACCTCATCATCCTCTATGATATTTTTGACTATGTCTTCCTCTAGACAATGCCCATGTCTGTTGCTTATAGGAATGGTGGAAGTATAAAATTTCCTAGTAGTAACAATGAAATCCTCTATATCTACATACCTATATATGACATCATTCATCTTATACTGGCCCAACCAATCATTTAATTTACTAAATGCATTCTTCCCAATTGCAAAGTTGCATACTTTGAAGTGCCTAGGGGTAAAGGTACCCTTCCTATGGGGGGCCAAGTGCTCCATATCAGTTAACATAAGTTGCCAAATGATCTCTAGGAATGAAATCCTTGGTGGCACAAAGAATGGTAGAACATGAGGTGGTTGGGGGCACCCATAGACTCTGATTATTGTAAAAGTCTTCTCATAGTAGAAATCTCCCTAGTTATGTAGTTAAGTCCTTTTATCCAGTATTATTATAAAATTCTTATTGTAGTTAAGTCCTTTTACCCAGTATGCATTATCACATCTAATTCTATCATTCAACAAGATTGATCCTTTTCCTTTTACCATACATGGTGTATCATTTCCCATTTTTATTGATCCTCCATTATAATGCTCAAGATGCTCAAACTTATCTTCATCACCAGTCATGTGATGTGTACAACCACTATCTTTGATCCAAGTATCATTCTTACTAACTTTAGAGATAAGTGTTGTTTCTACATACCTTTCCTCTTCTTCTAAATCATCTTTCATTGCAACAAACACTACCTCAATGTCATCTTATGTGTCAGTTTTGGTATCATCATCATCATCAACAAGGTCACATGCCTTCTTGCCTTTGTCTCTGTGATCTCGGTTGTCTTTTTTGTACTGTCAGTTTCCTTTATTATTCTAGTTGTTGTTCCTTATGCCAAATTTTCCATCACCAGCTTGGTCTTTATCTTCTTCTTTCCTATTAGGACACCTAGCAGCAATATGGCCAACTTCTTTATAATTAAAACAAGCTAAAGGTAGCTTTCCCTTATATCTTCCTTTACCTTTCTGTAGTCTCCGGGCCATTAGTGCTTCAAGTTCATCAAGTTCATCATCAGTGTTACTATCACTTTCATTCTTTATGTTATCCTTACTGCTAGATTTACCAATCTTAAGAGTTGACATAAATGCAGATTCAACATTTGGTACAAGACTATTATCAAAGTTATTCAGCTCAAAAGTTGTTAGCTTTCTAATGAGACTATCAAGAGTGAGAGTGTTATTAGGTGCATACCCCATTTCATGATGGTTGATATTTTGATTACATAGACAGGCAACAAGGTTCTCAGTATCTTACTTATCACATTTTCTTCATCAATAGTTCCTCCATCTCCTCGAATAGAATTGACAACCTCCTTGATTTAGTTTGAGTATTGTGTGATATTTTATCCTTCCTTCATCTTCATGTCATCAAATTGACCTCTCAAGATTTCAGCTCTGGCTCTCATCACATTCACATCACCACCATGAACTAGTGCAAGTTTATCCCACATCTACTTCATTATAGTGCAATCTTTGACATCCTCAAATTCAGCATCAAATAAAGCAACAACAATCTCTATCATAGTCATGTTGTGTTCATGTCGGTCTTTTAGTTGATCAAGAGTTAAAGGTCCAACATTCGGTTGTAGGTAGCCATTTTCCATTAAAGATATTGCAAAATCTCCAATTCCAAATATGTGAAGTCTCATCTAACTTTTCCATGCAGTAAAGTTGCCCTTGTTCAACTTCGACACTTCCCTCTTATACATCTTGTGATATTTTTTCTCAAGTCCTTAAAAATTTCTTCCAAGCAACCAATATAGCTCTGATACCAATTGTTAGAATAACTAAGAGGGGGGGGGGGGGGCAGGTTGTGAATTAGTTAGATCAATTATCCTATAATACCAAATGTAAAGATGTACTCCACAAAACAATTTAACAAAAATATGTAGCTCGGTAACATATAAACTCAATTTGTCTTTGTGCTTTTACCGATTACCAGTAAATATCGAAATGTGATGACCAACTAAATCAATTATGTAGCATGTAAAGTATGATAGCAAAATAATCATAACAAGAAACACATAACACAATGATTTAATGTGGAAACCCTATTAAGGGAAAAACCACATGGGACCGGTAACCCAAAATATTTCACTCTTCTGAAGTGATCTTGGTGAAGAACCAACCCTGTTAAAGGTTACAATACACACTGTTAGGTGTGACCTTGTTAGAGGATTTAACACTAACCGTTAACTTCTAACCAGCATTCATTATGGGGTCAACAAGATAACACTTTACATTTGGTAGAATGTCATAGGGTAGAACATAAGATTGTCAAGTCCACTTGGTTAAGAGATTTTCTGAATCAATGGTTAAACTGATGCAGTAACGATCTGATTCAATTACAACTCAATTGTAGATATTCAAATCTATGCTAAGCCCTTAGAAATAATCCTTTGATCATTAAACAATCCAATTCCTTCAATATCTCAATTTAATTTTTCTCAGTAAATGATTATCTATCGTTCGGTAAAAACTCTGCAGCTCGGTTCTTCAATAACCAGTTTGATCAGGCATGCATGAAAAGTTTCTTCACACAAATTATTTATAGTCTCCTTCTGGCATGTTTTCAATAATGAAACTCATTTCTCTTAAATAGATAGGTAAAACATTTTCTTTTCAACCATCTGATTTTTCCGCTTAATCTTATTCATCCATTTTGCCACTTAAACCTTCCTTGGTAGATGTGTTCATAATACATTTCAATTTCCCCCTTTAGATCATCTTTGAATTTTTTCAGCCATGGATCTCAAAATAAACTTCATCCTTAACCTCAAAATCATAACAAAATCCAACTCATCATTTTCAGTCGGCTAACCTTAGCATTTAATATTTTCATCCATACTCAGTTTATATAGAAATGCATAAATGATAACTAGTTAGACTAGCTCGGTTAATATTGTCACTCAGTATACACTGCACTGGCTCGGTGTATACAAAAAAATTCAATTACCGACCACATTGACTTATTCAATTTTGAATCTCTTCTTCAAGATAGACTAATGCAACATGATCAAGTCAACAATATACAGTCATAACCTCATCAAATAAATTACCCAATGTTTACCTTTTCCTTCTCTGTCATATTCATATTTTCCTCATGTAGATATCTCTGTTCTTCATCTTTTCTTCTTCAATAGATGTTTAGATGTTTGTAACTTACATGATAAGTATTGTCAAGTCTAGTTGACATCAATGACAACCTATGGACTAATTTATCATCTTACATATCATTTCAGTACTCGGTGATCTCTAATCATAGTTCTTTAGTTCATCTTAGATATTCAATCAGTTGTAGTTCATCAGTAATGTGTTGGCATGTGTGAGGCATGTTGTATTGAGAGAGGTGGTCCATATTTTATTCTTTACCACCATAGGAATACTTTGGCATGACCTATTTCAAATATATTAGGCCGACTTGGTTGTTAGCATCAAGTTGTATGAGAAGAGAGATGATCTTTATTGTTCATGTGGTCTGTTGCTTGTATGCGAGTAATATGCAAATTTGACAAGGGAAAATCAATTTTTTGATGATCATGCGAGTTGATGAAATTGGTAGCATACTATGATCTATCATTTTATTTATTTATTATAGTGTGTTGGTAAAAGTGACTTTAGTGGCAGATTATTCTCATTTCTCATATTTTAGCTATAAGTATGATTGTATTGTTAGTGAGCCTATTTGTATTAGAAGTTAGCCACTCTTGTATCTCTAGGTAGTTAGCCCAACTAGCAGTGAGCCAATTGGTATTGAGACAAAAAATGATGATCCATCTATAAAAAGCACCTTAACTAGTATCACCTTAACAAGTGCTCATTTCATGAGAATTAATTTCTCTATGGTTTTTCATAATTTGAGTTTCCACGTAAATTCTGGTGTTTACTGTGTTGATGATTTTGTGCGTTTATGTTTATATCTAGATTATAAGTTTTTGAATGCTAAGTATTTATTGATCAACAAAAGTTTTAGAAGTTCTTATGAATAATTGATCCCCCTATTGGTGCTCAAATCAACAGATTGGATAATCAATCAAGAATGCTTGCTTAATATGTAAATATCCAACTGATTTGGCCAACGAACGAGAGTGGTCAATTAAGGCCCTCCTCCCCTACACTTCTGGCTCTGTAGGACCAAGGTGGGTTAACCTCATCCTCAGACCTATTCTTCACGTCTGGGATTTTTATAGAAGATATATATATTAAATTGATTCACTTCAATATAACATGTAAAACTAATAACTAAATGCTTCTGTAAACTTTGAGATAAATAGAGTATGCCAAAACAATGTATTTATCTATGTAAATAAAATTTAATGTTTTGATAATAAAATTCTAAATAAGAAATAAAAGAATAATCTATCAGAGCAAGATCAAAACATTTTCAAATAATTAAAACTAATCAATAAAGCAGACCAATGTCTTGTTCCAGACTAGGCAATAGAGTCAAGTCTATCCAATTATCATGTACAGCTATGGAAATGGAATGCAACCAATATTAATCCTAATACATGTGATTGATCCCTCTAAAATTAGAATAAAATCACAGTAGTCTTATCAAATTTAATTTTTCTCAAAAGGCCAATAAGACAGAATTGAAATTTGACAATCAATCTTTTAATCCAATTTTTTCAATGTAGAAATCAAATAAAATTATGATCTATCTGAATAGTGCAATAGGGCATATGTTTGGAAACATCTATCATCAAAAGGATCAATTTAATAGAAAATGTAAATGATTTCCTTATCAATGAAACAAAATACTTAGCTCTTTTATTGATCAGAAAAATGGTACAAAATGTTCATGTTCCAATGCTGATTCAAATTCTTTTTATCTCCTAAAAATGTATCATAGTGTGTTTTATCATTCTTCTCTACTTTTACATTTTACACCACATATATATGTGGATGAATGGTTTTCACACCCCTTTAGGGTGAAGAGATACCACCCTATGCTAAAATTTAAAAACTTCTTTTGAAAAAACTAATCATAAAATTAATTAATAACTACCTATCTTTTGGATTTGGACTTGGTAGAAAATCCAAAACACCTCGTAAAAAGCTAAGGATTTTACTAGAGCTTGGAAATTTGATATTCCAAACTGGGTTATTTTTATATTTTTAAAATTTGACCATCTTCAGCGTCTATCAACATCATCTTTGAAGCAGGTTAAAATTCTAGAATTTTCTGAAGGCTTCGATTAGTTAGTTCTATTTATTTGTGTCATAAATCTTCCTTCCTTTTATTTTTTTAGTATGGAGAAAATTGCTTCTTGATAATGGATTGGGACTCCTAAATTCTCAAAATTTAGGGTACCACTCGTGGCTCTTTTTGGGGATGTATGCTCCCTGTGGGCATAGCGAGAATCCATCTATCTCTAGTAGAAGTAGACCAAGTGCAAAGTCCATTAGGCTATAGAGTCACTTCATATTTCACTAATCAAATCAAATCTCATTTGGTGGCCTTGAGCCACCAAAACATAGAATCAACATTTTCCCCTATCAAACACTTGATTCTGATCATGTAACACTTTGGATTTCCTGATTACAATGCCACCATTCCCATGGACAACATTCATTATTTTATTAACATGATCTGACTTTTGATCAGCCTTCAAAAAGTCATTAGGTGCACTGTAGTTCTTTCTAAATAGAAGATTCTTATGCATTCGATCATCCCTACAAGTAACTAAATTAATCTCTTCTACTTGGATGCATTTATTTACACAATCTACGCTATATTCAAGATGTTGTTTCTCTTCACAAAAGGATTTGAAGATAAATCAGATTCATGAACTTCCTTCTTATAAAGAATCTGATTAGATAGGACACTGAGATAATTTTTAGAATCAAGCTTATATAATTTCACCTTATCTTTGCATATTTGGTGTATTTCTGGCTCATAGGATGAACTAAAAAATGTCTCACCTTCTACATGCATATCATGAATTTCATCAACTTCAAAAATATCATTAGGCCTGTTATCTTCATCATGATGTTGATGGACTTGATCACATAGAAAATTCTCTTCAAATAATGGATCAAGAACACAGAGAACTCAGACATATCTTCTTCTTCTTCCTCTCTACTAAATTCATCCTTTTTAGAATCATATACTTCATCAACAAGATAGGTGTCTCTCTCATCAGGTTTATCTTATGGTGTTTCATCAATTTTCTTATCCTTGTGAATTGGAAAATATTTTGAGTCATTTTTGTGTATATGCCTTTGATATTCCTTATCCAAAAAATTTGAAATTTGTTCTGCACTGAGAAAATCTTCTTCTTGATCATGATTTTCATTTGTCTCCACACAAATATGATATGGTGTAGACGTTTCTTCAATCTGTTCACAAATTTCTTCTTTATATGAAATTTCATTAGGGCTTTTTGTAGATTCCACAATGCATTCATTTTCCTCAACATATTCATCACAACAGATATATGTTTTGTTTTTCTGAACCTCATCTATTGTGTGTATTGATTAAGCCTGAATCAACACTTCCTCTTTTTTTGATTTTAAAAAACTATTATGTCTTAATGCCTCTTCTGTAACTTTATCATTTTCTTCCATTACATCTTCATATACAATTTTAAGAATAAGCTTTACCTGATCACAAGTTACTCCTAAACTATATATTTTGTTTAAAAAATAAGGCCTAATATCAGAAGGTATTTCACAGAAAATGTCTATCATCCTCATAAACAAACTCACCATATTTTCATTATCATACCATTCTAAAGTAATAAATGCAACCAAGGGAGACATACAAGGCTTTTCTTCCTAGATGTATTGTTGATCCACTTCCTATTCATAACTAATGTTATGTCCTTCCTCCTCAAATTGTCCAAAATGATTTTCTTCACTTAAATCTAAAACATCATCAGGTTTTTGTTTCTCTTTTGTATATTCTTCTAATCTTTGATAAATAAGCCTCAAATCAAGATCATCTAGTGAGGTTCCCAACTCATGAAGTTTTTTTAGAAATTTCTTGTGTGAAGGTATGATGTCTGATGGTATCTCTTGATAAATACTTACCATCCTTATGAACAAATGGGTTGTAGACTCACCTTCATATCTTTCCAAATTGAGAAATTCATCTAAGGGAGACATATAAGGATCTTCTTCCATAATGCAATTCTTATTTTCATCTTGTTCATAATACATGTTATCTCCTTCACTTGCATCATGAAATTCATATAAGAATCATTTCTCAAACTCCTTCCATGATGAGATGCTCTGTGTAGGTAGTGATTCATATGCCTCTCTTTCATTATCTTTTAATGTCTTGACAAATAGTTTCATTGCCTGATCTTCTGCACAAATCTCATAGTAAATGCATAAAATGCATCCAAATGTTCAACTGCAGATTCATCCCATTCTCCATGGAACTTTGGTACAAGTTGTGAAAACTCAGGGAGAAACTTAAAAGGAATACAATGGAATCCCTTGAGATCCAATGGCCTAATACCATCTGGAATAAATGGTTTTCTCTAAAATATTTGTTCATTCTGATACATTTTGAATATCTTAATTGGTAGTAACTTGTTTCTTTATACATTAGGTTCTTGACAATAGAGTTGCCACCTCTTTCAAAGAGGAAAACTTTACTTATCTCCTCTTGGGTCTTATTCCTTAATAGATTCACTGATTGAAATGCTTTATTGAATAAAGTCACCACTTCTCTTTGAGGAAAATGTCTCTTTACTAATTTTGAGATCTTATCTCCAGGAGAGTTTTAATTACATCACCAGAGCTTCTAGGTAATCTTCAATGCTGTCTTTCATAGAAAACTCCCTAGTAGAGTCGTCAATCTGTTGGTGCTCAAATCAATAGATTGGATAATCGATCAAGAATGATTGCTTAATCTGTAAATACCCAACCGATTTGGCCAACGAATGGGAGTGGTCAATTAAGGTCCTCCTCCCCTGCACTTCTGGCTCTACAGGACCAAGGTGGGTTAACCTAATCCTCAGACTTATTATTCACATCTTGGATTTTTATAGTAGATATATATATGAAACTAATTCACTTCAATATAACACATAAAACTAATAAATAAATGCTTCTGTAAACTTTGAGATAAATAGAGTATGCCAAAACAATGTATTTATGTATGTAAATAAAATTTAATGTTTTGATTATAAAATTCTAAATAAGAAATAAAAGAATAATCTATCAGAGCAAGATCAGAACATTTTCAAATAATCAAAACTAATCAATAAAGAAGACCAAAGTCTTATTCCAGACTGGGAAATAGAGTCAAGTCTATCCAATTATCATGTGCAACTTTGGAAATGGAATGCAACAAATATTACTCCTAATACATGTGACTGATCCCTATAAAATTAGAATGAAATCACAATAGTCTTATCGAATTTAATTTTTCTCAAAAAGGCCAATAAGATAGAATTGAAATTTGACAACCAATCTTTCAATCCAGTTTTTGCTATCTGGAAATCAACTAAAATTATGATATATCTAAACAGTGTAATAGGGCATATGTTTGCAAACATCTATTATCCAAAGGACCAATTGAATAGAAAATGTAAATGATTTCCTTATCAATGAAACAAAATACTTATCTCTTTTATTGATCGAAAAAATGGTACAAAATGTTCATGTTCTAGTGCTAATTCAAATTATTTTTATCTCCTAAAAATGTATCATAGCGTGTTTTATCATTCTTCTATACTTTTATATTTTACACCACATATATATGTGGATGAATGGTTTTCACACCCCTTTAGGGTGAAGAGACACTACCCTATGCTAAAATTTAAAAACTTCTTTTGAAAAAACTAATAAAAAAATTAACTAATAACTACCTATCTTTCGGATTTAGACTTGGTAGAAAATCCAAATACCTCGTGAAAAGCTAAGATTTATTTTGGAGCTTTAAAATTTGATTTCCCAAACTGGGTCATTTTTAGATTTTTAAAATTCGACCATCTTTAGCCTCTGTTGGCATCATCTTTGAAGCAAGTTAAAATTCTAGAATTTTTTTAAGGCTTCGATTAGTTAGTTCTATTTATTTGTGTCATAAATCTTCCTTCCTTTGATTTTTTTAATTTGGAGAAAATTTGTTCTTGATAATGGATTGGGACTCCTAAATTCTCAAAATTTAGGGTACCACCCCCCCACCCCCCAAGTTATTCAACCTATTCAATAATATTTGCATGATGATTCATTTGTGATGTGAAATAATATTTTATGAAAGTATATAGAGTATTTTGTATTCGAGAATAAATTGATTATGTTATCATGATGTTATTACTAATTTCCCATGATATTGTGTCTATTATTTTGTTAGATATCTTGTTTAGAGTTTTCACTATTATATACTCATATTGTTGTAAAATGATTATTTAATACTTTAGATTAGATGAAATGGTTAATCATGATGCATACTAAGGATTAAATATGAAAGGAACAATGTCATAACATTCAAATACATACAAATGATTACACCACTAAGCTTTCTTTCATTAGGTGCACTTTGGTGATTATATGCATGTTCTTTGACTATTTATAATGTGAGTAGCTTACACTTGATGTGTATATGTTTTAGTGAACAAGTAATAGACATCAACTCTACCCGGTTCTATAAGTTTGAGCATGTCTTATCCCTGGTAGTGACACAAGAGATAGTTACATTGGACATTCATGATTTTAGCCAATACTGCTCTTGTATGGGCAGTGCATCCATACTGATATGTTACACCTCTAGTAATGTGTAGGTAAAATATGGACTTCATTGCATTATTGCTATATACTAATATTTGTTTGTGCATTATAGATTGTTCACATTTGTCATGATAAGTTAGGAGTTAACTGCTAGTTTTTATTGTTGCTAATTATTTTATGGTTTTTAGCTATTTTGTCTTAGAGCATTCCAATTTAATCAATTTAAATTAAATTAGCCTATATGTGAATTTGCAATATTTTATTAGTTTTAATTATTATGTCTTAAGTAAATTTTTATTCATCTTTTCTTTCTGAGACAAAAGGTGACTTATAATGAAGAATTAGACTTTAATTTCATTACTTTGGCATAATTTTTGGAGAGAAAATTTTCTAAAACCCTCTTATGAACTTTTCTATGATTTGTTCATTGAGAGTGATTGACCTGAAAAACTCTTCTGGGTATTCGCTCATTAGAACCGTGCCAAAATTGCTCTGCTTTTCTGAGTTTTTCATTTGCTTTCACAGGATTTTCCAATTCTTCTCTTTATTTTGGTGCTTTTTTCCTTCTAGTGAGGCAGGGATGCTTATATCTTTCATTAATATTTATTTATTTTCTTAATTATTATTGCAATTAGTTTGTGGGTTGCAAATTTGCATTCTCCACATTTTTGTATTGTTTCATTGCTTAGTTGGGTGTATATTAATTTTATTCAATTTTGAATGGTAATTTTATGTTTATGTTGCTCAAAATTTCTTGGTTGGTTAAAAAGTGATTTTGATTACATTTTTGCATTGATGGGATTTTTCGAAGCCAAAGGGTATTCTTAAAATTTTAATTTTGAAGTTTTGTTTTTTGAGATTTTTCATGGTTCCAATGGCAATTTTGGCCTTGGGCTTGGTTTTGGTCTCAAATGTATTTTTTGGAAGTTGAATTTTTATCATTTTGATGATGGATTATTTTTGGGAGTAATGGTTTTAGTATATAGAATTTCATTTGTGTGAAGATTTGTGACCGTCTCCTTGGTTTTTGAGTTGTGTGAGTGTATTTCCTATATATGCTTTTAAATTGTGTTTGATGATTCATTTGGTCCTTTTTTTGTTTCTTTTGTGATTTCACATGGGAGTTCGTGTTGAGATCATACTTCCAGCATCATGAGTCATGCCTATGTCAATGGGATCGTGAGAGGTCCCTACTCTTGGGTTAGCCCTAATTAAGTACTCCTCAATATATGAATGGAGCTTAAACCTTGTATTTTTAATGGCTTGTTTTTCTAGCCATTGCCTTTTCATTATTAATACATATATTTTGTTGAGACCATTTATTGTGTGGATGTATATTGTTGAGACCACAACCAAGCATGTAGTTGAGCTATATTCTTATGTTGGGGTTTGAGTGACCTACACTCTTAGTGATTCCATTTGATATTACATATCCATTTTGTACATGGCTTGGAGTATATTATTTTATTATGTTTTATTTATTGGGCATTACATTTTTCCTCATTGTTGTAGTGTGGTGGTCGGTTGGTGTAGAGAAGACGAATGGAGTGGCTCTCCAAGGTGGGATGGTACACAAAGGGGTCCTAGGGTAATACTTGGTAGAGTTCCTAATATTCATCTATTGATAACATTAATAATAAATGAGAAAAAATATAACAATAACATAAAGTAACATTAACTAGTACTATGTTTTTTTAAGGCATGTTGAGCCGATATAACCATGGTTGTCTAAGCGATGAAAATCTGGCATAGCCACGACCATCTATAGATGTTGAGATGGCACAATCATGGGAATTTGAGTGACGTTGAGCTAACATAGTAGAGCCTCTTTGATTGGTGAAGGACTACTCGAATGTGCATAGGCCTACATGTGCCATATGATGCTACTCCATTCTTGAGTCTCCCAACCATACCTTTTCTAGGTTTGAGTAGTGACCTTGGTGTACATGTATTCTATTATTTGCATTTGAGTGATTACATTTCTATCTTTGATCCATCACCCTACTTTTTGTAACATTTGATTGGTATGTTTGTGTTAGGTACGTTATCTAAGTATATTTATTCTAGAAATGGCTCATTGTATGTTGTATTTTAGAGGTTTTCAAAATGAATTCTACGGCTTGTTTGTAACTTCTACTACACATTTTGTCAATTGAATTTCCACCAAATCCCTTATAAATGCCACTCGTGAAGAAACATGGACTAGAAAAAATCCTCATGTTGGGTATTTTAAAGTATTTGTGTGTATTAATTAGGCCCACATTTAGAAGAAAACAAAAAATATAGAACTAAAGAATTATAATTATTTTTAATTTTCTATAATAAAGAATCAAAGGCTCACCTATCACATGATTTAGTAACAAATAAGATTTTTTTATTAGAAGAGATATGAAGTTAAATATTGAACAATCACAAGTTATATCAATGATTGATCATGTTTTAGATATCTTATAAAGAAACAAAAACTTTGTTGATGACATGGATAAATACACTAATACTAGAAAAGATAATATAATAAAAAATACAACCAATGCTTGTGATTAGGTATTTTATACAAGTAGTAATGATGAAAAACTTCTGTTTAGAAAGAAGAAAAAAGTGTTAAAGAAATATATAGACAAGTCTCAAATATCTAAGGATAAAATGAGAACACTCTCATGGAAAAAGTATTACATTTATAAATTACCTAATCTTATATGAGAAATATAAAGAGAGAAAATAGTTGGACAAAACCTAGAAAGTGGAATATGATGCATCACTAAAGATCAAAACTTGGGAACTTGTGCCCCATCCCAAAATTAAGCATATTATTAGTCACAAATAAGTTTGCAAAACATAAGTCAAATCAAATGGAGCTATATTTAGAGTTATATTAGTTTCTAAGAGATTTTTTTGAAAATAAGGTTTTGATTATGAAGAAACATTTACTACTGTTATCAAAATAAATAATGCTAGAATTATTCTTTTGGTTGCTAGTCTTGGATGACATATTAATTTAACAAAAATAAAATTCTTTCTTTAATAAATATTTAAATTTTAAAAAAATATACATGACTCAACCACTAGGGTTTGTAAATGAAAAATACCCTAACTTAGTTTGTAGATTAGAGAAGTCACTTTACGGTAGATAAAATAAGCATCAAGAGACTGGAATGAGAATATTGACATGTACTTTCAATTTCATCCCAGGTTTAAAAAGGGTAAATATAATCCAAACCTTTATGTGAAGAAAGTCTAAGATGAAACTATTCTTGTTCAAATTTATATAGATGATTTACCTACGACTAGACCAAATATTTGGTTAGTAAACTATTTTAAATTAGATTTTTAAAGAATATTTTGATTTGGGTGAACTCAAGTATTTTTTTTGGTCTACAAGTTTGGGGACTTCATAGTGGATTATTCATCTCATACTAAAAATACACTTTGGATATTTTTGAAGATTTTTACATACTTGTATGCAAGTCAATTCCTACTCTCTTGCAATTTACAATCAAGCTCACTAAAGAATGTACTTCCAAAAGGATAAATACTACTTTATACATAGCTTGGTACATTTATTTAATTTTATATTAGATATTTATTTTGTAGTTAATCTAGTATCTAAATTCATGCAAGAAGTTTTTAAGAATGTCATTAGCTAGGTGCAAAATGAATTTCACAACATATTTTTGGAGCACTATGTGCTATGACATCCACTATAGCTATATTTCCTCAATTTCTTTGGTTGGATTTAGAGATTGAAATCAGGGCGGTAATATGGATGACATAAAATTTATTGGTGGTTATATTTCTTTAGCTTTGTTTAAGCCCTATTGCATGGAGCATCAAAGGAAAAAATAAATAAATAAATCATCATTTCTTTCACGTGAAGTAGAATATAAAGCAACCAAAGTACTAGGAAAGCAAGAAGTTTAAATTTGAAATCTTTTATTTGAGTTTGAGTTTCCATAAAGTTCTCCTACTACTTTATACTATGAAAATCAAGGTACTATACAAGTTGTCAACAATCCAATTTTCCATACTAAAACAAAGTATATTGAGATTGATGTTAACTACATACAAGATCTTCTTCAAGGAACTATTGTCAATTTGCAATTTTATCCAACTGAAGAACAAAATCGACTGATGTATTTAGTAAGAGGGTGGTTTAAGCCAAATTCTTCAAATTAAGAGGAATTTGTGGTATTTTAGAGGTGAACAATAAGAGGGGATTGTGACCTATAATATTCCCATCTTCTTTATGACTTTTCTTAATTATTCTAACTAATTTTTAGGGGGTCTTAAGGAATAATAAAATTGCTCCCAAGATTCAACCATGTCTAGATATCAATAATGAGATTTTCTAGAGAAGAAAACAAGATTTTTTTAGTCATAGAAAAAAGTTAGTCTTCTAACGAAGGTAGTCTTTGACAAATGTGCAACATTTTAGAATATTAGAATAAAAAAATAAAAATCTAAAATCCTTCAAAAAGATAGAAGCTTCTATATTTTGAAAACTTGTGCGTATAATATAAAATTCTTTATTAGAGACAACACTCTCTTAAATTGTTGAATTAAATATAATAAAAAGTTGGTTTGTTTTATAGTTTTCTTAGTATGTTAGTTTGTAATTAAATGTAAGCCTATACAATCTAAGTTGGTCTAGTGGTGAATAATTTGTGCTCTTCAAAGAGAGGTTACAAGCTCAAATTCCACATGAGTTATGATACATACGCCTCGTTTGTAACACAATTAGATAACCTGATTTCATTCATACTAAACCTAATTTCATGCACACAACAGGGCCTGTTTGGTACATGGAACATGGGCCCATATTCTGGAATAGCATTTTCGGCATATTCTATTTTATGTTTGTGTCCATCTTAAGAAGCAAGAATTGGAATTTCAAAATTTCAATTTTGCCCACAAAATGGGCATTTCATCTTCCATTTGAAAAGGTGGAATTAGAAATTCTTATTCTAATTCCACTTTTCAAATACCCATTTTATTTCCCTTTGGGTCCGCTTGCTCAAAAATGAAATATTTGGCGTCCAATATATTTCATTTTGTCATTCATTTTCTCACCGTTCACTATCATTTTCATTCTACACTGCAACAAAGTTGGGTCTACACTACAGAAAATCCTTGTAACAGTTGGCAAATCCTTGTGAGTTGGGTCTACACTGCAGCAAATCCTTGTAGCAGTTGGGTCTACTCTGTGGCACCAAGCTGGGTCTTTCTAACCACTTCTAAATAGTTGGGTAAGTCTTTCTAACCACTTCTAAATAGTTGGGTCTCCATTTGTCTGGATTTTCCTAATTTGTGGGTTTCATTTGCTCCCTATTATCTTCCCATTTGATGACTTTTCAGGGTTTGGAAAGTTAAAAAGCTCACAAGGTTTGGGTTTCATTCTGGCGCTTGCTTCGGACAAGGAGGTGAGACATTTCTTTCTCTTTACCGTGTAGGGTTTTAGTAAATCTTTAGACAGTGTGAGGTTGCTTTGCCGTGAGATATGTGTTGGGTTTTAGTAAATTAGACACTATCCTCTACATCAAACCTCACCGGAAATACAGTGCCTAGCTTGGCCCGACATGCACTATATTAAATTTTAAAATGTAATAAATTTTTTTAGGGTTTTAGTTAGGGTTTTAGCCGTTTTAGTTTTGATTTTTGACAGTTCAGTGCTTATTGAAGAAAGTTTTTTGGAATTTTTGTACACAACATATATGCCCACCTGAACAATTCCACAAAGAGTCCTTGTTCCATTGGGTATCTATAAAATAGAAAAAATATTCATTAGAAAAAATGGTATCAAGAAGATACCTTCTTCAAGAGTGAAGAAACTGATTATTACAAAAATGGTATCAAGTAGATACCTTCTTCAAGAGTAAAAAAATGGTATCAAGCAGACACCTAGTTACCCATAAAGCAAAATTTATAAACTTTAAATAGGGAATAACACTCCTAATAAGGTTGATATTGACGCTCTATGATAGTAATTTCCTCATCCTCTGATTGAGTTGAAAGAGAGTTAAGAAAATGTCAAATATAGTGTTTAAGATTTATATTATGAATCACTTTATGATGCCTCTTTCTCTGATTATTTCTGTAATGTTCTTTGACTCTCCAATCTTCCAAGTATCTTTTCAGTTTGGCAAGTCACATTATACATTGTTCTAGATCATTTCAAAATAGATTTAATCCACATTGTGGTTGCCCTTCCTATAGTCATGTTCAATTGTTAAAATTACTGCCAAACTCATCATTCCAGGTTGGAAAATACTGCCATGTTATCCACCTCTGGCTTTACCACATCATTATTGCCAGGTTAACATCTGTGCGATTGGCATCCACGTTCACTATTCTTCACACCATGCTTTCTAGTGTGTGTTCATGATTTCCATGATCCATAGACCAAAGTGTATTTGCACATTCAAAAACTAAACCATATCAAGGCATCCTCACTTTTGACATGTCAGTTGAAAGATCAACTCTGCCAGTAATCAGTAAAAACAAAAACCATGCCCTACTCTTTGGAAGCTTGATTTCCAATGAGCAAGTTTAATTGAGGGAGTTATAATGCTTTTTTGTGCATTAAACCTGTAATCACTTATCAGTTTCATGCTAGAACTTTATTAAGATCTCATGTAGATTCATAATGGTTCCAATTCCATTCTCCCAACAAAGCATAAACAAATAGGGCTGGTCATTGCTACACCATTTAGAATAAGCACTTCTATGCATAAGCCACATTTATCATATCTCCAAACATATGTTCTGTAACATTAAAAAATCTAAACTAGGTTTAAACAAGTTTTTTTGGGTTAAATGTTCCAATTTATCATTCTAATTAAATTGGATGGAATAATAGAAATAATTCACATATTATGCCAATACATGTAATGAGTTTGATACATCCTTGAGGTTGTTGGGTTAGACTTAAGATATCATTGCCTTTGTAGTTATGCCTGATCATGTAACCCAAAAATACCTGCATGTGACATTCAAAACTTTGGAGGATTTTAAAATAATATAATTAAGGATTATATTTATTTGCTGCTTCAAATTTTTTGAGGCTAAGCGTAATTCTTTGTGACTTTGTATTTAGTGTTATGATTGTAGAAGTAGCCTCAGGAAGTACCAAGAGATTTAGAAGTTAGAAACACAAGGATTTGTATATACTCCATAGAGTGGGCCTGCATCCAAAGCATCAAATTTCAAACACAATAAAAGCACAATATAATTAAGTTCTAACTTGTTTATTTAATGTTCAAGAAAATAGCCATTACACATCAGTATTGAAAAAAATTGCATTGTTACATAGAACTCATAGTGGTGATAGGAAGAGTGCCACTGATGTAGCATTTTTTTGACAAACACCAACAACATTATTAGATTACCTAGATGCAAATCAGTGAATTCGTAGGTAGGGTGAGGAGTCTGTAGTTTTTTTGATACAAATGTTTGCCTCCACACTCCTAATCCTTCTTTAGCCTCAAATACAGTGGGTTTCAGACCTATACTCACTAAATACTTAGTTGCAAGAAGCTCACTCACTCCTGCTCCTACAATATCCAATTTCTTTTGCTTGTAATTGTATGCACCATAAAATGGTCGCCTAGACTTTGGGCCCCATTTATTTAATCTATCAATATCAATTCCTGAATCAATATTTGTCATACATTCAAATCCAATTTATTGATCAAATCATAAATATTTCAATTTTCCCTAAACTTTGAATATCCCATCAATTTTTAATTAAAAGAAATATATCCCTTTTTAATAAATAAAATAATATTATTTAATTGAAATTAATATTCTTTGAATGAAATAATGTTATTTAATTAAAATCCTCTTTTAATTAAATGGTTTTATTTTATTGAATTAATATTCATTTCTAAATTATATAATATTACCTTATTTAATTAAAAGAGATATTATTCTTTAAAATTAAATAAATGAAATATTCTCTCAAAAGATCTCCTGTGATGAAAAAGGAAACAAATTGAATAAAAATAAAAGAAAATAAAATGTAATTCCATTTTATTACAAACCTTCTAAAAATGATGATTGTTTCCTCTTTTCCATTTATCCCACATTGCTTCTACTTTCACATTCGAATCCAACTTTTCCTATAAAAGGAGACCTCTCATGCTCATTCAAGGATCCAGAATTTTTGATATCAAACTTATGCTGCAGAATTTCATAACTTGTAATCATTTAGCATTTCAACTTGCACATTCACATTTTAGATTAATTTACATTTTAGATTATTTGCAAATCATTTTAGTTTAAATCCATTACATATAGCTTAATTTCATTTTCAATAAATTAGTTTAGCTTAGTTTGCATGGCAAATCATTTAGAATAGTTTCATTTAGATCAACTCAAATCTCTCATTCTGAGTTGTATTTGCATGGGTAAAATAGGCTGATCTGAGGGCCACATTCAAACCATGCTCTTCTCAGATAGAGAGCTATGGGTCATTTTGTGAGAACTCACTGTTGAGCACTCTCGCATACAAAGACTCATAGAAGTGTGATCACACATCTGTGCACACATTTTTGGCGCCCACCGTGGGGCCCTGAAAACGGGTTTCCTTTCATTTTCATTAATTTTCTAGCTCTGAGGCTAAGGGTTTCAAGGGTCCTGGTATACTCTATAGGACGTTATTTTTTGTTTCTTTTTTGCCTGCAAAAAAGAAATTTTTTTTTTTTTGGCCTTTTTTTTATTTTTTTACAGGTTTTCAGGAAAAATTTTACAGGTTCTCTAAACGACAAATTTTTTTTTTTTCTGCGAGTCCGTACTGTCTGTGTACAGATTTTCGCGCGAGAGTACAGAGATATCCGCGCGAGATTCTGCTCCTGTAGCGTTTCTTCGCGTGAGACTGTAAAAAATTTCACCCCTGGTTCTGTGTTTTCTCGCGCGATACTGTGTGTTTTCTCGCGTGGGACTGGCGTTTCCTCGCGCGGGACTGTTGTTTTCTCGCGCGGACCCTGTGTTTTCTCGTGCGCTCAAGGTACTTCCTCGCGCAAGATTCTGGGGTAGTGAACTAAAATTTCCTGCTTTCTGTTTTACAGTTTCATTTTCCTAACAAGTTTTCTATTTTCTGTTGCATAAAATAATTTTGTTTTCTGCAGCATAACAGTTTTCTGCAGGACGATTTGACAAAGACATAAAAAAAACATACTAATGGTGTGAATGCAGGACGTTTGCCGAAGATCATTAAAACATTGTGTTTGCTTTCGTGCTTTATTCACATAGTTTAATTAGGGCTCCGTTAAAATTTCTTGTGGATTTCGATAGTGAGTAGGAATTTTGGCTCTTCATTACATGGAGGTGATGACCATGAATGAACCTAGAATTCTAATGATCTTACTAATATGACGAATCCGTAGGGAAGCGGAGAAAGTTAGTGAATCTTTAGCATTTCTATTCGCCAGGGGATTATGCTCTTCTCTCCTTGAGAGAGAACCAGAAACCTAAAAGCGTGTGGATTTGGTGGAGTGAAACTAACTCGGTGATTAAGTTTGTCTTGTGTGTCTGGGTAAAGAAACGGGCTAGCGAAGTATGCTCTTCTCCCTTTGGGAGAATCAGAAAATCAGAAACCCGAATCTGAGCCAAGTCCTGAGTCACCTTTAGAGGGCCTGCCAGAAGTTGAACCTCTGGGAACGACCCAAGTGAGTACACACCTATTACCGGTGATTCCACCTCACTATAATAAAGCAAGTTTTGTTGAGTCTAAAGACTCCAAAACCATAGTAACTTCCTTTTCATGACTTTGACTATCATCATGGAAAGGCTCTGTTTGTTGCACTGAGCGGTGCTGCTCCGAGCCCTGCTTGCGGGGGTGTGTGACTTTCAGGTGTTGGTGTGGCTGCGAGGCCCCAGCTCTGTATCAGAGGCACTGAAGGTTATTGTGAACGGAAGCCAAGTAAAAACCTCTTAGTTAGTGGCCTACCCAGTTCATCTCCGAAAGGAGTCATACTCTTTGCACAAGGAGGGGGAAGAATCTCTCCGTATGTTTATCATACACAGATTCCCATCATAGGCATACACCTGGACGTTTGGAGGCGGTTGCGACACTGGCCCCTGCTACAAGGGTAACCTTTGAACGTACACTGTTGAGTCCTTGGAAACACCAAAAACACGGGTGCCCTCTAGGGGGTGACACGGCTGTGTGAGGTGCACGTATGCACATAAGCAATGGGGCAAAGATTTTGACTTCTCACCATTTTCTTTGGTAGGGATAACTATGTGCTTGTTTTTTTTGAGTCTTAAACATTGTCCAAAACATCTTCAAACAAGACTCCCCTAATACTATCAAGTTGCTTTGTCCTTGATAGGTCTGTTAATGACTACTGCTTGCTTCACATGTGCTTAAAACAACTCAAAAACACCAAAATTTGCAACCCACGGACATAATCTGGTAACAGTGTTGCCTGCCTTCACCAGAACAAGCATCGCACGGCTTGCCTGAATATTATCGCCTGAGATCATTTTGTTGCATGCCCAGTTTCAGGTGTTTCATAAGTCTTTTTAACGTATTTGGTCATAAAATCAGTGACTTACCTTGCCCTAGAAGCCTGTTTTCACTCAAGTTTTCTGATTTTAGACTACTAAGGTGCAAAGCCTTTTCCAAGTGATGCCCAATCAGCTCAAGCATCCCAAAGCAAAGTTACCCAAATCAAAAGTTTACCAAGAGCAAAAAGTTGCCAAAAGAAACCTCAAGAGCTATCAATCCACCATCCAAGCAACCCAAGCCGAAGAGAAACAACAAACCAGACTTGAGAACATTGCCCATAACGCAAGAATTAAACAGTTTGCTTATCGATTCCGAGTAAACCGTCATTACATCAACCTTGAGCCAGAAGATTGACTTGTCCTGTATTTAGGGTCCTTGTGTCTTTGACCTTTTTGAGATAGTAATCCTTGATCTCATAAGCAATTTTGCTTGAGATTGGCAAGTTAGGAATCATTTCTGTCAAATAGATAAATTTTTAGACTCTTTTGATAACACACTTGGAGAGTGTTAGTAGTCTCTTTGTCCACTCATTTTCATACAATCAAACTCAAATACACTTTGTGCAAAGTCATCCTCCTGATCCATACGTGCTAGGGTATTCACCCAAAAGGAATTGAGCACCTCTGTGGCAGTGTTGGTTTGCACCTATTTACAAATACTTCTTTTCACCATCTCTCTCGGACAAGAGAAAACTTTCACTATCCTAGTTTGGTATTGACGTTTCTTAGAATTGTCTATTTGCCTGAACTCTCCCTTTCATGTCAGTAACAACAAGATATCAAGTGAGCCAAGGAAAGCGACCCCAGATAGTCTTCAACCAACTACCCCTAATAGTCTTCTATACCTATGGGAAATTCTTCACTTCTTCTTGATTCTTTTCCTCTCACTATCTAGTCTATTTTCTTCTATTTCATCTCTTCTGTCGCTTCCATGCTTGATTCTTCTTCTTCTAGAGCCATGAATTACAAATATCTTGATATGGAACCTCTTTTGAACATGGATGATCTTGAACTCATTTCTCAATTCGAAGAGTTTTGTTCCTCTAATAGTTGTTCTAAATATGGCAAAGGTGATAAACTTAAGATAAAAATAGAAAAAAGATTGAAGGAATCAGACGCCTTTGCTAGAATTATCAACATGATCCTATCACAACCTCCTTCTTCCAAAAGTCTTTCATCTTCTAAATCTTCCAAGTCATACCATGATTCTTCTAAACATTCTTCATATTCTAAGTCTTCTCATCATTCTTCATCTCCCAAATCTTATCATGACTATTCTAAACATTATTCAAATTCCTCATTATCTAAGTCTTCTTCTTCCACTAGGTCTTCACCTTCCTCTTCTTCACGATCTCGTTCCTCTTCTACTTCTCCCAAGAGTCTTACTTCTCTTCACGAGACATACCATAATGAGCAACGGGATAATACTTGTGATACCTCTTCCATGAAGAGTGCCACACCCACATATGATGACTATGATGACTATGATGATGGACAATGTAACAATACCTATGAAACCCCTATTCTTAAGAGTCCTCCTCGTCGTGTGCTTGTGCTTACTGGAAAAGGGTCGTCACATTGGATAGATTGTGATGGTGATCCATATGACTCTGATTTTGAAAGAGACTTTGATGATTTCTGTGAACAATACCTAGATGATACATCTACTTCACTTGAGGAAGAGAAAGTTCAGCGCGCTGATTATAAACGTAAATACTATAAGAATGTATCCTCTAAGAACTCTCATGCTGAAAATAAAGATTTTACTCTCGAGCAAGATCATGTTAATGCTAGATCTTTGTCTTGTGATGGTTCCATTCCATCCCCTACTTCCTCCAATACCCACACATTTCCTAAAGCTTCTGAGTCTTCCAAATCTTTCACAAATTCTGCATCCGACATAAATTCTAATGCTTTCCATGCAGTTCCCTATAGTTATCCTCAAGGGCCACCTCTTAAAGATACTCAAGCTAACCTTCACTTGGCTGCAAATACTTCCAATAATGCTAAATCTAAAGAGCCTAAGTATTTATGCGCTATAATGCCTACTTCAGCTAATCCTTCACCATCTCTGCCAAAGTCTTCCATACAACTCCAACCTGCTTCCTTGTCCTTAGAAGTGGTTTCATGTCAAGAGAACTCTAAAACCGATACAGAAAAGAATATAAAGAAAGATAAAGATCAAGAACCCTCCATGTCATCCACTCCTTTTCATGATGTTCTCTATCCGCGTCATGGTTCTTTTGATCCTTTACGTCCTTCCTCATTTATTCCACCATGTCTTAAGTCTTCTTCGAAGCAAGATCAAGCTACTACCCACACCGTTGAGCTTATTGATAATGAAAATAACCTTACCACGCTTGCACTTTCCAAAGATGATACTTCCATTAAGGTTATTAAAAATGGTGTTGTTTCTTTCGATGTTAAGCCTATTCAAGAGACAAATTCTGCACTTGTGCTATCCAAAGATCCTTGTCAAGATCAAAGTCTTCCATCTTCTTATTCTACCATTCCATGTTCACTTCCGCTTTCTACTCTTCCTAAGTCTTCGTAAGCTTTGAATGATCCTATCAAACAAAATGCTCTTATTCAAGATGTTCAGGATCCTATTGAAAATTATAATGCTCACTCTGAAGATGCTGATATCCTTGGTTGTCATATAGATGCTAATGAACTTATTGATTATCCTTTTGCATCTTCCACTTCCATCCTTGGACCTCTTCCACCACTACTAAGGACTTCACGTCTTCCTTCCATATTGGGTCCTTATGTCCCTTCATTTTCCCCTCCTAACTCTCCTAATTCATCATCTATCTTGGGTCCTTATGTCCCTCCATCTCCTATCTTTCCTCAAGATCAACATAGATGCATACCTTTGAATCCTTTCCATCCATCCACCCATCTACACCAGTCATATTATCCTTCTTCTTCCACATGTCCCAAGTCTTTTGGAAGTAACTTGAATGTTCAATATAAGAAAAAGAAACAATACAAGAATCCATCAAAGAAAGAAGATCACCATGTCTCCTCTAATCGACATGGGGGCATAAAGTCAAAAGAGATATCTAAGAAGAAAACTACAAGACAAGTATGGGTTCCAAAATCCATCATTCAAGATATTCTCTCTAAGTCATCAAAAGGAAATAAAAAGCCTAAGGCTATATGGATTCCAAAGTCTCTCTTGAAAGAGTCTAATGTTGAACAAAAATTAAAGTTGACATTCAAGCTTCCAAAGGCTTCCACTCCATCTTCTTCCAAAAACATTCTTTCATTCCATGCACCTAAACCGCAACCTCTACTAAACATTCATCATATTCCTTCACGTATTCCTTCATTCAAGTTTCCTCCATCCTCTCACCACCCTCCAAGGTGTGCATCGATGTTGATCTTGCCTTCCTTTCCATCTACTCTTTCACAATCCTTCCATTCATTATTCTCTTGCCTTCTATCATTTTTCCTCATTTGCATATTCCTCCTATCTTCCAACTCCACTCGCTTTACATAAAACTGTATCCTCCATTTTTCTCTTCCATCTTCCTTTCCCTATCAGCATCTTTGAGCATATAATTTTGAATCCTTGGCATATCATGGTTTATCCTTTCAAGGAGCATTATCTAAAAGCTTGCCTTCTTCCAAAAATTATAAAATTCAAAAAAAAAAATAGAAAAAAGAGAAAAAAAAGAAAAATTTGAAAATGCGCCTTGGTGAAAACCTGGAAACAGGTGCCTTGGTAGCCAAAGTAAAGAGAAATAAATTCATCCTATGGTGACAACCACTCCCTTGTGGCACCTTGGATAAGTACCATGATGAAAACCTGGCAATCAAGCATCATGCGTAGTTCTTCTACATATCTCATCCATTCCATCTTCTCTCTTTGATCTTGACAAGGTTGATCTATACACGTACATTTGGCTATCTCGAGAGCGGTCTTATGATGATCCTGCTTTCATTTCTTTCATGTCTAGCCTTCATACCTATTTTCCTCCATTCATTCTAGCCTTTCACTATCCTTTCCCCCTTTGGTCTTGATCTAAAAAAAAAGAAAAAAGAGAGTAAAACACGATGCTATGAAGCCTCTTGACATGTCTACTCCTTTGGACTGCATATGTTCCTTCTTTCGCATTATGCCTTTCTGACTTATCCTATGCTGGCCTTTCATTGCTTGTCCAAATGTGCTTTCATGACAATTTTTCCCTAGCTTGGGTACTCTTGAGGAGTTTTTCTTTGAGGATTTCTTCCCTTCATTCTCCTTCATTCTTTTGTCTCCATCTCTTCCACCAGCTTGCTAATCCCTTTTTTCCTCCACCTTGCTAGACATTGGGACTACACAATGTGATCTTGCTTGGGAGTGTGATGCCCGTTCTGTTTGGGGGCATCCTTTGTATATAATTATGGTCCTGAAAAAATCCAAAAAATTGATATATGATCCTGAAAAAAATACAAAAAAACAAAAATTTCAAAAATTCAAAAATAAAAAAAAAATAGAAAATGTGCCTCGGTGAAAACCTGGAAACAGGCACCTTGGTAGAAAAAGTACAAAAAAAATATAAAAAGTCCTAAAAAAAACAAAAAACAAAAAACAAACAACAAAAAAACTTCCAAGTGGTGAAAACCTAGAAATAGGTGCTACTTGAGGCCTCTGCACCCCTATTTCTTAGCATGCGCTCTCGACACTTAGCCATTCTCCATCATGCCTTGTCCTTGTTGCCTTGGTTTGGAATTAGTCTTTGTCTGTGTCTAGGGGGGGCATCATTGTGTTAGCTTTGGTCTCTTGGATATGCCTGTCTTTAGGACACCTCACAAATGGTGTTTTTCAACACCAACCCAACTGTGCTTTTCAACGCAAAACCCCCGACATCGAGTGTTTCTCAACACTTATCAGTTTGGTCTTATCCAATTCGGTCATGTGATCTTACCCATTAGCAAGCATTCGACCTTTACCCTCGAAACTCAGTATCAGTTTACACACTTAAACTTTTTAAAACACTTCAGCCTGAGATATGTCATGATCTTTTCTTTGTGTGCTGACTGTTATTGATTTTCGTTGAGTGTCCTTGCCTAAACAGGTCTCTCCGTGATGCATAGCTAGAGGACTTGGGGCATGGGGCATGTTTTTATTTGCTTTCTGCTTGTGGGTGTTTGTCTTGAACCTCTTGAGTGTTTTTTTGTTGTCTCCTTGACACACTTAGGATATTTGAGACATCATCCTTGACTGTTTCTTGCACAACTGTCCTCATGGTTATCCTGGCATTTATGCCTTGATGCGAGCATGGTTTTGCTAAATTAAATTGGGTAAGCTAACATTGTAGTCATCTTGACCTTTATGTCTTTGATGCTAATGTTAGAATCTTTCCACATTCCAAACCGATATAAATCACATTCATATCTTCATAGTTGCATTTGTGACTAGTGATGGTTGTGTGATTGTCCGATGTCCGGTAATAACGGCCCAGTGATGAAAATAAGCTTTCTTACATTCTCTAATGAATGATGAATACAAAATACCTATGTTACCCATGCAAGTACATCTTTGCATTTTCATGTAGCTTGCATTATTTAGGCTTCATGTTAGCATTTGCACTTTTAGGCTGCATTATGAGTTTGAGAGAGTTTTCCTCATCTTTCTTGTGGATTTTTCAGTCAACTGTGGTCACGATCTGATCTTCATTTCCTTACTTTCTTTCGTGATCTCAATCGAAATTCTCTATCTTAAACAGTTGATTGATTCTATTTCTTCTCTCCATTTCTTTCCATTTCTTCTAAACTTCTATTTTCCATTCACTATTCACCCCACTTCTTTTCTTCTAATTCAATCTTGGGGCATAATCTTTCTTGCTGTGAACCTTATCTTTCATTTGATTTGATCAAATTTATCAATTTACTGTTTCTCCTCTATCTCATTTCGATTTCGATCACGAGGGGGCAGTACCTATCAAATTTCAAACCTTGATTCAGTTTTACCAAATTATCAATTGCTCCTCTTGGGGCAACATTGATTGAGATTCTTATCTCTCACTTTGGATATGATCCCAAATCGACCTCATGTTCAAAGACCTTTAGTTTATGTTTGTCCTGATGTGTTCCCATCCGTCGAACACACATCTAAGTTGTTTTGTGATCCCAGATCGATCTCACATTTCAATTCTTCTTTGACTACATGTGTTCCCAAATCGATCACACATTAGTCAAAGAGGGGCAAATGTATGCACCATAAAATGGTTGCCTAGACTTTGGGCCCCATTTATTTAATCTATCAATATCAATTCCTGAATCAATATTTGTCATACATTCAAATCCAATTTATTGATCAAATCATAAATATTTCAATTTTCCCTAAACTTTGAATATCCCATCAATTTTTAATTAAAAGAAATATATCCCTTTTTAATAAATAAAATAATATTATTTAATTGAAATTAATATTCTTTGAATGAAATAATGTTATTTAATTAAAATCCTCTTTTAATTAAATGGTTTTATTTTATTGAATTAATATTCATTTCTAAATTATATAATATTACCTTATTTAATTAAAAGAGATATTATTCTTTAAAATTAAATAAATGAAATATTCTCTCAAAAGATCTCCTATGATGAAAAAGGAAACAAATTGAATAAAAATAAAAGAAAATAAAATGTAATTCCATTTTATTACAAACCTTCTAAAAATGATGATTGTTTCCTCTTTTCCATTTATCCCACATTGCTTCTACTTTCACATTCGAATCCAACTTTTCCTATAAAAGGAGACCTCTCATGCTCATTCAAGGATCCAGAATTTTTGATATCGAACTTATGCTGCAGAATTTCATAACTTGTAATCATTTAGCATTTCAACTTGCACATTCACATTTTAGATTAATTTACATTTTAGATTATTTGCAAATCATTTTAGTTTAAATCCATTACATATAGCTTAATTTCATTTTCAATAAATTAGTTTAGCTTAGTTTGCATGGCAAATCATTTAGAATAGTTTCATTTAGATCAACTCAAATCTCTCATTCTGAGTTGTATTTGCATGGGTAAAATAGGCTGATCTGAGGGCCACATTCAAACCATGCTCTTCTCAGATAGAGAGCTATGGGTCATTTTGTGAGAACTCACTGTTGAGCACTCTCGCATACAAAGACTCATAGAAGTGTGATCACACATCTGTGCACACAGTAATCACTAGACCCCCCTGCTTCCTTCAATGAGCTAGCCATGACCTAAGAAACTAAGTATATAGTTTTGAGTACTTGCTTCAGAATTTATAAATTATAGTTTGTGTATAGGTTTTGTTGGAGAAGAATAAGCCACAATCTCAATCATTTGCTCAGCATAGGCTTGGAACCAGAGGGAAGATTATTGTATTAGCTTCTATAAGAGTTGGTTAGTGGTGTCTACTGTTTCCATGTCTTGTTTATTGGCCTCTTACCCATATAGGAAGCCATGTTTAAGCATTTATTCAATGATTTGTGGTACTTTAACCAAATCCAATGATTGGGTACTCTAATGGGTGTAGTCCAATATATGCTATGCCTTATAGATGGGAAACATCTCTAAAATAGTTATGATGGGCTGTGGGAGAGAATGAGCTGCTGAGCAAGTTGAGTGTAGAAGAGGACACGGTGCATGCAAATATTGTTCTCAGCTAAGCTAGAGTGGCCAATATGGTGTTTACTCTTAGCTTACCCTCTATTAGAAACTTGGTCCAACGTTCTGTTGAACTAATGAAAATAGCTTATTAATGGTCAATATGGTGTATATGATTGGCTTTCCCTACTGAAAATTTGGTCTAAATTTTTACTTAATTAATGAAAAGAGTCTATTAGTAGTCAATAGGATCCATAATTTTAGCTCATCTTCAATTGGAAATCTTGTCTAATTTTCTACCAACAAAAAATATCTAATATAGTGTTGATATGGTGTATATTCTTAGCTATGTTTGGTATTAAGTTTTTAGTGCAATAGAGAGATGTCCTCATTTGTGACAACAAATACCCTCAAAGGTATCCTCTTTATTGTCACAAATGAGGACATCTCTCTAAATTTTTAGCTGGCACTGTCACAACACTAAAAACTTAATACCAAACATAGCTTGCACTAAGAAATAGAGAGATGTCCTCATTTTGTGACAACAAAGAGGATACCTTTGAGGGCAATTAAGGGATTCTAACATTTCCCTCAATGGTATCCTCTTTGTTGTCACAAGTGAGGATATCTCTCTATTTCAAATAACAACACTAGGTGAGAACGAAAATGATAGCGAATGGTGAGAACGAAAATGAAATGAAAATTTCGACGGAAAATGAATAAGTTTTTAGCTGGCACTATCACATCACTAAAAATGCAATACCAAACATAGCTTGCACCAAGAAAACTAGAAGTGTGTACAAGGTCCTTATTTTATATTGATTAAATAATATGAATGTACATGCAGATGGATTCATGCATGTTGTCTTTACAGTGACTGTACATTATCATGTTGTCTTTACAATGGCTGTCCTCATTTGTGACTGTCCTTGTCACAAATGAGGACATCTCACAGTGATTGTCCCTTGTTGAATTGCCACTTGAATGTATTGGTATTGAACCATGCAAATGGTTTTCTTCTTGAACAAATGAGGACATCTCTCTGTTTCAAATAACAACACTAGGTGAAATTGCATAGACAAAGGATGGATGCCACAAAATGAGGACATCTCTCTATTTCTTGGTGCAAGCTATGTTTGGTATTAAGTTTTTAGTGTAATAGAGAGATGTCCTCATTTGTGACTGTCCTTATAGTGACTGTACATTATCATGTTGTCTTTACAGTGACTGTCCTCATTTGTGACTGTCCTTGTCACAAATGAGGACATCTCACAGTGCCCATCACCCAGCAATAGCTATTTTGAAACACAAGCTTCAACTATTTAAAAATTACAATATACACAAAGCTTAAAAGTATCACATTCAATTCTCCAATTCTACTTCATAGTCACACCTGAACGTTGTCAGCAGGTGAAGTATGGACTGAATAAAGTTATTTTTTTCTCAACTAATTTATGGTCACTTACATTGTTCTGTGGTACTTTCTCTTGATGGTAATTACTTTCATCATCAACCAAACTAGTAGATACCATATTCCCTTTCTTGTCTACATATGTTGTATACTCAACCTGCAACTCTATTAACTGATTATGCATTATAGTTGGGTGTTTTCTTATGTTGTTTGGTGATTGTTTTGTAGGTATTTTTAGGTAATTTAATGGATCTCATTGATGATATTGAACTTGAAGAATAGTTTATGAGGAGGAGAAGAGTCCTGCCTGTTGTTGTAGTTATTCTTGCCACCCTTGTCGCAACCATAGCAGAATCTGTAAAAGAAGGTAGTCGAAATATGCGTAAGCACAAAAGAGATGTAATTCCTTTTTATAAGCGTATTATCAACTCCAATGAGATGGATTGCTTTGACTAAATATGCATGAGTAGATGATCCTTCTTTAAACTAGCCAATATTTTAAGGCAAAAATGAAGCATCAGAGATACATAAATCCTCGTGTTAGAAGAACAATTAGTCATGTTTCTCCATACTCTTGGCCACAATCCGAGGAATCGTAAGATTGGCCATAACTTTGGGCACTCCAGAGAGACGGTAAGCTGATACTTCCACAAGGTCTTGATGGCTATCTTAGCACTCCATTCATATTATTTTATACCCTCTAGTCCAAACACTCCTCGGGAAATTAGTGGGAAGATCCGTTTTGATCCATACTTCAAGATATATCTCCCAGTGGTTCAATTTTGTTTGATTGAGTTGTAATCCTATTATCGCGTGTTCATTAGACCTATGATTTTCTAACTACAGGACTGTGTGGGAGCAATTGATTGATCCCATATACCAGTCATTGTGGATGTCAACATGAAAGATAAATATCGCGATAGAAAAGGCAACTTGTTGCAGAATGTTATGGGAGTGTGTTCATTTGATTATAAGTTTCAATACATCCTTGCTGGTTGGGAAGGGTCTGTTGTAGATAGCCGTGTTCTAGCTTTGACTCTATCTACAGCGGATCCACTGGTAGTTCCTCCAGGTTTGTAAAATATTATTATATTATTGAAGCATACGAAAAATAAGACAACGTTATAACAATGACATTTTGTTTTGTTTAGGTAAATATTATTTGGTCGATGCTGGATATCCAAATGTACTAGCATTTCTCGTACCTTATCAGTGCACACGCTACCACCTAAAGGAGTTTTCAAGAGAAAACCCAATAAACACCCCACAAGAGTTGTTTAATCATCGACACTCCTTGCTTAGGAATGTAATAGAGTGTACATTTGGGATTTTGAAGCAGCATTTTCCTATCTTGAAGCATGCGACATCTTATCAAATCAAGACACAAACAAAGATTGTTTTGGCATGTTGCATACTTCACAACTTCATTATGATAGAGGACGGCCTTCGATCCGAGGTAGAATTTGAAGAGGAAGATGGTCGTGATCGGATAGATGTACCAGTGCTTGAGACATATGGGTTGAGCCAGCGTGAAAGAGATGATTGGGGCAAATTTCGAGATGAAATAGCAAGAAAGATGTGGGAAGACTATAGATCTCGATCTTAGTTGGTTGAATAATTACTATGGCAGTGTTTAAACTTTAATGTCAAATTTCATAAATTTCACGAACTGATATTATATATTAAAAGCTGTTATGGCATATTTAGTGTTGTCATGTTATATTCAATGCTGTTATATTTAAAGTTGTCATGTTATATTTAATATTGTCATGTTATGTTTAATGTTGTTATATTTAATGTTTACATCTACGTATATGCCTCTTTGCATCTGTTTACATTGCAATTGATCTTGTCAAAAGAAGTGGGCAACTCATGTTGTGTGTGCCTTAGGTATGTCTACGGATGTATTGATGAACATGGATGGTGATGTTCAAGTGATCCATCCAACTTCTTCTTGCAAGAAGGTTTTCTGGACAAAAGAAATGGAACGCAAGTTGCTAGACTTGCTACAGGAGCAAGTGCAGCTTGGAAAAAAAGCTGAAGGGGGTTTCAAAAAAGAGGCTTGGACAACCATTGAAAAGAGGTTCAATAATGAGTTGAAAATGAAGCTATCGAAGGATAACTTCAAGAACAAGCTGAAAACTTGGAAGCAAGGGTATAGAGTAATGAAAGACTTGAGGAATACAAGCGGCTTAGCATGGAATGAGAGTACCCAAACTATGGATGCTGATAATAGTGTTTGGGATGAGTTGTTGAAGGTAACATGGTCTTAAAATATCCTTTGAAGTTGAATATATCTTTTTAAGTAATGAAAGACCAATAATGAATTCAATTGTTATTCCATCATACAAAGAAAGGAATTTAAAAATGCCAGAATGTATAAGAGGTAGCCATTTCAATACTACAATGAATTATCCTGTATTGTTGAGAATGACATAGCTAAGGCCACTGCAGCTGCAACAACTCAAGAGACAGAGGAAGATTTCAATGATGAGGAAGATTTTACTTATCATGGTATGGATACTACATCTTTTGAGACTGTTGCTGATTTGGCTAATGATGGTATCAAATCTATTGATACACCTACATCGAATCAATCTAGTGCAAGCAGCAGAGACAACCCTTCAGCATCGTCAAGGAGGCCAAAGAGGAAGAGGGGAAGCATGGTAGGTTCGTTGGATTCAATTTGCGAAGTGATCAAAGATCTATCTATAGGCATTATAGTAGGCCTTGCACAACCTCTGAAAGTGGATAGAACATCTACTATGAAAAATGATGTAGCGGATTTGTATAAAGCACTTAAAGCAATCCCTGGCCTTAGCGAGGCTACTATGCTTGATGCATACGAAAACTTAATGCATGATCCAGAATTAGCCGTATTGTTCTTGATAATGGATGAAGGGGAGAGAGTCACATATATGATATGGAAGTTTGGAGGACTTTAGTTGAGCCATG
The DNA here is from genome assembly GCA_027943335.1 of Chamaecyparis obtusa. Taxonomy (NCBI): domain Eukaryota; kingdom Viridiplantae; phylum Streptophyta; class Pinopsida; order Cupressales; family Cupressaceae; genus Chamaecyparis; species Chamaecyparis obtusa. Next base: position 180,116 of record BSBK01000389.1, read on the forward strand.
TTTATTTGATCCATGTTTCAAATCAAAACTAATGTTTCATATTAAAACAATCAGAATTATGGATTTAATCTGTTGTTTTTAAAATCTCATCTTGTGATGGATTTAATTAGATTTATGGATTTAATCTGCTGTTTTTAATTAGCATTCTAAGGTTGAGTTTTAGTATTGTTTTTAATTATGGCTTTAATCTACTATTTTTAATTTGTGATTGTCCTTGTCCTATTTTAGTACAGTTCCACATGTGGGTTTTGTAGTATGGTTGCTCAATAGTATGGCGTGTTTTGGGGTTCCTTCCATGAGTTCACTTTTGTATCTATAGTTTAATGGTGTTTTGGCCATGCGAAGATGTTTGTTTACTGCTTAGTTAAGCATTGTATATCAGAGATCTAAAATAATGACTGATGTTTAAAATAGGATTGATAGTGATCCATCCTACTTAATACCAAACATAGCTTGCACCAAGAAAAGGAGAATTGTGTACAAGGTCCTTGTTTTATATTGATAATATAATATGAATGTACATGCAGATGGATTCATGCATGTTGTCTTTACAGTGACTGTACATTATCATGTTGTCTTTATATTGACTGTCCTCATTTGTGACTGTCCTTGTCCTATTTTAGTACAGTTCGGCATGTGGGTTTTGTAGTATGGTTGGTCAATAGTATGGCGTGTTTTGGGGTTCCTTCCATGAGTTCACTTTTGTATCTGTAGCTTACATATTTTTAAATGTCTAATCATGATGCAATGAGTATTTGTAGTTTATGAGTAGCAAGTTCAAGGAAAGGGTGTTCTGAGTGTGCCTTGATTGACTATTATTGCCATTGTGGCATGAAACTTAAATTAGGTTGGGGCATTTGAGAGAGGGCCTTATAGATTGTGGTTATAAATGTCCCAAATACAACAAACATAGCATTTTCATATTTTGCATGCATGCATGGCCATTGCAGAGCCATTTCTTACATACACAATACTATTAAAACGCCAACCCATGTATCACCAGGGACACCCAAAAGTACACATATAACCATATTAGGAACCCAAGCCCAACCTAAGATTTATCTAAGCCTTTGCAAGCATGATTTGGTATGAACAATCCCTCTCACCAGCCTTAAACAATGAACAATCCCTCAAACTCCCAAGTCTGTAATTTGTGGGTCAAACCAATCAATCAAGAAAGTAATCTTTTGTCCAGAATACCTTCTTGCACTTGAAGAAGTTGGATGGATCACTTTAACCTCAGCATCCATGTTCATCAATACATCCGTAGACATACCTGAGGCACACACAATATGAGTTTCCCACTTCTTTTGATAGTAGTAAATATGTCATAATGCAATGCTAATAATATGACAATATCAAATATAACATGACAACATTAAATATAATACGACAACACTACAATATGTCATAACTAATTATGATTGAATCAACCTTGCCACTTTTTATTTTTCTTAATGAATTTTGTTTAATTTTGGGATTATTGTGGCTCATGAACTCTCAAGTATGAGTCTAATAGACTTTGTAAATGTAGAAAGTTGCATTATTTGTATTGTTATGATATAATTATGGTTGAAGCTCCCAAAAGACTTCTTGGTTGATATAATAATGATGAACATCTACAGCGGCTAAATGACACTGTTCATTTTTGACATGGACATGCTTGGGTTGATGGTTGTAGGTTGATTATCAGTGATGAATATATTGAGAGTATATTCACAATAGTGGTGAATGTATGATTATTATAATCACATGATTATATGTTATAATATTTATGTAATAAATGTAGTAAAAATGGTGCGGTGCATTATTGATATAGGCTCGATGGCTCTTCTCAATGTGCCAAACTGGCAATGTGGTGGTGGGCAGTGCCTGTTGAAGACTTCACAGACACCGAACAACCCTAGATGACAATTTTGGTGCTACCCAAATAGAAAAAGGGTTGCTAATGTGTATATATTTAATGTTTGTAATGTAAATACTATTCAATATTATAAGAACTAATGTAGATTGGGCATCTCATGGAAATAATGATTGCGGATGCTTTAGGTGGGTCGATGACAACTCATCTGCATCTATCCGCCCATCTCCACTTATCCGCGATGAAGGATTTGAGTGCAAAACATGTCAGGCTAGGGCAAATGCTGAAATTATATTTTTACGATGCCTTCTCTGTATTGTAATTGCATATCTTTGTTGCGACCATATGCAAAGATGAGCTTAGGAATTAGTCAGTTTAGTATTTTCATATTGTAACTAATATTTTAATATGGATATGGCATAAATTCTATTTGCCTCAAGTACACATATATATGTTTATATCTTTGTTTACAATAATTATTCATGTTTATGGCTCAGGTGAGCCCCAATCTGCTACAGTCACATGATTTAATATTAGTTTTCTTGGTTATTGCTTTGTAGAATTCTAACCCAAGTTTGTAGAGAAATTTTGAGGTTAACAGAGATATATCATGTATGAACTCATTTAATTGGTTGTGTTTTGATCTTGACAAGCATGGATCATTTAGGTAAGAATCAAAGGAGGTTATAGAAGGTAATAATAATTAATAAGATTTTTTTTATTTAAAAACTCATACAAAAGTTAGCAGTTGAATGTACTTCATTGGTGTACTAACAAAAGCACAAAGTAGTCGTATGCTCTATGTATGCAGGGTCCATAGACAAAAATAAGAGTTCGGGCATGAGAGAGCGTCAAAGACTCATCATACTAAATTATAACACTGTATCTGCATTATGTAAAATGATGAATGCCTCATTCAAGTTGTAATTTCTCATTCATTTAATTGTAATCTTATTATTTTTGGGGCTAGACCAAAGGTTTTCTCCACCCGGCTCTTCCCTACCGGTGCTCCTATTGAGCTGGGTTGGCAACATTTTGAATAAAATAAATAATAAAATGAATGGTTTGTTTATAATGATGACTTGTGTATTTTGGAGTTTGTTATTTTATAAATTTGTGTAGGAAATTTTAAAAAAAAAAAGAAAGTTATACAAAATGTTAAAATTTTTAAAAACTTATAAAAATAATTTTATTTCAAAATATTATAAAATTAACTTTGATAGAAAAATAAAATAAATATTCAAAAACACGTACAAAATATGAAAAACATAATTACATTTGAAAAAATCACAAATTGTTTATATTCAAATAAATTAAACAATAAAACAAATTCTTATTCAGTGCATATTCCAATTCCAGATTGTGACACCCAAACATGAAAAATACATCTTCTCAGTCATCTTCCGGGTGAACCAAACGGTTCCAACACATTCCAAATATCATTTTGAAGATATGTATCTTCCAGAATTAACTATATCCAGCATTCCGTATTCCATGCACCAAACGGACCTTAGATTGAAACCATATCTTTCGACTTCAACGAATATGGAACTAGGTGCAGGTAATTAAGTCTAGACAAGTAGTTGAAGTGAAGTCAATTGTACGTGTCGTTCAATTCTCAATGACAACAGTCTCGTTGAATGATGCAACACATGTCTGTAATGTCAATACACGAGAGTAGACATACAACTTTGGGAGACTATCATGTGGTGAGGGTTATCTTTGGTAGGTAGTTTAACTCTTAAAATCTTGAAATATTGGTCCAAACGCCACTCTAATATCAAAACACGTCCCTAGACAACTATGCCATTGAGGTCACGGAGGTGTGATGTTTAGACAAATAATAGCCGTATGGGACACGCTATCTAAGCATATCGATATTTTAATGGTCTAGCAGCTCTTTTTGATTTTACTAAACTTTATCTTTGACCGTTAAAACAATATGTTTATTACGCCGTAGGCGTTTCCTATTTGGAAACCCTCGGCCTGATTTTCACCATCAACGGCTGGATGTGCTGTAGAGTCCAATGACGGACATTGGACGCTTCTTGGCCATCCATTCACCTGCGAATGTGAGCCACATATTTTGTTCACCTGTCCGCTACTCTATTCTGACATATTTATTTCACAGCTGCATCATTTAATTCTTCCATGGCGTGCTAGATTGAAATTCAACAGTCATCGATAGAAAAATATCGTGATAAGCAAATTCTATCACATAGCATTAGTGAGTTCAACTGCCCTGTATCACTGTAAATGACCTCAAATTCATTGCCACCTCTTTATCATTTATTGTGCAGTTATTGCATTTTCTCTCGAATGCTCTCTGACACCGCCGCCCTGCCGCCTCTTCTCTTGTAAATTAAAAACAACTCTATCTGGCAAGATCAATCTGTGCAACACGTTTCCTCGCTGGGAATATACGTGGCGTGAAGCGAAGACTGAAGAGCTGCCTGCAATTTATGGCTGTTTAACAATCACTAAATACATCGGAAATGCCGATTGTAATTAATGTATTATACTTGACAGTCATTTTAGATTTCTTAATGTATTCGTCACTTAAGCTTTATTTTTATTTATTATTTACTAATAATTAAGTGAGGCCCTTCACAATTTTTTATTTTTTTACTATACTACTATTAATATGATGAGATCATATGTGTCGATCCTTTTTTCAATATTTTTGGATGAGGAACTTTATGTTTAATCTACTGTTATGCAATTTGATTAAAATTCAGAGCGTGGGTAGCAAAATTATAACCAATTTATACAATAATGTGTACAAATAAACCTTGATTGAAAATCAAGTAATGTTTCTTGTCATATCAACGGATTCCATTACTTTTGTCCTTTTCACATTAGATTTTTTTGGTTTCCACAATGTTCTACCAATCTCCAATCTGCCTTTTGCACTGTGTTGGTTTCTTTTAAGTCTCCGATCTGCCTTTTCCACTAACATAGTAATCAAGTGCTTATTTTGATCGGATTTGGCATTATACTTTGCAAAAGTTTTTAAGCTACCCCTTTTTTAATAAAAAAATGAAAGGGCCTTGATTGATGTTCGAATGTTATGGGATAATTATAGAAACTGAAATTCATTTCTGGCTTGGTGATTAGAGGCCTATGACAAATGAATTGTGACCTTTTTAGGTGCTACTATAGGTCAATATAATCATGGAGATGAGATATAGTTTAGGGTTGCAATCCTACATGCTAGGAAATTTAAGCTTCAAAGATAATCTTAATGTGTTTATCATTGTGTATTTTTAAATTTTTTTTAAAGGGTAGTCTTAAAATGTATTTTTAGAGGAATGCTATGTATACGGGGAAAAGCATTTGACTTCTTTGAATAGAGCCATGTTCTGGGGTTGATTGAATAAGATAAAAATCGGTTTAAAAGGAATGTTGGATGTTCTCTATATTGTGATTAAATTAGAGTAGGGATGCCATAGAAATTATAAGTTAAATGTATATATTTAGATTGATTAAAATGGTTTAAGTTAGTATTTTTTTTAGAGTAAATTAATATTTATTTATTAAATTTAAGTTTATTTAGGAATTGTCATTAGTTATTTAGATAAATATTATTTATTAATGTTTATCTTGAATCAATATTTGTAGTTGTGTTGGTTATAGCATTTGACTTCTTTGAATAGAGCCATGTTCTGGGGTTGATTGAATAAGATAAAAATCGGTTTAAAAGGAATGTTGGATGTTCTCTATATTGTGATTAAATTAGAGTAGGGATGCCATAGAAATTATAAGTTAAATGTATATGTTTAGATTGATTAAAATGGTTTAAGTTAGTATTTTTTTAAGAGTAAATTAATATTTATTTATTAAATTTAAGTTTATTTAGGAATTGTCATTGGTTATTTAGATAAATATTATTTATTAATGTTTATCTTGAATCAATATTTGTAGTTGTGTTGGTTATAGTTGATTCTTATTTATTCTATTTATTTTTTCATCTCATTAAGACACATGTCTCTTTTTTTCTCCTTCATTCTCTATTGCCTTGTCTATATAAGCAGTTTTATCTACATTCTATAATCATCTCAATACCATATCATTTTCTGGGGAAATATTTGTCTCTTTGTGTGGAAGCTTCTTGCATTGTGATCGTGGGTGAGGAGGTTGCAAACTCCAAAATTTTTTAACATGTTAGTTTAATATTCTATTGTCCATTTTTTGGTTAGCTTAATATTCTATTACACCTCATTTATTAGATTTACTAAAGAAAATATAGTGCTCTCTTAGAAAAATAATAATAGGATCGTACTTCATAGAAGCTAATCAAGAGTCACATTTGCCTCAATAATTCTTGATTAATGCTATTTAAGCATCACATCTACACAATTAATTATAAAATAATTATATAATATTAAGAAATCTAAAAAAACAAGACTATAGCAAATTTCAAAAAATTAAAATTTAGTATAAACAATTCTTAAATTTTTAGTACATTTCTTGTTTTTAACTTTTAAGTTTAATTTTGACTTGTAATTTTTATATTTTAATTTTTGAGAGATATGTAGGTAGAGTTGGGAAAGAGAAAGAGATTAAATAGAAAGAGATATAAAGGAGAGGGGTATAGAGAAATAAATAGCAATTAATGTTAGAGTTTAGAAAACACGATTAAGTTTTTTAATATGATTAAATATTTACCATTCCAATTAGGTTTATGATAATGTATGCTAGCTCCTAATGCATTTAGGGGACAAAAAAAAGTGAAACAAATGAATTTATAATTTAGTGTGTTGATTTAAAAACTATCTATTTGAATTTTAATAAGCTTATATTGTCTTTTTGAATTTTAAATTTTATATGTCACTTTTATATAAAATTTATAAATTATTTTCTTTAAAAATTTAGTCTTATTGAAAATTTGTTAGCAAATTTTTATTATAGAGTATTCTACTTTAAAATGATAATCATACCTTAATGGTTTATTTTGTTTACCAATTTTAAAAATTTATTTCTAATATGTTCATTACATAGGATTATTTTTGAAATATGAAACACATGCAATTTATACCAACAATACACTTATACTTACCTTAAATGTTAACTTGTATGTTTGTTGAATAGGACCAGGTAAGCTGATTTCAAAGTCAACAGATTTGACTATACAACTATTAAAGGTGTCATAGTTTATACACATCATACCATCCTTAACAGGTATGCCCACACCTTTAAATTTTAGAAATGACACAATCTATATTCCATTGCACATTGAAATTTAATTTAGATTGTATAATACATTTCCTTGCATTTCTTTTTATTAAGTTATGGCTACAGTTTTTAATGAATAATGAAATGTCCACTAGAAAATTGAATACTGGTCTCATACTCCTTAATTTAATTTGGTACTCCACGACCCAAGCAATTTAAGAATATTAGAATCTGTACTACTGCCCAACCAATCTGTACTTGCCCAATAGTAATCTTTAGATATCTAAACACCCAACCATTTGTTATTGTTTAGTTTATCTTTTATTGTACACATGAATAATATAATACATGTCCAGCTTAGGTACACATTCCTTGACATTTTCTACTACACGTACCACAATTATTTTTTAAACAATAACTTATTATAATATTTACATTCATTGCTCTTAGGAAATTGTAACCAACATGAAAAACCAGGAAATCATTGAAGTCCTAAGTGGAGAGACAACAAACAATGTTAGCAGCTTGTCAACTCCGAATGTAGAAGCCAGTATACTACAAGAATCACGATGCTCAGTGAATCAACCAACAAATCTTGCAACCAATATTCAATCTCTATCTTCGATTTTGTCAACCAATTGTCATGATATTGTGCAGAACTTCAAAGTTCAATGCCAATCCCCTGTAGTGGAAGAAAAAGACATCAATACACTTCAAGATAGTTGTACTGAGTTGGAGGGCCTATGCACCTTCATGAAAGAGTTGTATTATGATCATTGTTACACACGTGGTGCAACACCCTCCATAGTGCAAGCATATGAGTTGTACTTTAACACAAAGTGATCATATGTCCTACCTTCCACTAAGTAGTTTAAGAACAACCATCTATATAGATAATCTAATGTAAATAGACAAGCTTCTATTTTCCGCACTATGTAACCTATCTACAGACGTGAATATGATTTTGGGTACAATAAATATATAAATAAATGTCTTGCAAATAAGTATTCATTGGAAGAATGTACTTTTTCACATATTTAGTATTATTGAATTGGCTTGTTTACATAGAGAATATGGTACACAATGCATTTTTTTACAAAAACACTTACTGGCGTAACATCTTGCACACAATTAATATCAAGTAGAGGAAGAGAAACGTAAGTCAACAACTTAACTACCAATGTGTTGTTTTTATTTGTTTTTAAAGAAAATGAATATAACATGCTCAAAATACTTCACCTGAAATTGTTCTATATTTACCATATACTACATTCTCCACAACCTAACCGCCAAATTTAACCACACTTGCAGGCTGCTTGGTTCCTTATAGATTGTACTTCACAATGGGAAGTTTAACAATAGGTGCACTTGCTAAGATTCTTGAAGGCATGCTTATTACCGATCCATACCTACAAGTTACATCTATACATCCTATCCAACAAGCACATTCTACATCTACCAAATACCGACTACAACTCTCTGATGGGGGACACACCCATTTTGCCCTACTACCAGACAATTTCACAAATCTTGTCATTGAACAGGCTTTGGTGAAGGGCTCAATTATTTTCCTCAATAAATATTCTTGCAAGATGTTAGCTAACTTCACGTAAGCCCTTTCTTTAACATTACCATCTAGAAGTTTTTCATTTCCAAAGTAAAAATCCCACCTAAATTATCACTCTTTATTCTTTGCAGGGCACTCTTAGTTGAAGACTTTGATATCATCTCAAACAATGCAGCTCTAGTTGGAACTCCAATTCCACTCCTTCAAATTCATGACTCCATCCTTCAACCTCTGAACATGCCTTGGGATCTTCTTCAAATACAGAGTATTTTGTACAAAATATTACTCCTTTTCAACCACTCCCCATTAAATCATTGACTCTATATCATAGGAATTGGTCCATTGAGGGTCGAGCATTAGGAAAAACACCAATCCATGAATACAAAAATGCTACCCGTGAAGGAAAAGTATTTGGTTTTGAAGTCATAGATAAAGACAAATCTGAAATCCATGTAAGTTGTTTTAATGAACTAGTAGATGATTTATATGAGGTTGTTCGCCTTGGTTTCCTATACAAGATCTTTGGTGGCCATATAAAAGTTTCAGATACAAAATATAGCAGCTCAACAAACCCTTACGAAATAGTCCTACTAAGCTCATCAATCATAACTCCTTCCTCATGTCCATACTCTACAATACCTAAGCATAGCTTCCACCTCAAGAGCATAGATTCGCTAGATGGATTCCCTATTGAATCCCTTGTAGATGTCATCAGCATACTTGTATCAATAACTCCTCCATCAACCATTCGAAAAAGAAATGGAACTGAAACAAAGAAATGTACAACAACAATAAAAGACATGTCGAACTGTACCATAGATATTACACTATGGGGTAACCATTGCGGAGTAGAAGGCAAACAAATCTTTGATATGTTCACGCAACAAAGCCCAATTATAATTTTGGTTAAATCTGCACGTATGATATTGTGGAATGGAAGAAAACTTGATAGCACCTTTTCAACCTCTATTATAGTCAATCCAACTTTGCCTGAAGCTTCTGCATTAAAAATATGGTATACAGATTTGGGAAATGACCAACCCTTTATATCCTTGTCAAAAGGCCATAGTTACCCACCCAAATTTGTTGATCCAATAGATATCTCTACTATTGTCAACATAGAATTTTCCAACACAAATCCTGTTTGTGTACAAGCAAAAATCACTAAATTGTATTTGGACAACTTCTACTACCTTTCATGTCCACTAGTAGTGGACAACAAAAAATGTAAGAAAAAGGTTGTTCACTTCTCAACAAACACATTCCGGTGCCCCAAATGTTCTGTTGAAATCTCCAACTGTGCCTACAGCTACATGCTCAAGCTGGACTCGCAAGATGCTACAGGGGAATTGTTGAAGGTAACTGCATTTGAAGGACCCTCCATTGATTTGCTGGGAGTACCTACAGAAGATTTGCAACTCCTATTAGCTGAGCTTGATGCTACAACACATATATTGGACAATGTTATAAATAGTCAGTTTGTCTTTGAACTTACAATAAAAAATAATCCTTTTGGGGGCCAGGATACACAAAGCATTGTCATTACAGCTCTGAAGCTTGCTTAAAATTAGCACATGGATCTCATTATGCATAATAACATATCCAAATTTGAAAGGTTCTACTAGAGTGTTATGTATAAAGAGATGTTTTCATACCCTGCTATGATAAATGTAATTATCCCTTTCTATTTTTTTACGAACCCAAAAAAAAGATTACGTTTGTAATACATAATACTAGATGTGCAAGCACTATATTTCCCATGACAAATAAATAAATTATGCAATCTTTACTCTCATTGTTTTCCTACTATGTATGTCTTACTCTCACATCTTTTAATAGGGTTTTTTACTTTGAACTATACTACATATATATGTGTTCTTTCTAAATAAAGCAAGACATAAATTTTAATGTACGTAAGAAATTAGAATCATTTTACATATAGAAATTTAACAATTAAAGATTTAGTAACATATCAATTCTTTCAAAATACCCAACAATCTAATTTCAAAAACACTAATTGCAGGTCTATAGAACATCTCTCTTATTTGGGTAAATATCTATAAATGGATATACAAAATGATAATGCTCAGGAAAAGAAAATTTAGGCTAACCAAAAGCGACGAGCAAGGTACCAAGCAACAAAGGACATTAGCGACAAGAAAAAATGAGAAAGTCATCAAACTCTTGCAGGTGAACCATCCATCCCCATAGTACCTTCTTTGGCTATGCCAAACCACCTACAAGAAAGTTTGCCACAAATTTTAAGCACTCCTCACTTCAGTCCACCCACCCAACCATATTCTCACCATTTCTCACAAAACTACTACACAGCTAGAGACAATTTTCGTTGCAAATTGGATAACCTTTCCAAAATTTCAACTTGTACAATATGCATGGAAAAATACCTAGGAATCAAAACAAAACAAATAAATGGATCAACCACTTGTTATAGATGCTCTTCAAAAATAAATGGAAACCAGTTTTCAAAATGGAATAATATGGACCCTGGTGTACAACCTAAATGTTTACAAATTCTAACTCAAATTGAGGAGATGCTAATTGCAAGGATAAGCCCTATCCTACAAGTTACTTATGCAAGAGGTGGACAACTAAAGTATAGTGGCAACACTATATGTTTTCCTCAAGATATTTCTACGATTGCATCTTTCTTGCCAAGACGAATAGATTCCTTGGACATAATTTTGGTGAATAGAGAAAACATTGGCCATCAGCAATACAACTTCTATGTTAGTAGAAGTCGTGTATTTGAAGCATTAAAATATAAAATCTACAATGATCCATATTACAAAGATGTGCAGATAGATGAGTCTGCACTATCATCTTTGCCATTTCATTCGATTGACATTTCAAACTTGTTAACCTCAACAACTTCAATAAGTGACCCTATTGAATTAGCCACCAACGAAAGTGAAGTAACAGAAGAAGACAGACTGGGAGACAATGTACATGCAACTTTGTTTGTTCCAAACCTACCAAATGCACGTAGGGAGATGGAAGAGGTACAATTTTTACTACAACTAGGTGAAGGCCGACCAGCTCAAACCATTCAATGGCCACCCATTTCGGCATCACCAATCAATGAATACACAACAAAAGGATTGTTTGCAATGGCGTTCCCTACCTTGTTCCCAAAGGGCGAAGCTGCATTTAAACAAGCACGTATGAAAAATGTCAAGCTACATGAATATGCTCACCATCTCTTGCACTACCATGATAATAGATTTGGCCAACACCCACGGTTTAGATACTTAATACTAAATATCATTCTACGACATCGAAGCCAAGCCATTTCAGCTGTCTTTGTTCATAAACAACTTGATGGCTCAATGCCTGCAACAATTGCTGACTTGCACCAAAGATTAAAGGACTTGCCTGATGACAAAATTTCTGAGCAATTGATGCAATTTGGATCGTCAATACATGGGACACGGCCATTCTGGAGTCAACGCAGAGGAGAGCTTATTGACATGGTCATTCAAATTGGATGTCCAACTTTGTTCTTTACCCTAAGTGCAGCAGATACAAAATGGCCAGATTTGCACAACACCATGCCATCTACGCCACCAACCAACCCCACTGCAGCAACCAAATGGAGGATACAAAACATCATTCAAAATCCACACCTTACAGCACTCTACATGCATCACCAATTTATAGCATTTCGGGAGGAGGTATTAGACAAGCTTCTTGGTGCCATAGATTATTGGTATAGGTATATCTCTCACTTCCACCCACTCATATTATTTATTTCAACATTTTTTTGCCTAAAAAATAAAATTCTATCAAGTATGAATGGCAACACAGAGGCTCAGCTCATATCCATGGTTTCATCTGGCTACGTGAAGCACCAAACATTAGTACATTACAATGGAATGATACTCAATCCATACAAAATGCACTTGACTTCATCGATAAATATGTATCTACTTGGAACCGAAAAAATGTCCAGTTGAGAAACCAAAACACTCATCGAAATCCTCTTGATGACCCATGTTTGATGGATACTAGTATGATTAGTTCGGCTGACCCCGTAATAGACTACATTGAATTGGTCAACTGTGTGCAATGACACACAAAATGTTCTCCCCAAACATGTCTAAGAATGAAAGACCCTAATATTGTGTGTTGTTATAAAGCCCCTTGGAGTACACAAGAAAATTCTAAACTTTGTATCGCTGATAATGGTCAACCTTCCCACACCCCTGCTTGTAATGATGACTGCCTAAACCTACACAACCCACAAGTACTATCCATTTGGAGGGAAAATGTAGATTTTCAACATGTCCTCTCCATTGATGCTGTCCTCAAATACATTGCAAAATATGTAGCAAAGTCAGAGAGCAAGTCTGAAACATACAATGCCATGTTGTCCCGCACTTCAACAAGATTTGACTCTCAAAAACTTGCCCCAATCGCTTTTCACAGAATGCTTCTTGAAAACATTGTTGAACGTGACATTGGCACCCAAGAAACCTGCCACCTCCTCCTCAAACTACCGCTTTCCTTGTCTAGCAAGATATTTGTTTCTTTAAATGTCAACCAACAAAATATCCAAGGTGTACCATTGGCACCCAATACAACAACCACATACCCAACCAATATTGAAGCTTACATCTCACACCCCAGACATTTAGACGCAGCATCACTTATTGAAGTCACTCAAAAATGGAAATTTAGGATTTCAAAGAAAACCATTATATGGAAAGAATGCCCCACAAAAGCTATTGTTAGAGTCTCTCCACGCTTCATAGCCATCCCTGCAAAGGAGGACATTACCTTTGAAGCCTTTTGTTGGAGTGAATTAGTTCTTTACAAGCCATTTCATAGCTTTCAAGTGGATATTGGATCTTCAACACTTGAAATTATTACAACATGGGAGAACTTCAAAAGTAAATACCAACCATGGCATGTACGCAAGACAACTCCAGCTACAGTACATTAAAATGAGGTAAACAACCCAAAAATAGGTTCAAATAATATGCAAGTCTTAGCCGGATTATATCCAGGTGAACCTATCCACCTAAATGATCTTGACATGCTAGGAAGCCATGAAATTGACTTGAACAATAATTGGGAAAATAGAGAATTCAACCCATCACAAAAAAAACTGGCTTGTACTTTCATACAATCAAATCGCCCCATATTTCAAGACCCCCACATTCTTGAACACCCAAAAGAAATGGCACTATCTGCACAACAACAAAAAACAAGTGATATTATTCTAGCCCATCTAAATGCAACTTCTCAACAACAACCACTAAAGATTATTGTTCAAGGCACAGCAGGTACTGGGAAGTCACACCTTATCAGAAGCATAAAGTCAACATTGGCCAACTCAGCATCGCATGGACATTCGCCACTGCTACTACTCGCACCTACAAGCATAGTTGCATTCAACATGTAGGCCACTACAATTCATTCTGCACTCCGGATACCAATCAAAAAAATGGTGCCCCTGCAAGGACAAGCACTTGCAACCTACCAAGAGAGCATGTACTTCATTCGGTATATCATAATAGATGAAATGAGTTTCATTGGTTCTAAGTTACTAGAAAAAATTGATATGAGATTGCGACAAGCATTTCCTACTCAGAGCCACATTCCTTTTGGAGCACACTCTATTATTTTTTTTGGTGATTTGGGGCAACTTCCACCATTCAAAGACATCCTGATGTATGCTTCAAGCTCCTATGGTGGCACACTATGGCATAGCTTCACAACCATTATTACACTGGAAAAAATATTTCGCCAAATTGGAGATACACCAATCCAAATTCAGTTCCGCTCACTCCTTTCAAATTTACGAAATACAACACCTACAACAACTAATTGGGAACTACTAATGTCACAATCAAGTTCAAGACTCGGCTCAGAAGAAAAAAATCCTTTTATTTTTTCCATACATCTTTTTTCAACAAATGAAATGGTCTTACTCCATAACAAAAAAATGCTGCAATCTTTAGCAAAGCCAGTGGCTCTCTCCAATGCAGAGCAACTAAAAGGATTACCATGCTCAAACCCAAAAGAAGAACAACTTCAGTCTAAGCTCCTCTTATGCATTTACCAAGAGGTCATGCTCTGTGCAAATTTATGGGTACAAACAGGACTTGTCAATGGAGCACTTGGACAAGTCAAAGCAATTGTATACAATGAAGGCGAACAACCACCTCAACTTCCTCTATTTGTAGTTGTTGAATTCAAAAATTACATGGGGCTAGCATGGGACAATAACAACCCAAAATACATTCCAGTGCTCCCAATAAGCTGTGGGATCCACCATCAGATACCACTAAAAATGACATGGGCCTTAACAATACACAAATCACAAGGCCTTACACTTCAAAGAGCAACCATTGACATCGGTAGCACTGATCGGCAAGGGCTAACATTCACAGCAATTTCAAGAGTTTGTAACCTTGCAAGCCTCCGCATTCAACCAGCATTCACATTTGAAAGGTATGCAAGAATGTAGCATAACCCATTTGTCTCTCGCAGGAAAGAAGAAGAGTCTCGATTGATGAGATTATCAAATATTGTTCCATAAAACAACAACAAATTGAATACAAAAAAAAAGGTGCGTTCGCTAACTAGCTTTTCCATACAATCCTTTACAAAAAAAGGGAACAAATAGGAAAAAAATATTACTAAAGAGAAACCATTTCATGCAGGTTTACCACTATTTGCTCTCACTAAATAAATTGAATCTCCAAATATGCTTAGCAATACTCAGGAATAATGTGGATATTTAAAATTGTAACATATTCTCAATTAAAAGTAAATTAAAAAATTATTTTATTGCAATTTGAATGTAAAATTGGATGTGTATTATAAATATATTAATTATTATATCTTTTCTTCAAATTACAGATAGTAATAAAAAAAAGTAAATGTTAAGTATTCTTTATTACAATTTCAATGTCAAATATAAATATATTTTATTATTGGATTATTATTATGCTTATTAGTAATTCTTCAGCTATTTTGCAGAAATGTCACGACAAAGGACTATTGTAATTGATCACTTCTTTCAGCATGTCGACATTCATGGAATTCATGAAGAAGAACTCTTTGTAGGATTAATTGCACAAAATTTACTACAAGAAAAAGGACTAATCACATGTCGTCCAATAGCACAAAGAAATTTTTGCCACTTTTATAGAGATCCATATATTTCAGAAATTGAAACTTGTGAGACATGCAATACAACAGAGATGCATCATATTCCAAGTGAATATGGTTTCAAGCAGCATCAATAGAAACTGAATGTGAATACTCCAATCTCATACAAGGCTTAGGACAATCATTGTTACAAAAATTGTTCCGAGGTCCAAAAAAAAATACACCAAATATGCAAAACCTTTGCTATCATAGTCAACTTTACCGCTTGCATTTTGCATCAAACTCAAACACAATGTGGAACCAACAAGTCGTAGAAAACTGGGGACTGCAGGGAGCTTTTTTGGCTATGCAAATACAAGATCGTATCAGAAAGATTGTATGGGAACAAATACCTACATGGACCCAAACAACTTGTACATTCTACCCATGTATTGATCTTCTCACATGCAACTGGAGTGTGCTTAGGCACACACTCGAGCACCTTTACCGGTTCGAAGACTATGACCCCATGCCAGAATTACTCATCGACCATAATTTAATCAATTAGAAGTTATATCCATCCTTCAAATTTGTACATCGGATATTGACCATTTTTTTTGCTTATATCCAGCCGGTTATTCGCTTCTACTTTTGGGTTGGGGGAAAAAATATCATACTATCTATTGTAAAATGCCTTTCTCTGGCATTAGGGGCTGCTTAGGATCAAATATTTGTCTGCATATTTATAAAATTTTTGTAAAAGGGTAAGAAACGGAGTTTTTCTTCACTGGTTCTTTTCTCTAGGAGCCCTATTTCGAACCAGTTATATAAATAAAAAAATTAAAATTTCACAAAAAAAAAATTTCAATTACACATTATACCTTGCTCAATATGACGCAAAACCTTTTGTCAATGCATACTTACAATTTTGAAGATGAATAATATTTACTAAATGCTTACTTATTCTTTATACAATGCTTAATATATTTCCACAAATAAGTTTTACCCAAAGAGGCTAATCTTTGCAATGAAATGTGGTTTGAAAAAAAAGAAGAAAACAAAATACGGCGTACCCATTGCACACCTAGGTGCGATTGCTAGTATATACTCTGGCATTACTTGAAGAAAAGATGAACTATAAATAGACAAATGTATACTTGATTTCTCAAAGTTTGGTTGTTTTTATTTCCTTGTGGGAGTCTCTTAGTAATGGCATCTGATTCGAAGATGATATGTTGTATTTTGCTGACACTTATATTTGCATTGACCCTTCTTCACATTGCGGTAGCTCAGACAACGTATGGGCCTCCGAGCCAATGCTACGACAGCCCTTGTCCTACCACTGATGGCTCTGTTGGCACTGGTCCAGCAAACTGAACATCTCTACTTGAATCATAATGAGGGACTCCCCCCACAACAAAGCAAAGCTTAGATATATATGATACTTAGTATTATTATAATCAGGCCTCGCCATCATCAAATACTTGAATCAATTTGTAACAGGATTTATGTCGAGACTCATTTTTGTTTTCTAGTTTAATATTAGTACTTTGCATCAATATTTCTTCTATTTTAACATGTTCCTTGCCATCAACTCTATATTTAATCATATTTGAAGGACTGTCCTAATCTTCAAAATTTAATTGACCATATATTTCACACAAATAGATCGATTGTTTAATCATTGATTTAAAATTAGTAATTGCATCTCGGTATGCAATTTTTACGCTGAATAGAAATTATGTCGTTTCATTTTTGTTTTAATTTTTTTTTATATATGATTGTTCATTTTAAAATAATAAATAAAAGTTTATAAGATGTTATTAAGTTAAGTAGATTGATGTAATTTTAAAGTGTAATATTTGTTTTAAATTATTATCAATATAAATATGTTTAGTTATATATAATTTTATTTTTATTATATTTTAATTTAAGTATAGTATATTTTATTGTTAGTTAATTTTAAATAGAATTGACAATTTTTTTTAAGTTTTTGAAAAATGATTAGTTAATAACATAAATAAATTTAGCAACAAATTGAATGTATTGAGTACAAATTTTGAAATAATTTATATTTATTTTTTATTTCTAATATTTTAAGGATAGAAACTAAAATAAATATTTAATTAATATTATTAATTTTTTAAAAATTAAAATAATCAATGAATATAGTATTTAATATAGATTTTAACCAGTACTACATCTATTAAATTAAATTATACACAGTTAAACAATTATGTAACATTTTAATGATTTTTCGACAAAATACATTCTATATACATAACTCAATTATAACAATATTGACAATATCAAATTAAATTAAAATCTTATAATTAAGTTACTATTGATTAGGGTATACTATGCGACTAACTACTATTTAACATACCTAGTTCTAGTATCTTATTATCGCATATCCAATTTAGCTGTTAAAAAATACTAAATCCGCAATTAATTACTTTTAACCTACCTATGACCACTTACTTAAGATATCAACACCGGATGAATGATCTAATGGTTGTCGTTTGTTCGCATGAAACTTTACTAAACTTTCCGATCATGCGATAGCCGTTGATTTAGAATGAAGGGCACGATGAATTACTTTATGTCTGATCATAAAACAAAATTGTTTCTGCCTACTGAGTGATGCGACTAAGGGTTTACCGTTGATACATCGTAATCGATAAACAATCCTATGTTCGCATAGAAACTTTCAAACCACTAAGAGCATACGAGAGCCTTCAGATTATGTTTTAAGGAGAATCGACAATCCAGATTCAAACTTCAAACAATACTGGTGCAAAATTTAATAGATGTAGTGCTAGTTAAATTTAATTTAACCATAAATGGGCAAAAAACATTTAATGGGTTAAAGCGGGGTTTGAAGGTTGTAATTACTATATTAAAGTATCGGATTTATATGTGTAGAGTAACTGTATTCAACATTGTACTGTGAAGGATTGTAAGTTGAATTTTTTGAAAACTTATTTGTATAGTTTTGGAGTATAACTAGAAAAAAATAATTTCGGATTTAGTAGACATGTAGAGGTAATTGCAAAATGTAAAAAAAACATTTAATGGGTGAAAGTTGATTTGAAGATTGTAATTACTAAATGCGATTTTATTAATTGACGGATATAGTAGTGATCGACATATATATCCGACGATGAAAAACATTGCATTCAAAACAAATATTTTATTGTGTACAATTTGCAAGAGTAATAATTTAAAAAATCATGCACATTACTCATCGGATTTATGTGATATTTAATGTTTATCGTGATTTTCCATTTTAAGGTGTTTGCCTTATTTTTTATTAAACGAAAGTAGGTTTGCAAAGTTCTGAATACTTAATTAGATGCTATTTCATTACAAAATTTGACATAGTTAATTTGTAAATCTGATATATGAAACTGGTGATTTCATCATTACTTCTATGACAAATCTAACTGTCATTACTTAAGGGAAAAATTCAATTTTGCACCAGTTATTGCTGAAGTTTGAAACTAGGCCATCGATCATTTGTAGAACTTAATGTAATGGTTGGCGGATGTTCTTAAGGAATATTAAAATTCTTTGCGAACATACGACAACTGTTCGTTGAAGATGCATTGGTGATTAACCTTGCATCGCAGCACCGATGATGCAGTTGACAGTTTGGATGGAATACAACCGTTCGATGCTGCATCTAACAGTCAATATTATTTTCTTTTCCAGAGTCGACATAAAGGAAGACATCGTGGTGTTGATAATAAATCAATGGTCATCGCATGATCGCAAGGGTTGGTAAGATTCTTTGTGGATACACGACAATTGTTAGATCTGTCATTCGTTGTTGATCCCATAAGTAACTAGAGATAATGTTAGGTGAGGAGAGTCAGAACATTGAATGCAACATCATTGGTCGTAGCACTTGTCATTGACTGATTCGCTGGAGTCTCCATTTGGACATTGATTGTATCTCGTTAGACACGACATCATCCTGCCACTTGTTGTGCTATGGCATGTTCGTAATGGGGAGTCCGACACTGTGAAGATACGATCACGGTCATATCATACCATATATGATCGAAATTAAGAGGGGCAGGTTTCACATTAAACGAATCGATTTAACAGATAATATTAGCTGAGAGGCAGAACATTTAATGCAACATCACTTTTGGTACCACTTGTCTCTCGCTGATTCGTTAGGGGCTCCATCCGGTTACTGATTGTATCTTGTTTGATACCACAAAAGCTTGTCAATTGTCGCTCTAGCGCATGTTCGCAATGGGCAACTCGGGTCATTGCTAAGATATGACCACTGTCAAATCTTAGCATTTACGATAGAAATTAAGAGTGCCAGGTTTCACATTAGATGAATCAATATTATAGATAATATCACTTGAGGAGAGTCAGAACAATTAACAGACATTTGTGACAAATCTTATAAAGATTTTGTTTATTAGTACTTTTTGAAATTGTCTAGAAAGTAAAATATTTCTATTAAATGTTCTGGTTTTGATAATTGGATTTATATGGTAGTTATTACTATTTCCAGTTTTAGTAGTCATGAACAATGAATTCTGATTTCACAACAAAAAGCATTTAAAATGAAACAAAATTGAAATTTTTTGAAATTTCTTATCAATTTATGATCTAAATGAGATATCAAATAAGTTATTTCTGTTAGAATTTGCATTTGTTGACATCGATTATTTATATAACTCTAACTGACAACTGTGACAAGATTTAAAGTTCATCCTTAATAAATGTAATCAAGTTTTTGTTATAAAATAATATTAAATTATTTTTAAAATTTTAGAAGATGTCGCATCTGATATGAAATATGAAGTGTTTTGCATATAACGTAACTTAATTGTGTTAGATTTCAGTTAATATGACATGGACATAAGTTGTTTAATTAAGTTACATCAGTCTTTAACAATTAAAGCAGCTCCGTAGGAAATCTATTAAAGATTTCATTAATTAATTATATTGAAAATCTTATAGCAAGCCATATATGTGTAGAACCTAATGTTACTATAAATTGATGAACAAGAAAATGAATTCGTTGTAAAGATCATTGGAGCAGATAATATAGATTACTATAAATCAACTATCGGTAATGGAAGCTACATTTACTTTTCAAACAAGCTCACAACAAATTGCTTTCTTTGGCAGAGTAGAACATTCATATTTAAAAAAATTACTACTTTGCAAGACTGGGTCTGTTGTGGAAGCTATTCAACGGACATTAGGTGAAGAATTTCATAATGCCACTCATCGATGGAAAGTAAATGCTGATATTGCAGCTATGTTAATGGCTTGGGGTTTAGAAATTGGAGAGAATGTTGAGACTGTTCGTTTTGTCACGATTTCTCTTTTTGCTAAAGATTTGATTAACGGACTTAATTTTTTGTTAGAATATGCACAACTAGGTCAAGGTTTTGAGTACAACAACTATTTTGTAAACAAAAAAGAGAATGAAAAGATACACATTTTTCCATTTGTGCGTTGGCCATTGGCAATAGACAAAGAGATTTACAAAAAAGATATCAAACATCAATGGGTAAATCTATGTAAAGAAATCTGGCAATATAAACAATTTGAAGGTTTTTAGCTGTCTTTCCACAATATGCACGTTCTGTCTATGTACAAATAAAAAACAAACATTAGAATAATCAAACTTTTATAGCAAATCAAGTTCCATTGAGGATGCCAATCATCTTTCTAAAACATCGTCGTAGTTTTCGTCAACTAAGACGAAGGATACTTGAACATTTTGAATGCTGATAAAAACTAAGGTAATTTCTATAATATTATCTTATAAAAATTTAAATGTCATAAATTTAATTGTTGTCATTTTTATCTTTTTTTTTAATGTATTAATTCAGGTAGTCTAAAGATTATAGTTTTGGAAACTAAGATAAGCGGGAGAAAAGAGTTAATTTGTAATTAGATGCAGCATCAAATGGTTGTATTCCATCCAAATAGTCAATTGGATCATCGATTCTGCGATGCAAGCTTTATCGTTGATGCATCTTCAACGAATGACTGTTGTATGTTCGCAAAGTATTTGATTATTCCTTGCAAACATGTGCCATCCGTTAGATTATGTTCTAGAAAAGATCGATGGCCCAGTTTCAAACTTGAGCAATAAGAAGTGCAAAATTGATTTTTCCCTTTAAGTGATGACAGTTTAATTTGTAATTAGTTGGAATTTTATATGGCGGGTTGTTCATATTTGGAGGAAAGTACGTTCTTGTTAAATTATTTGGTTTAGATTGAGTTTTGTATAAATGTTATTGTATAATAATATACATTTGCGTATATGAATTTTTTATAGAGAATATGCATTTAGGCTTTTTTTGATATTCTAGATTTTATATAAATCGACTTCACTGGAGGACACAGTTAGAGATCTGATGATGATTGCTGTTTGTGAATGTCGATATAGTATAGCGGTTAGAGAACAGAGATGGGGTACTGAAGATTGTTTAGATGTACCATTCATGCGATCACCGTCGACTTTAGTTTATTACCGGGCATTTGAAAAAAGGGGGCTTGGTGCCAGCTATATAGAGTTGTTTATTTCTGATTGTGTGCATTATTTGTTGATGTTTCTTTTAATATTGTAAACATTTTTATGTAGTGTGTTTTTGATATTTATCATCTATAGTGTATTTCATACTGGAAGATTTATTATTGAAGTATGGATGAAGCGATTGCAACGAGTCTGTTAATCAAGAAAGTAGATTTATATGATAGTCATTGCTAATTAAGACTTTATGTTTTGAGGTGTTTGCCTTGTTTAGTATCAAACAAAAGCGGGTTTTGAAGGTTGTATTTACTATTTTCAATGCTATTTCATTACGGATTTTGAGGTAGTTGAATTGTAAAGTCGATATGTCAAATAGATGAATTGGACTAAAATATTGGCAATAATATAAAGATGATCAATGTTGCAATATGTTAATGATTATTTGATAAAGTACATTTGTACTTTATATAGGACTGAAGACTTGCTCATTTATCGGTATGACATTAATTTATTCTATTTAGTGGGCATGACATCATTATCAATTAACGATTCTCAAAAAATTTATTGTTATGCTAGTAGTTGGAAAACACACTAATCGATGGAAAAGAAATAAAAGGCATATGACGTTCTATGCACCATCTTTATTAATATTTGCTATTTTCAATGCATATAGGGATCATAATTGCACATGAAAAGAATATATTTTGAAAATAATAAGAACATTAATTCCTTTTACATTTTACATGTTTTATATGTATTGAATTATAATTTTAAATTAATAAAGTTGCAGTATTTATGATTTTATTGTTTGAATTGCATATATCTTTAAGAGCATTTGGTTACCAATCTATAATCTTTTAGAGAATGGGTAAAAAATAATTAGTTATGATCATCTCGAGGGAATATAAAATGCATGGAAAGATATCACAGATACAAACCTTTATGTTTAAAATTTAAATGATCTACACAGAAGGATTAAATCAGAACTAGTTCATTCCATTACACAAAGCCTCATTGACAGTGGATTAATAGAAGCTGCAGGATTTCCAATTGCTATTCAAGTTCCATAACTCATTGTGGAATGCATTAAAAGATTTGATTCACATACTAGAGAAATAAAGAATGAAAACAATGAAGTAGTCATTTTTTTGAATAGAGAGTCGATTAAGAAGTTCTTTGTTTTACCTTCAAGAGAACAATATTCAGAATGAAATTTCTCTCTGTCAGAGTCAAATTTTAAGCTAAAAAGGTCATGTTGGCGAGTTGTTATTTTAAAAAACTAGTTTGAAATCATTAGGGCAGTGAATTCAAAGTTACTGAAAAACCTATATGGAATAGATTTTAAAACAGAGATTCTTGATATACTAGTACTTCTGCATAGAATTAGAGGGAGTGAACAAGCCCTAAGTTTTGAAGAATGGTGGTTTTTCCTTATGCAATCTATAGGTACAAATAATATTTTTATAGATTGGGCTCAACTCATAAGTGATAGACTCACTGAAATGCTTGTTTCAACAAAGCATTCATACAAATTTCCAATGTCATCTTACCTCATCTATGTGCTTGCATGTGAATATATAGGGAACGAGCTACCTAGTGTTGTTGAATATGATGCAAATATTCAGGTTTATGATTTCTATCCATGTATACAACTCAAAAATAGTTATGAAAATTTTAGAAGGGTTAATGATTTTTTTTCAATGAAGTTATGTCATGAAATTCAGAGTTGTCTAGAACGCAGAGTATCTGATGCAGCTGCATGAATAATTATGGAATTTGGTAGCTATTATACACAATATTGTACATTTACATATATTAGGATTGGAGCTTTTGATGGGTTTCCATACAAATTGCCTAAATATGTAGATGATAAAATGACTTTGATAGAGTTATGCAGATAAATCATTGAGGTCAATAGCAGATGCAGTGAATGTCATAAAGTAGGTATTCATTTTCCAATTTCAATAGGTGCTTATACATGCTTTTCTAGCTCTTGTGCAATGAATTTGATCAAGTCATCTGGAAAAAGATATAAATTTGATGAATATAATGTTGTTAGGCATCATTTTGATCCTTCAAATTATGTAAAACAAAGCTTGCAATTAGGTCCTAGTTTTAATCACATTGCTTCATTAGAAGATTTCTGGGCTAATTGTAAATATGACTTTGAGATGAGAGAAAGATCATGGTCCCGACTCACAGTTGAACATATTCAACTTTATAATATTGATATAGATGTGAAAGGATTATATGATGATCAATCTAAATTTTTTTCCGATCGTTATTTGTCCGAAATAAAAGGGACACCTTTGCAACTTTTGCAATTTGAAGAACCTGAATTAGACAATCTTGAAGAAAGAATGGAACAGACAATGAAGAGAACCAAAAAATGGGTTCAATACAAGCAAATTGCAAAGGAGACATCAAACACAGAAGGACAATCAACAAGCAAAGGTCAAACAACAGTTTCAGTTCAAGTTCCTTTACCAATAATGTAGACAATAGTTGAGTCTAGTCAAGAAATGACAGGAGGGGATGATCAACCACTGGATAAAGATAAAGCCATAGGCAAGACTTGTGGTAGCGGTTCACTTGCTTTGATTAACATATACAGTTTAGAAGAAGCAGGAAAAATAGAAAATGAAGATGAAATAGTTCAATCAGAATAGAATGCAAGAATGCAATGTTTTGAAGAACAACTAGAAAATCAAATAAGAGATTTAATTGAAGATACTGTAACATGTATTCAAGCTATAGTACCCAAATTTAAAAGTTCTGGTAAAGAAATAGAAATCCCTACAATAGTCAGGAAATTGTTTGATAATGAAACTTTAGCCTCTTCCTCAAAAGTTCTAGGTACTCGTTCATGGTTAGAACATACAACGCAAATAAAAAGAAAAAGGAAAGAGGATATAATTCCTATTGAAGATTTAGTTTCTCAAATCATAAGTGAAAGTACCGGTCTAAGGAAAAAAAAGGAAAGAGGCAAACTAGTTGCTTTTAAAAAACATGAAGAAACAGGGCATGTAATATTACAAGTTGTAGAACCAAAATAAGACAGTAATTTTTCAGATCTTAATGCAGCTGATTTTGATGTTAATGAAATTGACATAGGACCTGCATTCCATGATCGTACTGTTGATATGTGGGAGTTTTCACATCAAGAGGTAAGAGAGAGATTGGAGCAATTGAAAGATGAAAAGAACATTCTAAAATCCACTGTCAAACATCTATTTGATTATATTCAGAAAATCTTAGTTCCTATCTCTTCTCAAACAACAAGTCAGAGAGAAGACATTTTTGATCCATCTTTCTATTCAAGTGAGCAAATTATGAAGCAAATGCATGAAGATAGACAGATGGCACAACTGCCACATGAATGGGTACAATATCTCAATTCAAGAGGTGTAGGTCTCATTGATTGTGTAGACAAGTATTATAAAATATATTCTGAGCTAAAAGATATTTTGTTTATAGATTTGTAGATGGCTGAAGAACATAAAACAATACATAGTAGATAGGAAAAGGTATTGCAATCTGTGATAGATATGGATAGTGGAGACGCTCTGAATGTAAATATTATCAAATCGATTGACACACCTTTACAAAAGTGGATATTTTCAATCAAATTCAAAACATAGATGAGCACAGATAGAATTTAAGAACTACAAAATCTGATTGAAATTGTCAATATGGGCATTAGTCATACGAAAAAGATATTTACAGATATGAGCTACATTATTGAAGAAGTTAATGTTGAAGATGTTGCAGATATAGAATTGATGAAGAAAAATTATGAATTACATCTTCAAAGTATCATCAGGAAAGAGGCATATGAGAAAGGAGATATATACAAATTGAGTGCAATTGCAGACTTATTAACAACTGTAAATGAAGACACAAGTAGCATTTTTGAACAAACCAAAACAATAAAAAGGGATTATGAATATTCGATTGTAAGAAATGACAATATTATTATACCACAGGAACAAGAAATGCTTGATGTAGTCAGAGCAATGGATGAATATAACAGTAACAAAGTTGAAGAAGAAAATGGCTCTAGTAGATGATGTTGACTTTTTTGATAAAGAATTAAGAAATCAATTGGAAATTTGACACCTGACCTTTGAGCAGAGGGATGGTAACTATTTATGAAGAATGGTGTAGGTTAGCCTGAAATGGTGGTCACCATATCTCGTAGTAACTCAATGAAGTTATCAAGAATATTTCCAGACAAAGGTGTCAATGATCAATTAAGGAAGATGAAATGACTCCAAAAGTTTTTGGTCTTGTGATTCATTGAAAGACTCATTTTTTTTAATTTTGTCATAGTTTTTTGGTTTAGGGCTAAACAAATTGGTGGCTTGTTACATTCTTATACTTAAAAGGATTGCAAGATGTTTTAACTATATATTTTTGAATTATAATTTCTTATATAAAACACCTTTATTTTTTTAGTTCATGCATATAATTGTCTATTTATGTAAATGATTTCTCTATTGGCTTGCAAATTTTTGAATTTGATTAATTGTTGATAATTGATGAAGCTGAAATATTGTAGTTTAGATCTTCTTTTTTGTTAGATTTGTTTGGCAAACTTGGTACTCTCTGTAGTATTCATGGAATTATATGAAAATTGGTTTTCATTGGATATTTTTTAGATATAGGATATTTTGTTTGTTAAAATTGTTTTAATATAGGATATTTTTTAGATATAGGATATCATAGAATTTTGAAATGATTTTTCTATTAGTTTGGAAAATTTTGAGTTTGATTAATTGTTGATAATTTATGAAGGTGAACTATAGTATTTTAGTATGATTAAATATTGATAATTGATGAAGCTGAAATACAATATTTTAGTGTGCTTTTTTGTGAGATTTGTTTCGTAAACTTGGTATCATGTGTAGTATTTATGGAATTATTCAAAAACTGGTTTTCATTATATATTTTTTAGATATATAAATCTTACAATGACAACAAAATAGATTATAGTTTCTGAGTGTCAACAGAAAGTACAGTTTCTCAAAAAATGCTTATTGTTACTAAGTAGTCCTGATAGTTCATGAACTCTAGAAAGAGCTGTAAAAGTAAATCCTTGCTTTTTTTAAAATGTTAATTACATGTTTATGTAAATAATTGTATAATAATTTAAGTTTCTTGAGCTTAATTAGAGTAAACAAATAATTATACATGTTCATGTGGAAGGGTGTTATTTTTTGGACGCACAGAATGGAGATTATCAATTTTTGCCTATCACATTTTTACATTGCTTATTGCAGTAATTTTGGTTTAATTAAATGATTTTCCTATTGGTTTGGTAAAGTTTGAGCTTGGTTAATTGTTGATTATCTATGAAGATGAAGTACAATATTTTAGATATGCTTTTTTGTCAGATTTTGTGGGTAAATGAGTTCTATATTGGTTTACAAAATATTAAATTTGATGAATTGTTGATAATTTATAAAGTTGTAATACAATATTTTAGATTTGTTTATCTATGAGATTTGTTTTGTAAAGTTGGTATTCTATGTGGTATTCATGGAATTAATTAATTGAGTAATTAAACTATGGTAATAGGTGATATAACGAAAAGTATAATTCCTCTGGAGGGCATTGAAAGTGACACTGAGGATATGGGGACGACCATGTGAGACCCTTCTATGTAGCTTCAGAAAAAATATAAGGGCATTAACAATGTTCCTTGTGTTCTCAAGAAGGTGGAAAACATTAAAGCTGATATCATTCAAAATAATGATAGGCTTGTTCAAAATGTCATTTTTTCTGATTCGGACTTGTAAGCTAAGCCACACAACCTTAAAAAAAATACAATGGACTTGTAGAAATTAAAGATCACTTGTTTAGGGAAAGATAGAATAGGAATAATTACAATAAATTATTATTGTTGAACTGAAAATTGAATGAATACGTAGTCTTGATAGTTCATGAACCCTAGAAAATGCTGTAAAAGTTAATTGTGGACGAGGCTTTAACTATGAATGACAATTGAGTAGGCTTTTCACTATTGTTATATACAATAGCTTTGATTTGTCCTATAGCACCATTAATCAGTCTTGTCTGGACACATAAATTAGTACATAGCATAACTTGTTGCCCTATACATAAAAATATGTGAGATTGAAGTTGTTCTTCATCTATATTCGAACTTTCAAAATATTTTTGTTGTTTTGCTATTGAAAGAGGCACAGATTGATGTAGAGATAATAAGATGTGCTTTTTATGAAGAGCTACCATTTCATTTATTGCAAAAAGGTGTACTTTACAATGAAACTCTTCTTGTTCCTCTTTGGTGAGAGCAGTACTTGTCTGTGACATGAGTAGAGTCCAATGTTCAATTGTTGGTTCTGCATTTGTTAGGATGACTTCCTTAATTGTCCACCATTTGAATTTTAAGCACACATCAGAATATCTTTAATTAAGTGGAGGAAGCCGATCCAAATCATGAAAGGGAATCATTGAACGATCTCCATATAGGAAGGGTACTTTTATAGGTAGACATTTTAAAGTTGACAATTTCATATTTTGAAAGAAAGCATTGAACAAAGTAAGTGAGCGGTTATTCCAGTTTAAGATGAATGCTGCATTGTGTAGTTATGTAGATTCAGAAGAATTTATTGTTAATAAAAGGAAATTTTATAATATCACCATTCTAATTAGCAATAAACATGATGAATCTTTTCAAGAGGATCTCATTAGGAATATCCTTAATGTAAATGAGATAGAAAGAAGAACATAACAATTACAGTAACTGTTATCTTTAGAAAAATAGGTCAAGAAAAGGGCAAAATCCTAGATCCAATGACGAAAAATTTAAATGCTTTGATCAACTGTTTGGAGGAATTAATTGATGGTAAGGAGATGGAAAACGAAAAGTATTCTTCTTCAGAATATGAAGTAGATACTGATAATTTTATGATATTATACATCTTTTATATATTTTGTAAAATTCACATATCTTTTATATATTTGTGAACCATTTTATATATTTCGTGATAGTTAGTTTGAAAATAAAAATGTCTGTACATATGTTGGTAAACTAACATTGTTTATGCATTGCAAAAGTCTTTTATCTTTGAAATAAAAATATGTATTGTTAATTTATTAGAATTATGATTATAATATACAATTTTTTTTTTGATAGGCAAATTGAAGCAGAAACTTAATAATTCGCATAACAACATTTC
Source organism: Chamaecyparis obtusa (assembly GCA_027943335.1). Taxonomy (NCBI): domain Eukaryota; kingdom Viridiplantae; phylum Streptophyta; class Pinopsida; order Cupressales; family Cupressaceae; genus Chamaecyparis; species Chamaecyparis obtusa. The sequence continues at coordinate 209,563 of BSBK01000389.1, forward strand.
AAAGAACATATAACATATGTAAATATTGACATCACAAGTTTTTAAACAAGTAAGCAGTTATATTTTAGTACAGTTAAAACTAGTTATATGTCTACATTTTGTTTTGGAAAAATTGGGATATATTTGAAGTTTATATCTTTATATGGTTCCAGGAAATAAACAGAATTAAAATATAAAGAAATACAAGTAATATGGTGTGAAGTGCTCGTAATTTTTTTTTCAGCCTTTGCCATTAACACAATCTCAGTCATAACAACCTCTTGAGAGTGCAAGCTACATTGATTAGTTTCATTGAAAATTGGTGCAAATGGTGTGATATATGCATTTGAGACATCATCTGCCCACTTAAAGTAACCGCAACCATTGTATCCCTGCAATATCAACTTTACATTACTATATAATATAATTTATAGTCTATACATTTGTTCAAAACATCAAATACATGTGTAGTACTAACCTTCTTACTAAGTGGACAGGTCCAAAATTTTCTTTGAGATTTTTTCTTAGTGTTTGACGTTTTCAAAATGCAAGCTCCTTCATTACAGTTGCAGTGTGGCACATTTAGGACAACCATTGATATCCTTAACAAAGCTATAAAAGAAAAACTTGTGTAATAACGCTGAAACAAAAATTGTATAATTATTGAATATCATTATTTAGTTTGTGGATTACATAAGGATGATATTGTTGTGTGCAGTTTGTTGTTTTGACTAAGAGATTCGTTAACATAAAATAAACATTTCTACAAAGTAATGTGCACTATGACTTTCAAATAGCATACAGTGCATTATGTACTCACAATATCAAATTGCAATAAGCATTAAATTAGAAGTTTTAATTTTATAAATAATAGAAAATAAATCATTTATATTTAAGCTTAACAAATGGTGGCATACATAGCTCTATAACTAATTATTGAAAGATATAATGATTATATTATAATCGTAACCTCTTAACATTACCAAGGTTGGATATTATCCAGTAAATTTGTAAATGTCAACAAATTTTTGGCAATTAAGAGAGTCTTTGTAGTCGCTAACTATTTGAAGAAATAGTTAACATAAAATAGCAAGTATAAAACATCAAATATCAAAAATTAAATGGTAAAAAGGAAAAGTAAAATAAGATTTAAATTTGTACAAAAATAATGTACAATATGACTATGAAATAATGTATATTGCATTATGAATTAGTTTAAGGAGGTAGACCTCCATCTCCTCATGCACAAGTAGTAGAGTTCTACTATTTTACAAATTGAAAAAACTTACAGTCTTAAAGTATATCATCATAACCCATCAGTTGACCGTTCATGGGATTTAAATCATCGAACCAGTAAAGATGTTTTGATGTTTGACGTAGTATACCCCAGTTCTGTATATGAACATTAATAGTTGTGAAGAGCTTATAAGTGGTTTGGGTCCATGTAGGTACTTGTTCCCTTACTATCTTTTGTATACGTTCATATATAGGAATATGTAAGTAACAACCTTGTGGTCCCCATCTTTCTATGATCTGTTTGTTCCACAGTGTGCTTGAGCTTGATGTAAAATGCAAGCGATACATTTGACTATGATAGCAAAGGTTATGTAATGAAGTTGTATTGCTTTGTGGAGTTCAAAGCAGTTTCTCTATCCATAATTCACTTGTACCATTTATCAAAGAAGAGTATTTAGTGTCAGATGCTATTGATGCTGGTTGAAACCATGTTTCACTTGAAACATGATGAGCCTATGTTGGATTGCATGTGTCACAAGACTCCAATTCTAGAATATATGGATCTCTGTAAAAGTGGTCAAAATTTCTTTGTGATATTGGACGAGATGTTATTAATCAATATTCTTCTAGTAAGCTTTGCACTAGCAATCCTGAAATTCTATCTTCTTCATGAATTCTTTGAATGTCCATGTGTTGAAAGAAGTCATTAATGACAACTATTCTCTATCACAACATTTTTACAATGTAATTCATAAATTATTAATAACGAGATGAAAACCATCTAATTTTTGGTCATTTTGTAATGCTTTAGAAAGAAGAATAATTTGTATAAGTAATCTCTAATTTATAACGAAAAAATGAAATTTTTTGTACTTCTTTATTAGAGAAAGAGTTTTTTCTCTATATATCTTTAAACAACTCAGAATATTGGTAAAGGTAGAGCATTTGATTTAGAACCCTAGTTTTGCCGTTTTGAGAATTTGGAACACAAGTTATCAAATTGTTTTAGTATTCAGTCAATTCTATGATTGTGAGATTTCAATATTTATGAAACGAAGATATGTTTAGTTAGCAAGATATTTTCTTGAGATTATATTGCTTCAAATCGATTTCTACATATTGCTAGCTATGTATATTATTCTATTTTTTTTGGCGAATGAACTTTGTTAAATATTTGTAGGTATTGAAATAAAGAAGATATTCCAAATATGAAATAAGTTAAGAATGGTAAGAAATGAATGTAAATACTATAACTTAGTTTAAATACCAGATATTGCTGTAGTAGTACATCAACTTTCCTACTAATTCAATACAAACTTTGCAAGAATTGAAAGATGCATTATTGGAAAATTTTACACCACCTATCAGTCCAATTGATTTATATAGATAATTTATCAAGGCGAAGAGACAAGAACAATAATTGATCAATTCCTTTAATAGTATATTCTAGAGAGATTATTAAATATTGCATGATCCTTTCTATATAAATGATGATATAGAAAGACCTACTTACTATGTAGCTGTAGATTTCCTAACTTCCATGTTTTTTAGAGGACTCATCTATCACCTACCAATCTGATACAAGCATATTTAGACTCTGAGAGAGTTTGTCTACAGTGATTGGTGACTACAATTTGGGCACCTAGTTTGTTTGGAAATGTTGGAATGACGAATTAAGGGATGTTGAATTATGGTCGTACTATAAATCCTATTCCTACTGCTGAAAATCATTTGCTACCACATCTAAGAGCTGTTAAATGTTACGCAACGTCTACACAACCTGTTTGTCTTTAAAAAAGATCAGTATAAAAAACCCAGAGTGTGTTCGAAAAAACATGTAAGATTTTAAAATATATATATATATATATATATATATATATATATATATATATATATATATATATATATATATATATATATATATATATATATATATATACATATTTATGAAGCCTAGAAGCATGAGTTCAAATTAGAATGTCACATAGTATCATAAAAACAACATTTAAACAACAAAAACATCATAAATATACCAATCCATATTATACATTCCTATAGAACCATACCAAGAATTGTACACAAATTAACAATAAGAGGAGACAATCACTCCCAACCATTTTTGGTCTTGATTTCATTACTAAGTTTACTCAAAATAGGTTAAGAATGGTAAGAAATGAATGTAACTACTATAACTTAGTTTAAATACTAGATATTACTGTGACTTCCGTTCATCTTCTCTTCTATTCTTGGCTTTTGTTCAAGTTTCCTGTTATTGTATGTTGTTTTGATGTTTTATCAATTGTTTCTGTACAAGTATCTGAAATCTCGTAATAATTTGATACTTAATAAAAGAACAGGTTAGTGCTCTAGAGTGCTTTGCACTCATAACATTAATTGGAGGAGATGATATTTTGAGAAGGTCATTAAAGTGATGTGATGGAGTTGTGCAGAGCCAGTGTTATAATAATTATCTATGTAGTACAATGAGTTGAAATAAATCAGTAATGGGTTCAATAAATGATATGTAATTATAGCTTTAATGTTACTTTTCATGAAGCGTTTAATGTTGAGATGAATATTTTAAATTTTATTTTAGATGTCAATTATATCACCAATGACATGTGCCAAAGGAAAAAGGTGCTCTTATTTTGATGTTCGATATGACAATCTTGGGAAATCTCAAGGTATATCACACAAATTAAGAATGGCAGATTTGGTACTAGACAAAATTGATATTATATATAAAATTAGTTCACAAGAATCAAAATATTGAATGGTCATCTGTTAAATATCTAAGATAGATTTTGTTAATCAATACTCTTCGAAATCATATACAAACTGAAATATTGGTATTGAATACAAGGTTTTTGTGCATCGGAATTATATGCCAACAACTACTAAATAAAGAAGGAAGCATTGAAATCAGATTTGGTGAATAGAGTTTCAAACCGGAAACAAAATGCACAGATTCCGTACATGCCTGTGTGGTGGAAAGATAATAATAAAATATGTGTTTAAGATCGATTGCAGCAACGCGTAACCTTAGCACTCAGAGATGTGTTTCAAATTGTATACTTAAGCTATTTTTTTATTTGTATTATAAAATATGTATTGATAATTATATTAATTTGCTTGTATTTATTTAATGTTAGTGAGTGTAAAAAATATGAATTAATATTAAATAGCCAGATATTTATTATATAATATTAGTTCTTTGTAACATATATAAATATTTTAATATTTATATAATGATATATGATATATGGAAATTAATAAGAATATTTTACAATACATATTAAATAATAAAATATTAATAAATATTAAATAGTGAGATATTTATTATATAATTTTTTTTTTTAAATAATAATTTTAAAGATGCTCTGGAAATGGAAAAATTGAAGATGAGGATATTTCTTGCAGACTAATCCATTTTTCTCTAGGCAAAGAAGCTTTTTAGTAGTACATCAACTTTCCTAGTAATTCAATACAAACTTTGCAATAATTGAAAGATGCATTATTGGAAAAGTTTACACCACCTATCAGCTCAACTGATTTATATAGATAATTTATCAAGGCGAAGAGACAAGAACATTAATTGATCGATTTCTTTAATAGTATATTCTAGAGAGATTATTAAAGATTGCATGATCCTTTCTATATAAATGATGATATAGAAAGACCTACTTACTAAGTAGCTGTAGATTTCCTCACTTCCATGTTTTTTAGAGGACTCATCTATCACCTACCAATCTAATACAAGCATATTTAGACTCTAAGAGAGTCTGTCTACAGTGATTGGTGACTACAATTTGGGCACCTAGTTTGTTTGGAAATGTTGGAATGATGAATTAAGGGATGTTGAATTATGGTCATACTATAAATCCTATTCCTACTCTTGAAAATCATTTGCTACCACATCTAAGAGCTGTTAAATGTTACACAATGTCTACACAACCTGTTTGTCTTTAAAAAAAGTAGTATAAAAAACCCAGAGTGTTGGTCAGTGGTTTATCCATAAGACAATACCTTCACTACAAAATTGTGATACATAAATCATTAAATTGAAGACCAATAGATAGAAGATATATAAAGTTTTGATTTTTTTAAAATGGTATATCAATATGATGTATAGAAAATGTTTATAAATGCAACTGTTAATAAAAGAGATTCCTTATAAGAAATGTATAATAGAAGTAAGGGTCATACTTGATAATAGTCTTAATATAATTGAGTTTTAAAAAGTGAAAGGATGAGAACATAGTTTGTTAGGTATTGAAAAACATCGAAATGAATTCCATGTATGACCGAAGGAATGGATACTGATTCTTTGAGAATACTTTATAGAGATTTTATAGCTATAACATATTGTATGAAAATGCAATTTTCAAGTTACCGACATATAGTTTCAAAGTATAAGATATGCTACATTATTGAAGGCTAAAATGATTGTGATTATCTATTTTTTTAAAAAAAGGATTGTATAGAAGCTTCAGATATTTCGTAGAAGAAACAAAAAGGTTTTCAGTAAGACAAAAAAGTTAAATTTAACAGTTTATAAAGAAATGAAAAATAGAAGTAAGGGTCATACTTGAGTATAGTCTTAATATAACTGACTTTAAAAAAGTGAAAGGACGAGAACATACTTTGTCAGGTATTAAATGAAATTAAAATGAATTCCATGTAGGACTCAAGGAATGGATATTGATTCTTTGAGAGTACTTTAAAGAGATTTTATAGCTACAACATATTCTATGAAACTTTAATTTTTAAGTTAGTAACATACAATCTCACTGTATAAGATAAGCTACATTATTGTAGGCTAAAATGATTGAGGTAATCTATTTAAAAAAAAAAAGGATTGCATAGAAGCTTCGGATCTTTCGTAGATAAAACAAAAGAAGTTTTCATTAAGTAAGACCAAAAAGGTAAATTTAATAGTTTTTGGTTGCAATTTTACAAAATTGATAACTCATATGAGTGACCAATATTTCAACAACTTGCAGGGTTACTTCAAAATATGCTAGGTGTAGCATCTATTCTTGCTCTAAGTGTTTGAGGTTGGTTGTACTGTTTATTTTTCTTTCAAGGTGTTGGGGCATTGCTACTGCTTGCTTCTTCAGAGGATGTCTCTTCTTCTTTGGCACTGTCCAAAGGATATGCTGCTTCCCATGATGCATAAGTGTCTTCAGTTGGCCAATGAAAGGCCAGAACTTCATCTCTTTTAGGTAGTAATTTGTCCCAATGTACTACTACCTAGTGTACCTCATTTCTTATATTAGTGAAATTTATTTTGACATCTTGCAAAATTTCAATTAATTGTACAAAGGGCATATTGTCTTATGTATTTAGAATGGTATCTATTAGAGTTGACACTTCAGCTTCAATTTGTTGTAACCATTGATCTATGTGCTTTATGGTTCCATATGCTTTGATAAGACCTGGAAACATTTGGAAATCATTCTGAAAGTATCTTACTCTTTACATTTCTACCTTCCTCTTTAAACTTTCCCTGTTGACTTCAAATTCAAAAAGGTCTTTAACAAATTTATAGGTATTTGTTAGTTGTATATTGACAATACATTGATCATTAATCAAGTAAAACATTGATTTAAACCCGTTCTTTCTAGCAATCCAACATTCTAAATTTGGGTCTAAACTAGTTATCTCATTCTTAAAAGAGATCAAAATGTCATACAACTATTTAACAGTTTTATAAACCTCTCTTGGTTTTACATTTGCAAAAAATTGTAAAATGGTATCTTTTATTCTTTTCTCATACCTTAGCTTCTATTTTTGCTCATGCTCTTCATCATCCATGGAAGGTGGGAGAGGGGAGAGTGGGTACTCAATAATTGGGCTTGAAGAAAAAGGTCGAATAGGTGATGAAGAAATACGCAATTGTGCTGAAGAATGAATTGGGCCTTGTTCACCTAACCTCTTGTTCAAGTTTTCAATTAATATATCCTTCTGATATAATCCCTATTTCAAGTTTGCATAAGCCTTTAACACTGTTTCTAGTCTTGTTATGAGGTCCTTTTTTTCCTTGGTCTCCTTTTCTATGACCCTTGTTGTAAGTTGGGCTGATGCTACCACCATTTCTGATGCCTCAAGTATAGATGTATTAGTCACCCTTTTGACAATGAGGCTACCTATGATATCACCTTTACTAATTTGCTTTCCTCTGTTATTGTCATTTTTCTTTAAAGACCACATCACCAAGGCTTGATGATCATCACTAAAAGTGATTCCCTTAATTGCCTACTCCGTCTCCTCTCTGGTGTTGTAAATTGGTGTGGTCTATTTTCTAACTGCATCAAAGATCACTGCATTAGCTATATCCCACTCTGGGAGGATAAGCACTCTTGAATTTCTTATCAAGTCTCTTCCCTGTTCTGGAGTGATCCTCTCAAACTGCTCAATCATCTCTTTCCTCACATCACTTTCTATGATCTTTAGATCTTTACCTGGGTTCTCCTAATGCCTCTTTTCACAAGTTTCTTGAAATTGACTAATATTTAATTTCCATAAAAAATACATGAAGGCTCTAAACTTTACAAAGGCATCATCAGCTAAGAATTCATCACATGCTTGTTTTATTATTGTGTCTAGTTCTATACCTGCTATCTCTCCCACTGTCAAATATAATTTAGGCTCTTTTGGTGGTTCAGGAACCCCCTCATTTATCTCTTCATAAGTCATAAAAATTTGACCAAGGGCTCCCAATTGTTGCATTTTTGTGTCACTTCATGATCATCCATTATGTTCAAAGGTGACTGGGATGGAGAATAATCATATTGAACATGTACAGGTCTATCTTCTAATTTTTGTTTCTTTGAGGGAGGTGGACAATCAGGAATATATTGATATGCATGATCTTGAGGTGAGTGCGGAATGTCTACAATTTCATGTTTTCCTAGCTCTTGTGATGTGGAAGGAACATCCTATTTTCTTTTCTATTGTTCGTGCTTCTTAGATCCTAGTATGACCACATTATAACCAGTTTTCTTTTGTACCATGTATTTGCCTAGGGGCAATAGTTTTGCAAATCTAGGCTTGGTCAATATTGATTGAGCCTTCTCTGATTCATCTTTTATGGCTTTCTCCTTTTTATCATTTACAGTTTGAATAATTTCTTGAAAATTATCCATAAGAATGTCTATTTTCTTTCCAATCGGCTCGATACTTTTTAGGGGATCATATCCCTTCTCAGACTGCTCGACAAAGTCTAATGTCTTCTTGTATACTAACCACTTTTCCTTTCTTATTTCTTGTTCCCCTATATCATGCATATTTCTGATGATAGCCTCAGGGAAATTAAAAATGTGATGTATTGAAGAGCACTTGACTTTCTTTTTGAACATTTCATTATAAAAACCCTCGGGGTTTGCTGTCCTAGCAATTAATGTAGTCATGTGATAGGGTGTGGGAAATTTATCAATATGGAGCCATCCTCCCTTTGTGACTATAAACTAGTGGGAAATTGTAACATTTGGAAATAGAGTTCCTCTGGATTTACTTGCAAGAATGTTCTTTTCAATATCCCCTAACTGTCTAATGAACTCTACAATACCAACCTTGAGGAGTATTTGATAGGGCAATATGAATGGATTTCCAGTAAAACCATATAATCTGATAACAGTAGAAATAGGATAAAAAATGAAATCCCCCCAATTATGTACAATTTTAAGGCTCTTGGAAAATTGTTTAGGTCTGACAAGTTGAACCAAGGTTGTTGGGATTTGTTTGTTTTCATGAACAAATAATAGCCTAAGCTTGGCTACAAAATATCTATCAAAATTTATAAAACTACTATCATGTCTGTCCCATGTCATATTAAGGTTCCACAATTGCACTGGCATATCCTCACCATCGTTTTGTTTCATGAAAACCATCTCCTTCTCAAAATAACTTGCACCTTTAAACAATAACATATACATTATAAAAGAGTACTAGTAGAAAGACTTGTCTAGTTCACTCTTTTGGATAGCTAGCAATCCATTATGAATTAAATTAGCAATGAAGGAAGCAAAGTCAAAAGTAACTGGTATGGTAGGGTGTAAGATTTGGATCATCATGTACATTAAATGTACTGACATTTTTTCTTCAACATCTTCTCCAAATATCTGACATAGTGACCAATATGTAGTCCTTGCTCTGTAGTTAAAATATACTATTTTGAAAGGTTCCTATGTACTTGGTCCTAAGATAATCATTTCTCCAATTTTGTCACAGAACTGTTTCAAGGGCACAGTCCTTAGGTAATCTCTCTGAGTGTTGTACACTTCATTTAATTTCTCAAATTCAATTTGTTGTAAGTCATTTGAGGGTTCACTTAGTCCAAAAATGGTCCTGATTTCTTCAGCTGAGATAGTTATCAGTACATTTCCTCTTACATTCGTAATTACCCTAGTAATGGGATCATAATTCTTAGCAATTTGAGTCATCAAATTTGAATCCATGAAAACACTGGGCACCACAAGCTTTCCCAGGTCAAATTTCCATACATTACTGCTAGGTGGGAGGGCATTTCTCTGGCTAAACCCTAGTTTGAACAACTCTAGACCAGTGATATCAGAAGAGTCACTTGCATTAATCGTGCCAATCTTGGCATCCCTTATGTAATTATCCTTATCATAGAGACCGTCTGCAATTTTTAGACTAGGTTCTTTTGGGGTCAATTCTTTGGCCTTCACTAAATTTGTGGTCGACTGATTTAGTAATTCTAATAGATCTTCATGCAAACCCCTGTCAGTGTACTCAATTTTATTGGATAAATTTTTTCTTGGTGGCATTTCAACGTAAGTATTTTTTTATGGTTTATGCAAGGCAATTGTCACAAGCATCTATAAAGCTTTGAACAAGAAATGTGTAGATATTGACTAACCTTTTTAGGGAATCCTTCAGGAAATGATAACCAGGTTTGCAAATTTTCTTGTCCAGGTGTCTATAAATTTAATATGTTTTTGTTTGTGAGAATGCGTGAACCTTCAATATATTAGCAATCAAAGACAATCTTTTCAGCAATTTACTATGCATGATTTAGTAATTACTTTTTTGAGAAATCAAACTATCATCTGTGAAGGGCCAAATTAAATTTTGCACTAGTACTGTTTGAAGTTTGAATCTGGATTGTTGATTCTCCTTAAAACATAATCTGACAGCTCTCATATGCTCGTAGTGGTTTGAAAGTTTCTATGCGAACATAGGACTGTTTATCAATTACGATGTATCGACGGTAAACCCTTAGTTGCATCACTCAGTAGGCAGAAACAATTTTGTTTTATGATTAGACATAAAGCAATTCACCATGCCCTTCATTCTAAATCAATGGCTATCACATGATCAGAAAGTTTAGTAAAGTTTCATGCGAACAAACGACGACCATTAGATCATTCATCCGGTGTTGATTCCTTAAGTAAGCGGTCATAGGTAGGTTAAAAGTAATTAATTGCGGATTTAGTATTTTTTAACAGCTAAATTGGATATGCGATAATAAGATACTAGAACTAGGTATGTTAAATAGTAGTTAGCCACATATTATACCCTAATCAATAGTAACTTAATTATAAGATTTTAATTTAATTTGATATTGTCAATATTGTTATAATTCAGTTATGTATATAGAATGTATTTTGTCAAAAAATCATTAAAATGTTACATAATTGTTTAACTATGTATAATTGCAAATATGATTATAATATACTTTTAGTTGACATATTGGGTTTAGATGTTAATGACCTTAAAATCTATATTAAATACTATTAGGAATATGAATCAGGGGGATGATAAATTATAACATGTGTGTTTGTAGAAAGTTATGTGATTTTGTAAAAGTAACGGTAAAATAGATTTAAAAATCTGTATTAAATACTATTAGGAATATGAATCGGGTGGATGATAAATTATAACATGTGTGTTTGTAGAAAGTTAAGTGATTTTGTAAAAGTAACGGTAAAATAGATTTTAAAAGACCGACCTAGGGTTTTCTTTGAAAAGGAAAGACATTTAGTGTTTTTTCATGAGTGGTTATTTAATTAGGGCTTATATTGAATACAAAGATTTGACTCTGTATACAGTCTGGAACAATATTTATTTACTAAATCTTTCTTAGATTTGTAACAGATATGTTTTCATTGTGGTGGCTGTTGTCAGTGAATTTTGTGGAAAAAGGCTGACAGTCTACTTTTTATCGGACGGTTGTTGTTGATCTACAAAGCAAACATGTATTTATTGGGATCTTGTGACAACCATAAATGGATGGCATATCTTATTTGCTTCACTGTTTACAATAGAGAAAAATGAACATATGGTGTTGCAAGACCGAAATGGGCAACAATGGGAGCTGCAGTTATTAGGTGTTGATGAAAAACTAGAATTTGGGCATGGTTGAGTAATATATATAAATTTGTATGGCTTTCAACTAAGTAATTTTGCAAAGATCAAATACATAGATAAGTTTTATTTCCATGTTCATATATTAGAAAATTTTGTTATCTCAAAGATATCAGTGCAGAAAATGAAGTTTACTTAAATGATAGACATTCTTGTACAAAAATGTGCAATTTGTATCAAGCAATGAACAATATCTTGTATCTGTGTATGGGTCAAATCAAATATAATCTATTTTTTAGGAAAAATGCTTTGATTATGAAAGAAACCTAGTTTTGTTATCTAGTGATTAAGTTATTGCTTATTGGTTGATTCAAACTGCACATTTTGGTACAAGGGTGTCTCTCATCTGAGCAATGTTTGTTTTTTGCACTTGTATTTTCACAAATCAAGTTTTCCAAATACCTGAATGTTGAAATAAGACTTAGTTATGTATTTGATAATAACAAATTGACCGAACTGGAAGTCATAAAATTTGGTAAAAAAATTCAACCATGTTCAAATTCTAGTTGTTTATCTTTGATGTGACTGGTGTAGTTTGCTGTTGCGTTGATTTAAAAGTAAACTAATCCATGGTTCGTGGTTGAAAGTCTGTTTGACTTTAGTCTTGATCTATCAACTGATCATGGTGATTCATCATGTTGATTGGTGTAATCTGCTCTTGCAAAAGGTGGTTTAGTTTTATAGTTATAATACACTTTGTGCATATTGTAATCAATATTCATTATTCAATCATGAAATGACAGATAGAATTTGATTGTTGATCTGCTATGTTTTTATTCAATTTTCACAACCTGTCATTTTTCTTTTTTCCTAGTTACATTTATGGTTAAAATTCAATATGGTATCAGAGCTTATGTGGTAGGAAGGAGAAATGCAATTTTGTTTTTACAGGTTCTAAAGATCAGATCAGTTACCTTCTTTTTCTGTTAAGTAACACCATGTCAGTGGACTTGTCATGTCTTTGTTTTCAACACTATGGAGGTGTTCTCTACTATTCGTGTTGATGATTCTTATCTTCTATATTTGATCAATTGTATAGAGAATTAACAACTATATTTTCAACCAGTGGTTTATTGTTGCATAGTTGAGTAGTGCCAGTAGAGTCAGTTATAGATATATATATGTCATATGCATTGTGGAACATCCCTCCTTAATTCTAATTGCCATGGCTGTTAATTTCATATTAATTCCTCTTAACTGATCATGTTGATTGGTGTATTTAGCTCTTGCAAATGGTAGTTTAATTTTATATAAATCATGCACTCTATACATATTGTAATCAATTTTCATTATTGAATCATGAAATGAGATATAGAATTACATTGTTGAACTGTTCTTTTTTTATTGTGTTTTTGCAAACTGTCATTTTTGTTATTTCCTAACTAGATCTATGTTGAAAATTCTACAATTTTATGATCATGTTGCTTTTACCTCATAGACTAAATTTATTATTGTTAGAGGTAGTTTGAAAAAATCAAATAGTAAGCTAACATCGTAAAAAAGTGTTATAATATGTTGAAGAAAAAGTTCTTAAACAGAAAATACAAACAAGTTTTAAATTAACATTTTTGAATGATAGAAATAATGAACCATAAAATGGATGGAGGTATTTCTTAATTACCTATAGTTATGGTTATGATATTAATTATGCTTACAAGGGTTTCTTGTAACTTTTTTTTTTCCTGAAAATCTAATTGACGAATTCTTGTGGCTAATTTTTTGAAACATTCTATTGCTGTTGAATGTCAATGAAAATCTTCTTATAAATGTTGATGTATGTAGCATCGGTCAAATAAATAAAACTGATTTTGTGTGCTGATATAGATAATATTTGCAATGTTAAAGACATCCAAATGTATGCTTGAAATTTCAATAAATATGATTAACATTTTAATAAAGTATACTCTATTTATTTCAAAAGGTAAACAGAGTTATTACGATTTACAAAGTTATTACGATTTGTATAACAACAATTTTTATTGTATTTCTATTTTAATTTAATTAGTTGACAATAAATCTTATAGCGACAAAAAACTAGACTATAGTTTCTGAGTGTCAACAGAAAGTATAGTTTCCCAAAAAATGCTTATTGTTACTAAGTTTATATATTTTTTTAAAGGACTATATGTTTTGTAAGTTCAGAGATCATATTCTGAGAAACATATATACATATTTGTAATTTCAATGAACAATATACAATAATGCTAGAAAAAAAGGATTAAAATTCTGTCAATGCGCTAAGGCGTCTCTCTTCTTCTTTTCACCTTGTAACATTTGTATTTTGTTGCTTGTGTGAATATCTTTCAAAACTGAAAGCTAGATGAATACGTAGTCCTGATAGTTCATGAACTCTGGAAAGAGTTGTAAAAGTTAATCCTTGCCACTCTGTGGTTCCAGTGTCAATTGTTACTTTTACAAGCGATAAACCCTGTGATTTGTGTATTGTTAAAGCCCATGACATACGCAGAGGAATTTGACGGTGGTAACCCCTTTTAATTACTGTGATAGGAATATTTTTGGGATTAGTATCATCCCAAGATGGACCAATGTAGTTAAAAAATTCAACCACAACTATCAATGGCAGTTGAGGAGGCTTTTCACCATTGTTATATACAATAGATTTGATTTCTCCTATAGCACCATTAACCAGCCCTGTCTGGACACATAAATTACAACATAGCATAACTTGTTACCCTATACATAAAAGAATGTGAGATTGAAGTTTTTCTTCATCTACATTCAAACTTTCAAAATCTTTTTGTTGTTCTGCTATTGAAAGAGCCATAGGTTGATGTAGAGATAATAAAATTTGCTTATTATGAAGAGCCACCATTTAATTTGTTGCAAAGAGGTGTACTTTAGAATAAAATTCTTCTTGTTCCTCTTTACTGAGAGTAGTACTTGTTCGTGACATGAGTAGAGTCCAATCTTCAATTGTTGGTTCTGCATTTCTTAGATTTGTAAGAAGAGAATGAAATTGTACACATCTGTGTTACTAATTTGGTGAAAGTTTTCTTCTAAAGTGATTACTTTTCTAAATGACGGCCATAATTGTCCACCATATGAATTTAAAGCATACATCAAAATATATTTAACTGGAGGAAGCTGACCCAAATCACCAAAGAGAATCATTGAATGACCTCCAAAAGGAATGTGGTTGCTATTTGGAAATGCTTCTCTCAATCTCATATCAATTATTTCAAATAATTTAGGACCAATAAAAATCATTTCATCTATTATGATGTATTGAACATAATATAGATTTTCTTGTAATTTTGCCAGTTGTTGACCTTGTAATTGTACCATTTCTTTGACAGTAATATGTAGAACTGAATGAATTGTAGATGCCTTGATGTTAAATGCTGCAACTCCTATTGGTGCAAGAAATAGAATAGGTGACTGTTCATTGGGTGCTAATTGTATGCACCCTAAAATTGTTGCCCAGACTTTGGGCCCCCATTTAGCAATTTATCAAATCCCTGAATCAATATTTTCAAAAATCAGCATTTTATCAATTATATCAATTTCCTTGATCAAATCCTATTTTATCATTTTCAATTATTCCTTGGGCTAACCATTTTATCCTAAGTCTTTATTTATTTAAAAGGAATATTTCCTCCCCTTTTAATAAATAAAAAGCCCCCCCTTTTCCTCTTATCCTAAGTTGCACAAATAAAGCATTATTCTTATTTTATAAAAAGAGGAAAAGCACTTTTTGTCTCACATGGACTGCTCCTCTTTGATGCTCCACCATTGATTAAATATTTTGCCTCTTAATCTCCATGGTCCATTTCTCCTCATTTCCTATAAAAGAAGAGCTCTCTTCCTCATTTTCATATGCATTTTTGAATACTAATGTTATGCTGCAGGTTTTCTAGGTCACTTTGGAGGTTTTGAAGATTTGGAGCATTCTTGGATTTTGCATCTACATTCCATTCTAGTTTCATTTCCTTGCATAGTAGCTTCATATCTCATGCTTTCATAGTTTAGATTTCCTTTCATGCTTTAGAATAACTCATCTAGTTTAATAGGAATGATTGTAACACTTGGTATTTCCATTTCATAGTTTAGATTGTACTTTCATTTTCATAGCATAGCTTGCATATTTGCATCTTCATTCTTAGCTTACTTGCACTGCATTTCATTTTATTCTTGGAGATATTGGCATTCTTGCCCTTGTCTTCATTTGAATCTCTCATTGTGTGGTTGAATAGCAAGGTCATTAAGCCTATTAGCTCTAGCTGAGAGCAATTTTAAATCTTGCAACTCCATACATAAAGAGCTATGGATCAATTTTTGAGACCTCATTCTTGAGTGTTCTTGATTGTAAGGATTCATAGAAGTGCACTACTTTTGTGTGTACACTAATTGAGTGAGACTAGCTTTGATTTGAGCTATCAGATGCAATTTTCCAGTGCCAGCAATGCCTTGTACAATTAGTTGTAATGGTTGTTGTACAATAGTTTTTTTGCTATGTGATATAATCATATCATATGCTTTTTGTTGTTGGACAGACAATTTATAAAAAATTTGTTGATGCATAACTGGATTCTCTTAAAATATTTCTTGATTTGATTGAACAAAATTTGTAGCTGTAGCTTTTTGTAAAGGAGTAATATTATTTTAGAACCAATTGTTTACTGAGTCAAATTCTTGATATCCAAGCATATCTAAATCATTTAAATGTATAGGCATGCCTGGATATAAACGAGCTAAAACTTGCCATTCATCTGGTATACTATCTTGCATTGCATCTGGATCTAATGTAGGACTTGTAGGATCATCTACTTCTTCTATATCTGAATGTGTTCTACGTACATGCCATGCTTCATATGATGATGAAAAATATTCCCATTGTTCTATTATTCCTTCATCTGAATCTACAAATTCTATTTCAATATTGAGGAATGGTTTGTATAACAAAAGTTCACTCCAGCAAAAATTTGGATAAGAAATGTCTTCTCTGGAAGGAATACTGATAAATCTAGGTGAGACTCTAACTATACAAGGTGATTTTCTTTGTTTCCATTTGTCTTTCTTTTGGGTAGCTCTAAATGTCCATCTTTGGGTTATGTCAATAAGAAAAAAACATTTCTAAACTTAGTGGGCATGCCATATAATTGTCAATCTGGTTATGGCATAAGCTTGTTGGCATGTCTAATATAGGTAGACATTGAAGATTTTTTTGGTTCACATTTAAAGATACAAACTGTCTACTGCAGAGGGATAAGGGAAGCTTTTGTAGAAGATGACAAGTTTCTTGGGCACTTATATCATGGTCAACAAGATTTTCAAGAAGCATTTTATGAAGTGCAGTTGGAGTAGGCATTGTACCATTCAAATTTGAAGATATTCTACTTAACATTGCACAATATGTTTCTAATTTTTATCCTGCTTTTGTTGCATACTTTGCTATATACTTGATAACTGCATCAATTGAAAGAACATGTTGACAATCTATATTACCTCTCCATATTGAAAGCATTTGTATGTTATGTAAGTTTAGCCGATCATCATTGCGTGCTGCTATATGTTTAGGTTCGACTTTATCTATAAGTGTTAATTCAAATTTTTCTTCTATTGTCCATGGAGCTCTATAACGACATGAAATAGCTTCACCTTTTCTTCTTAAACATGTCTACAGAGAGTATTTTATGTGTCGTTGTACATGATTAATCAAATCACTATAATCTGAAGCCACGTCTGTTGCATATATCATCTTTGTAGTCATCAAACAAGGATCATGAAGAGATCTGGAAAAAATCCCTTGATTTCTTTGTTGAAGGCTTTGTGGATTCCATGCTGATACACATTGATCTATGTAATCTAAAACTCTCTGCACCAATAGATTGTTATTCCATTCTAAATTTTTAATATCAGGTACATTTGGCAACCAGGCAAATCCATGAATATGTGGAGAACCTCTACTTTTCCATTCATACCTAATATAAATTTAAGTGAGTAAATCATATTATTGAACAAGAAAAAGTGGTAAATAGAGAGAGAGCTAATCAAAATGGATTCTTATTTGATTTATTGAATAACATTTTAAATAGATTATTTACCTTTACCAATATTTAGTTGCACCAAGTAGTTTCTCCAAGACTTGCTCTCGAAATGTAGTGAATCTATGATGCATATATACAACTGTCAAATGAGGATTTTCAATAATATTCTGTATTCGCCATCTTGTAGCCATTGATAGATTTGTTGGCATGCTGGATGGCACGATATTGTGTAAATCAAGCCATTTGGTATCTGCAGCACTCAAGGTAAAGAAAAGTGTAGGACAACCAATCTGAATAACCATGTCTATCAATTTTGCTCTTTGTTGATTCCAAAAAGGTCTAGTTCCACGTACAAAAGAGCCAAATCTCATCGACTGATCTGCCAATTTATCATCAGGTACATTCCGTAGCTTTTGATGAAGATCTGCAATTGTTACAGGTAAAGATCCATGATGCAGGAGCATCACTGGGTGTAAGAGCAATCTTGCATCACCCAAAAATATTTCTATTTTTGTATTCAATAAGGGCTATCTTGTGTAGAGTTACTATTTATGGAAACTTGCTATTTTTAGTCAGTTGGTCTTACGATCTTGGAATGTTTTGATTTTACATGTGGAGGTTCATCTCAGTCACATCAGCCTGCCAGCAAATTTTCATGGCTAGATCAGGTCTAGTTTTGAAGATATTGAAGATTTTCGGTATTGGCAGTAGGGTACAAAAACTTTGAACTCAGTTTTGAAGGCTTTAGAGGCCCTGAATGAGGTCAAAAATTTGTGTGACGAGCGCTTGCGCAAGTCAAGCCTATAGAATGCTTCGTGGCATTTTTGAAATGGGGTTATAATAGTCAATCAGGTCAACTGGTGATGACTTATGGTCTTTGGAAGTCGGGTCACCTGAAATGGTAGAAAATACTTTTCCTTCAAAATTTCTGTTCGGGTTTCAAAAGTTATTTTGAGCCGACTTTGATGTAATAAATTGAAAAATAAAATAATTCTAAGTTTGGTCGGCCCTTAGGGCTAAATTTCTGAAACCTTTTCGGGCGGTGGAAAATGCCTATATAAAGAAGGCCCGTAGTGTTGTCTAGGGCAGTTCTGGGTAGTAGATCTGGGTATTGATTTGAGGCTTTGTCCTACAGAATATTGTAAGGGAATGCCCATGTGGCTTTGCATATTGTAATTCTGAAAGTTTGTAATTCCACATTTGTGGAGATAATAAGAAGCCAATTTTTTGTTCTTGCATATTGTTGTTGTTGTTTCTCTGTTTCTGTTATGTGTTTGTGGTATTAAGGGGAGAACCCTTCATCAAGTGGTATCAGAGCAGGAGTTCTTAAGTGTGTAAATAGATCACCGACTGTGAGGCAGTTTGCACCAGGACCGTGGTTAGGGTTTCAACATGCATCGCAAAAATGCCTCCACGAAGGGAACGTGGCGGAAGAGCTGGTGTTGTAACACCTGAGGTTAGAGAACTCCAGAGACAAGTGCGAGCATTGCAAGAGGAGATTCACAGAGGAATGAATCTTAATGTCAGAGATGAAAGAGAGGATGAAGCCGAAGAAGAAGATCAAGAAGGAGAAGTCAAAGTTGTGAACCAGGAGGAAGAAAGACTTTTTCGAGCCATTTCTAAGATCAAAAAAAGACCTAAGATTGAGGTTCCTGCATTTTCAGGAAATCTTAACCCAGAAGAATTGATTGATTGGATCAATGAATATGAAGAATATTTTGAGTATGAAGATATTGAAGATCCTGATAGGGTCAAATTCGTGAAGGCTAGATTGGAAGGTCATGTGAAGATTTGGTGGCAAGAGATTCAATTGAAGCGAAATAGAAGAGGAAAAGATAAAATCATAAGTTGGGATCAGATGGTGGATAAATTAAAGTGACAGTTCATCCCTGTTGATTATGAGCTTGACCTACTGAAGAAAATGCAAAGTTTGAAGCAAGCAGGATGATCTGTTCAGGAGTATACAGAGGAGTTCTATTGAATCCTCACTAGAACAGGCCATGCGGAAGCTGATAAGGAGGAAGTTGCTCGTTACCTTAATGGGTTGAGGCCCAACATTCAGGAGGAGCTGAATTTGGTTTGAATGAACAGTATTGAAGAGGCATACCAGTTTTCCCTAAAAGTGGAGGAAAAGCTGAACAAGAAGTTCAAAAGCAGACATATTGGAAGAGGTCATGGTGGATGATCTGGTGGACGGTCATATGGAGGCCGAAATAAAGATCTGAAAAAGAAGGGTGAGGCCAGTAGTAGTCAAAATCAGAGAGGAAACAATTCCAATCATTTCCAAGATCAGAATAATAGAAATCAGAGAGGAAGAGGAAGAGGACAAGGTTTAGGAAGAGGAGGCTTCCGTGGAACATGTTTTCATTGTGGAGAAGAAGGTCATAGGGCATTTGAATGTCCTCAACACCAAGGAAGGATAGATAGGAGGAATGAAGGCCAGGCCAAAGTTGCACATGTAGATGAAGATGCCAGATCATCAAATTTAGAAGATGTTGAAAGAGGAGAAATGCTGATTAACAGAAGAGTCCTGCTGAGTGGTGAGAATGAACCTGAACAAAGGAGGAGCCTGTTTCACACTAGATGCAAGTGTGAGGGTAAATGCTATGATGTGATTGTCGATAGTGGAAGCACTGACAATTTGGTGTCAGAAGAGATGGTGACAAAGTTGAAGCTCAAAAGACAGAAACACCCACATCCATATCAGATTGCCTGGGTGCAAGATGACCACAAGGTCATGGTTAGTGAATAGTACCTGGTAAAGTTCAAGATTGGTGGGTACCAAGATGAGGTACTATGTGATATCATATCTATAGATGCATGTCATATGTTGTTGGGTAGACTGTGGCAGTTTGACAGATGTGCTGTACACAATGGCCGTGCGAATACCTATTCCCTGACAAAGGATGGAGTGCGACATAAGCTAAAGCCATTGAAGGAGATCGAAGAAAAGGTATGTGGTAATGCAAGAATAACATTTGTTGATGGAAGAAAATTCTTAGATGGTATGAGGCATGAGCATGTGTGTTTTTCTTTAATTCCAAAAGCTGGTAAAGAAGAAGTAGAGGATGTACCTATAGAGGTTGCAGATTTGTTGAATGAGTTTCAGGATATTGTATCTGATAATGTACCTGATGGATTACCACCGGTAAGGAAGATCAGTCATCAGATGGATTTGATTCCAGGAGCCAGTTTTCCAAACAAGGCAGCACACAGAATGACACCAGCAGAAAGTGAAGAGTTGAACAGATAAGTACATGAGTTATTGCAGAAGGGGTTGATTCGAGAGAGTCTGAGTCCCTATGTTGTACCAGCAATATTAGCACCAAAGAAGAATAGAGAATGGAGGATGTGTACAGATTCCAGAGCAATAAACAAGATCACAATCAAGTATAGGTTTCCATTGCCATGAATGGATGATATTATGGATTGTTTGAGTGGGGCTGTGTATTTCTCAAAGATAGATTTGAAGAGTGGATATCAATAGATTCAGATCAGAGAAGGAGATGAATGGAAGACTGCCTTCAAGAAAAAGGAAGGATTGTATGAGTGGTTAGTCATGCCTTTTGGGCTAACCAATGCACCGAGCACTTTCATGCGGCTCATGAATGAGGTTCTAAAAGAATTTTTGGGTAAGTTTGTCATTGTGTACCTAGATGATATTTTGATCTTTAGTAAGACATTGGAAGAGCATATGATGCATATTCGTATGGTGTTTGAGAAGTTGAGAGATGAAAAATTGTTGATTAATTTGAAGAAGTGCAGTTTTGTGAAGAAAGAGTTAGTATATTTGGGATTTGTAGTTTCAACAGAAGGCCTAAAAATGGACCCAGAGAAGGTACGGGCTATCCTTGAATGGCCTACTCCAAGGAGTGCTACCGAGGTAAGATCTTTTCATGGTCTAGCTAGTTTTTACAAAAAATTTATTAGAAATTTTAGCAGTATTTGTGGTCCCTTGACTGAAACAATGAGAGGGGATAGAAAAGAGTTTAAGTGGACTAATGGGGTAGAAAAAAGTTTTCAATTGTTGAAATAAAAAGTTACAGAACAATCCATTTTAGCACTTCCAGATTTTAATAAGGTGTTTCAAGTAGATTGTGATGCTAGTGGTACTGCAATAGGAGCTGTTATAAGCCAAGAAGGTAAACCTGTTGCTTATTTCAGTGAGAAGTTAAATGATGCCAAGAGAAAATATTTTGTTTATGATTAGGAATTTTCTGCTATAGTTCAGGCATTGAAGAAGTGGAGACACTATCTGCTTCCTAAGGAGTTTGTTTTGTATACTGATCATCAAGCTTTGTAATATTTGAATAGTTAAAGAAAGTTGAATCAAAGGCATTTGAAATGGATTGAGTTTTTGCAAAGTTATACATTTGTTTTGAAACACAGAAGTGGAAAGTCTAACAGGGTTGCAGATGCGCTTAGTAGAAGGCAACTATTGCTGACAGAGATGTAGATTGAGGTAGTTGGGTTCAAGAAACTCAAGAATTTGTATCCAGAGGATCCTGATTTTGGTGAAGCTTGGAAAGCTTGTAAAGAACCTGTTACTCTAGACAGGACGAAATGGATAGATTTTATCATCTAGGATGATATGCTATTCAAAGGGAGTCAGTTGTGCATTCCACAAAGTTCTATGAGGGAGAATCTCATCAAGGAGAAGTATAGCGGAGGATTGGCTGGACATTTTGGTCGAGAAAAAACCCTTGCTTTGGTTAGTGAAATTATTATTGGCCACAGTTGCAGCAAGATGTCAAGAAGTTTGTACAGAGTTGCAGAGTATGTCAGATGGCGAAAGGAGTGAAGCGGAATAGAGGGTTGTATCAGCCATTACCTGTACTAGAGAAGCCTTGGGAGGATATCAGTATGGACTTTGTTCTTAGTTTACCAAGGACACAGTGGGGACATGATTCAATTTTTGTAGTAGTTGACATATTTTCGAAGATGGCACATTTCATTCTCTACAAGAAGACTAATGATGTTGTTCATATATCAGAATTATTTTTCAGAGAAGTAGTGAGACTACATGGTTTGCCAAAGACCATAGTTTCAGATAGAGACACTAAGTTCATTGGATATTTCTGGCGTACATTGTGGAAGAAGTTGAAGATAGATTTGAAGTTTAGTTCATCACATCATCCACAGACTGATGGATAGACAGAGGTGGTGAATAGGAGTTTGGGAAATTTGTTGAGATGTTTGGTTGGAGATAAGCCAACAAGATGGGATTTGATTTTACCATAGGTAGAATTTGCATATAATAATTTTGTCAACAGGAGCACTGGTAAATCACCATTCCAGATTGTACATGGGAGTAGTCCCAGAAATGCATTTGAGTTGAGAAAGATAGATAAAGGAGAAATAAGTAGTGCTGAAGCTGAGGATTTTGCAGAACATTTGAAGAACATCCATGAGGAGGTGAGGAGGCATATTACCAAGATGAATGCGTAGTATAAGGCTAAGGCAGATGAGAAAAGGAGGCATAAGGAATTTTGGGTTGGAGATGAAGTCATGGTTCATTTGCGGAAGGAGCGATTTTCAGTTGGTACATATAACAAGTTGAAAATGAAGAAGTTTGGGCCATGTAAGATACTGAAGAAGCATGATTCATGAAATGCATATGAGGTAGAATTGCCTACTGAGCTAAATATTTAACCAGTGTTTAACATTTTAGATTTGATAGAGCATCATGAAGGAGGTGTCGAAGATGAGGTTACAACAACATAGTAGAGTATTCCAGTAACCAGTTCAGATATCAAGGAGATTGAAGACATACTGGATAGTCGTGTTGGTAGAAGCACAAGGAACAAGACATATGAAGAGTATTTGGTCAAATGGAAAGGATGACCTATTGAAGATTCATCATGGCTAACAGAGGAGGAGGTTAACTGTCTTGGTTTTCCTCTGCACACTTGAGTCATGACGGGGTCACTTGTCAAATTACCCCGAGTGTCTGATGCAGGAGCATCTTCGGTGTAAGAGCAATCTTGCATCACCCAAAAATATTTCTATTTTTGTATTCAATAAGGGCTGTCTTGTGCAGGGTTGCTATTTATGGAAACTTTTTATTTTTAGTAAGTTGGTCTTACGATCTTGGAATGTTCTGATTTTACATGTGGAGGTTCATCTCAGTCACATCAGCCTGCCATGAAAGTTTCATGGCTAGATCAGGTCTAGTTTTGAAGATATTGAAGATTTTCAGTATTGGCAGTAGGGTACAGAAACTTTGAACTCAGTTTTGAAGGCTTTAGAGGCCCCGAATGAGGTCAAAAATTTGGGTGATAGGCGCTTGTGTGGGTCAAGCCTATAGAGCGATTTGTGGTGTTTCTGAAATGGGGTTATAATAGTCAATCGGGTCAACTGGTGATGACTTATGGTCTCTGGAAGTCGGGCCACCTGAAATGGCAGAAAATAATTTTCCTTCAAAATTTCTATTCGGGTTTCAAAAGTTATTTTGAGCCGACTTTGATGTAATAAATTAAAAAATAAAATAATTCTAAGTTTGGTTGGCCCTTAGCGCTAAATTTTTGGAACCTTCTCGGGTGGTGGAAAATGCCTATATAAAGAAGGCTTGTAGTGTTGTCTAGGGCAGTTCTGGGTATTGATTCGAGGCTTTGTCCTACAGAATATTGTAAGGGAATGCCCATGTGGCTTTGCATATTGTAATTCTGAAAGTTTGTAATTCCACATTTGTGGAGATAATAAGAAGCCAATTTTCTATTCTTGCATATTGTTGTTGTTGTTTCTCTATTTCTGTTATGTGTTTGTGGTATTAAGGGGAGCACCCTTCATCAATCCATCTAATTATTTGCAAACAAACATAGATGCTATGGCCTGGCTTTGATGACGCATAATAATATTAAATATAAAATATCTAAATCTTGAATGCTGCCCAAATATGTTATCATAGTACCATAGAAGGTGAAGAGCATAATCGTTGAGTTTCACTTCTTTGATATGTGGCTGTTTGAATGCAACAATTCCATTGGAAAACAAAGTTGGAAATGCCATCACAAATAAACCTTCAGTTGTGTATTCATTAATAGGAGAAGATGAGATAGGAGGCCATGCAATAGATTTTGTTGTCCGACCTTCACCTAAATGCAACAAAGACCGTATTTCTTCTGTTTCTCTACGTGGAGTAGGTAGATTACAAACAAATGAGCTGTTAAATTCTAGGCTCTGATCAAACTCATTTTCTTCTATGTCATCTAACATAGATGAGTTATCTTCAATAGGATGACTATTTTCCACTGCATTAAAAATTAGGTCTGAAACATTAGTACATTGTAAAGGCAATGATGCTAATGCATTTTCATCTATTTTTACATCCCTATAGTATGGGTCATTCAATGTTTTATATTTCAGTGCTTCTTAAACATGAGATTTGCTAACATAAAAACTATATTTTTAATTTCCTATACTCTCTCTATTAACAATGATTATATCCAATGCATCTATTCGTATCGGTAACAATGTTGTGATAGTGAAAATATTTTGAGGAAAACAAATAGTATGACCACTATATCTATGTTGACAACCTTTTGCATAAGTAACTTGTAAAATAGGACTTATTTTGGCTATCAGCATTTGTTCAATTTCCGTTAAGATTTTCAAACACAATGGTTGTTCACCTGGATTCATATTGTTCCACTTTGAGAACTGATGCCCATCTTTTTTTGAATTGCATCTATAGCATATTAAAGTTTCATCTAGTATGCACATTTTAATTCTAGGATATCTTTCCATACATATCTCCCCCTTTGGCATTAGTGACAAAAACACTTATTGCCCAAAACTTATATACATGAACCATGCTGAGATTTATTTTGATTTTTCAAAATTTGTCTTTGTCATAGGGCTTCATAAATTATCTCCCCCTTTCAATGCACTAACTTTTTCTTCTATACATATCTCCCCCTTTTTGACGATAATGCCAAAGGTGTATATACAAGTGTTTTACAAGGAGAATCCAAAATTTGATAGAAAAATAGAATGTACCTTCATTATCAGTGCCAGAGTTCTGTCCCAATTTTCTTGCAGAATCTTGCATGTTTGGATTGCAATTTGGACTTCTGCAGAGAGTGCAATCAAGTGATCTGCTATTGAGAACTGATTCTCATGAATTAATGTTTTGTAATGTTCAATGTGCTTATACATTGTATTCATGATGGGAAGGATCATGTTCTGAATGTCTAGCAGTGTGGACCGGATCCTTGTGTCTTCTTTCAGTAGTTCTGACTGCATATTTGATAGGAATGAGATTTTCATGTGATGAGCAGAGTTTGAACTTGGTTCAAGTTGCAGCTTCTGTATGCTAATCTTCAAATCCTCATCAATTTTATTCATTTTATCCTTGACATCCTTGGTGAACTCGGCAACATTGCATAGTTTGGCCAAAAGAGAGGTAACATTCGAATAGGAAGATTCAATGTTTGTCAAAACTGAAGATAATTCTGCTTGATTGATAGCTATGTGCTGAGCAATGTGCTCAAGCACTTTATTGTTGAATTTCTTCTCAACTTTTTCAACTAACTTGTCTGTCCCAGATGAATCCTCATTGTACTTATTTACCGCTTCTGCTAATTGTAACAAAACATGTTGAGAGGAGTCTACTTTAATACATAATGCTTCTGACAAAATGTCCTTAGCATCCTTAATGATTTTATATTCCTTGTCTCTCTCCTCTTTAAGCTTCTTTTGCTTCGCTTTCCTTTGGAGGAGTTCACCTATATTTTGCATTTGATCCGCTGATAGATTTGCAAAATCCAATGTTGGAATCTCTATTTCCTCATCTAGGTCTATACCCTCTACTATATTCTTGCCCAAAAATCTTATACTCGGTTGAGCCTTAGGCTTATCTATTATGGTACTTAATGCCTTAGTAGTAGTGATAGTAGACATAGTAGGACTGACTATAAAGAATGGTATACTGTCTACTGAAGAACTTAAAGCTGAAGTATTCACACTTGTAGAATCAAAAATTGGAATACTTACTGCTGGAAAACTTGATGAAATAGGAGACTGCAACTTGGTAGAAGAAATGGTAGTTACTTCTGTTGTTGCTATAGGTGATTGGACAAATGTTGAAGTTGTCACAACCATGCTTGAAGATGTCTCCGGGCTAGATGTAGCAACTTTTGCTGGAGAGGTAGGAAGTGATGCAATGACTTCTACCGCTATCCTCACGGTATCATCTACCTCAGTGGCTTCTTCCTGTTCATCACTATCATCTTTAATGTCTTTTATTATAACTGATTCAGTACTCGGTTGGTGAAGATGGTATATGTTCTTCCATGTGGCATTTGCACTCTTCACAACTGATTCAATATTGTTAATCAGAATTAAACAAGTATTGAACTTCAGTGTCATCTTGTTTTCATTCTCCTTCAATGCCTTCTTTATTTCATCATTTTCCAAGCTCGGCATTAACTGTTTTAGGGTTTGATCAAATATGTCTTTTACAGTTTTCCTTGCATTGGCCCATCTCATTTTTATTTGATCTAATAAAGCTCCTGGAACATGTTGGGCTATTTCATCAAGAGAGTATTTCCACTGTCCCATCTTTTCAATGACAGCATCTTCAATCTCCTTTTGTTCTGTTTCCAATCTTATTTCATATTTTAAAGATTTTATATTACTTACTCCAGCTCCTTCTCTCAAAAGTTTTATCTTCTCTTGAAGGGTTAGAGGAGGCTTTTTGAATATTATATCTTTGTCCTTTTTGTCTGCCTTACCCTTTGCACTTCTCCTTGTAAATATGGCAGTGGGAGGCTTAGGTACCTTGGTGATGAATACCTTTCCTTTCTTCTTTGCAGGTTCTGGTTCCTCTGTTTTCTCATCCTTTTTCTCTTCTTCTTCAATGTCTTCTCCTCTGCCCTCGGTTAGCATTTGCATTTTGGCTATCCTCTTTTTTTCCTTTATTTACTGCCTATGGAAGCTTTATACTTAATTCAATTCTCACTTTTGCTTCTTCATATGTCCCAAAATATGGAGCTTTGGGATCAACAGGCTGATTAAGGAGGGCTTCAATGATATTCTTTGTTTCATCAATGTTTACCTCATACGGAAGAGGTTTCACATGTACAATCCTTGGTTTAGCTACTTGAATGTATACTTTGTCACAGTCCACCATGAAAAAAATATCATCCTTATAATCCTCCACCAACTTCTATGGAATCTGGAATCTGTCATTCATTTTCTCCTTGAAAGACTCAAAATAACTATCCATGATGTTCTCAAAATTTTCACCCATTTCTGAAATATATTCATTTATCTCATAAAGAATTGGCACATCCTTTCTCCATACTACTTTTCCTTTGGAAGGGAAGAATTTCTGAACATAGAAAAATAAATAGACCAGTAGAGATCCAAACTTACATGGATTGTTTTTGGAAGTTTGAATGCTTTCCATGTTCTTGTTAAACTGTTTTAACAACAAATCTGCAAGGTCAAATGATAAATTATTCTTTACCACTTTGTATGCTAGGTCTATGGCTTCGCAGGGAACACTATTCTGCCGACTTGAACTGTATATTTTATGAGAAATGATGTATGTTCCAAACTTCAGTTCAGCATCAGTAATGTTGCTTACTTTCATGCCTCTACCGTCCCACTCGGCTAGGGTTTTCTTCTCCAGCTCTGGCCGACCTAGGGTTTTGGTAGATTTAACTTTGTTTAACATGGGAAGACCGGTGATTCGGTGAATCATCTTCTTAGTGATCTCTATGGGTTGCTCAAGCCAAATCTTGCCTTCGTGTACACGGCTGAGAATGTATCTAACCCATTTCTCCTGAAAGTTTCGAGGTAAATGTGTAATGTGAACTAATCCCTTGTCTTCTAGATGTTTGTGCTCTGGTTTTAGAACACCATTCGCACGCAATTCCTCACGCACAATATCTAGCTCTAGGTTTCCCATTTCTTGAATTGCACAATTGAAATGATTGCGAATATCGTTAACAAGTAGTACCTTAGGAGGAATTTGAGATTGAGCTCCATTCGGGTCTAGGGTTGCTGCAATTGCGGGCACAAGTTTGAAATCTGGTGCTCTCCATTCCCCTTGGATTATCATTTCTGTTCCTTTCTTCGCTGAAGCGCTGGATGATGCCATGGTAGCTCATAGATAATTCTTTTCACAAAAGTATTTGAATCGCTTGATTGCTCTGGAAATTTTTTGTTCTCAAAATGCTAAAGTTCGCGGTGAAGAATGAGTTTGATTTCTTGCCTTTTGTTTACAACTCTGTCATTAATGCTTAGTAGAAATTAGGGTATGAATTCCGACAGACTGTCACCCACTATGAATTAATTGCTTGGTAAAGACTTCGCAACTCGGTGAACTTGAGAATTCATATTGTTTCGACCTCGCTCGGTAATCATATTAGATAGCTCCCAACCTTTCTCGGTGAAAACTGATACCGACCTTCCTGTGATCTTATTACATCTTGTATGCCGATTTAGATCTTTCTTTTAATTCAGTTCTGGAACTGCTTGAAATTTGTCTATGAGAATGCAGTTCCAGTGCTTTCTTGGGAATTTAGTTTGAGTCGGTAGAGCCACCCATTCCATTACTTGGACTGGTTTGCTTGGTAGATTTAGGAATCCACTGTTGTCTCATCTGTTTCCTGATCTTAGTTGCTTCATTCTTCTTTCCATCTTCAACTTCACTAGCATTCATGCAATTTTTGGCTATATGACCGAGTTTAGTGCATTTGAAACATCTTATGGTAGTATCTCTTTTCCTTAGATGATGTTTTATGCAGTTCATGCCAATGTGTCCATATTCTCCACAGTAATGACATCTACAACAAGTGTTGTAATCCCATCCAAACATTGCTTTCATAATTTGTTCTGCTGGATTGAATGTTTTGGATCTACACTCGGATGCCTTGTGACCTTGTTTGTTGCATTTGTGACAATTACCTTTGAATCTTGGTTTTTCCTTGCATTCATTTGCTTTGTGACCATGCTGATTGCAATTGTAGTATTTTCCATTGAATTCTACTTTTTCATTGCTCCAACATTTATTTGAAGTATGTCCTATTTTTCCACAATGATTACAAGTAGGTTTCTGATTCCTTTGAGTACCTTGCTTAGAAGATTCACCTTCTCCTTTGTATCCAAGTCCTGCTTTTCCTTTTTGCCTATGAAGATTTTGATCATGCAGCTGATTTAAGTCTTCTTGGTTCTTCAGCATTCTTTCATTGATTTGTTTTTCGGTGCTTAGGTCATCCACCAATCTTAGATTGATTTTCTTTTCAGATCTTAGTTCTTCTCTTGTGCTTTCTATTTCTGATCTTAGAGTTAGAATTTCCTCATTTGTATGGGAGATCTGATCAATTAGGTTTTCTAGCTGAAGGGTTTTATTTTGGACTTCATTGTTCCTTCCATCTAATTCATCTTTCAACTTGTTTCTTTGTTCTAAGATCTCACAAAATCTTGTTGAGTGTAGTTCTTGTTCTCTTTTTAATTTTCTCACTTCTTCCTGTAGAGACCCATTCTTTTCTAGGAGTTCTTTGACAGCATTGTTTGCTTCATCTGAGTTATTTGAGGGAAAAAGATCTTCAATGTAATTATGATCATTCATTTGATTTGCAAGTTCCTTCCTTCTTCTTAGGGATTGGGAAAGATGTTCTTTTGCTTCTTTAAGTTTAGCTATGGCCATTTCCAGATCTAGCTTTTCATTTTCAATCACCTTGTTCAGTTTGAATACCTCCATTGTCCTTGATCTTTGCTCAAGCTAGTTAAGCTTTATCTTGAGAACCAATACAGCTCTGATACCAATTGTTGGAAATATTCAAGAATTAACCAAGTTACTGAGAGGGGAGGGGTGAATCAGTAACTTCAAATTTTTTCAATATCAGATGTATTAACATATAGTTCACTTTATCCTTTTGCATATAGAAAGCATGAAACATAAAAGTATTCACAACAATGACACATAGATTTGGTTACCCAGAAACCTTCCAAAAGAAAGTAAAATTGGGGTGGGGATGAAACCCACAAAGCTTTAATACTGCAGTATAAAGTTGGCCGGTTAAGGCTTACATTGATCACTTCTGATGATCTGCCCTGCTAGGAGCAATAAGGACTGCTAGGTCCACCTTGTTAGAGGATTTACAAACATACAATGAAGTATGCACTCAGTTAAGAGATTTTACAAAGACTGTTAAGTCTACCCGGTTAAAGGATTTCAAGCTGATTCACCTATTAGGATGAAACAGTAGATCTCTTACTTTGCAACTGGATTGTTGAATGAGATTCGCTGATGTACTGATCACCTTCTGTGATGAATTTGTCTTTGCTGCTCCTTATGTATAGTAGCCCTTTGTAATTCACTAGTTTTTGCCTTTTATCTCTTCTTTTTATTCCACATTCATACTACTTGGTATTTGTACAACATTGTTTATATACAAGTGTAAATAATTAATTACAATTACAAAGTTGGCTTAACAAATAAACATAAGTGCTACTAAGTCGGCCCAAGTATGGTTACACGGTTCCTGCAAACTAACTCGGTGACTTTATGATACTCGGCGTCCACTGCATTACTCGGCATTGTCATGCACTCGGTAGAAGTGAAGGCTCGGTTCATACTAACCACTCGGTAAGTTTCGAACTCGGTAAATACTTGTGACTCGGTAGACATAATGTCACTCAGTTTACACTGTCCTGCTCGGTTTGCACTGTCCTGCTCGGTTTGCACTATTCTACTCGGTTTGCACTGTTCTGCTCGGTTTGCACTCAGGATGCAAATAAGTGTTGTCACTAGTGGCAATCCTTCTTAATGCCAACAATAGAACACCTTCTATAGTTTGAAATACCATCTATCTTTCTACGAAATTCTTTTCTGGCATTGTAATAATTTTTCAGAGAAAGGTGAAGTATGGATACGGTTAGCTGTATTCATGGATGTTGTATGATCTTCAATACAATTAGGTATTTGAAGTTTTGGCAAGCAAGGATTTTCAATAATTGAATTCGGTAGAGGATATGAATTTCGAAGTTCAACTGGTTCTAAATTATATGAGGTGTTCAAACTATGTAAATTTGATCGAGAAATTGCAAGTTCAATATTATGAGATGTTTCTCCTCTTCTTTTGTTAATAATAGTTTTCTTGACATCATATCTAGCTCTTTGCATCTGATTTCTGTGATTGCGCTTAGCCTCTCTTTCATTATTTGCATTATCCGTGACTGCATATATAATTGTCTTTTATATCTGTAATAATTGAAAAGCGGTAAGTTAAAAAGAATATTTAGATGTGGATATATTTCACAAAAATTGAACATAACATTAACATGACAAAGTTTATTGTCGAATATACATATATAGATAAACATTGATTAGATATGTTCATTATTACAAGTAAACTACTGTTTTAAGAAAGCTTCAAACTAAGAATAATTATGCTTTGAATTTCTTTCTCGACAAAAGAAGATGTTTAGATAATTAGATCAAATACAAAGTCAGAACCATAGAGATCATCCAACAACATAACATTAACATGACATAGTTTATTGTCAAATATACATATATAGATAAACATTAATCATATATGTTCATTATTACAAGTAAACTACTATTTTAAGCATGCTTCAAAGTAAGAACAATTATGCTTTGAATTTCTTGCCCGACAAAAGAAGATGTTTAGATCTAAGTTACCAGGGTTCGCCCTTGGCCCCTTCGAACTGGACCAAGTTTGAACTAGTCCGAAGTTTGGGTCCAGTTCGCCTGTGGGTCTGTGTATATATGTTAATCATAATACTTCAGTAATTTCACTTTTAATGCAATGCATTTAGTTGGTAGAGTGAGAAGAAATGTAAATAAAGCTATCAGTGGTTGAATATAGTAGATGTAGTTATAAGAACATGCAGTATATTCAATAATCACTTAAACCATAATTGATCAAAATTATTAATTGAACCAACAAAGACCTAATGATAGATAGTCAAGTGAGAAGATAAATGTGTTTCAGATGTTAGTCGTAACAAAATCAAGTGAATGGGCACAAATATGTTGGTTAAATAGGATGCGATACTTTATCTGTATTTCAATTTCCACATTCTCGGAGTAATGATTGTAGATTTTAAAACATTTCAGTTTGTAGTATTGTGATCAATTCCTAATCATGAGCAAGAATTTTAAGATACCGTTAGTGTAAATTTTAAGATACTATTAGAGTAACGATTGTAGATTGTAAAATATTTTAGTTTATAGTATTGTGATCAATTCCTGATCATGAAATAGAATTTTATGATACTATGTGACATTATAATTTTAACTCATGCTTTTAGGCTTCATAAATATTTATATATATATATATATATATATATATATATATATATATATATATATATATATATATATATATATATATATATATATATATATATATATATATATATATATATTTTAAAATCTTACATGTTTTTTCGAACCCGAATCCAAACCCCTTTTCAAAATTTTGTTGAACTTGTGAATCGGTTCTTCAAACCCGAACTATGAACCGAACTTGAACCGGTAACTTAGGTTTAGATAATTAGATCAAATACAAAGTCAAAACCATAGAGATCATACAAAAGTTGTTTGATGAACCAAGTTAGTGAAACAAGTTATATGTATACCAGTTCCTTGTTACTGAGATATGGAAATGTAATCTAAAAAGAATCATGGTAAATATTGAAATATCGATTCTTTAGAAAATATATTACACAAACAATTGAACAACATAACATTGACATGACACAGTTTATTGTCGAATATATATATATATATATATATATATATATATATATATATATATATATATATATATATATATATATATATATATATATATATATATATATATATATATATATATATATATAAACATATGATTACATATGTTCAATATTATAAGTAAACTACTATCTTAAGAAATCTTCAAAGAGAGAACAATTATGATTTGAGTTTCTTGTTTGCCAAAAGTAGATTTTTTGATCCTTAGATCAAAGACAAACTCAGAACCATATAGATTATCCAAAAGTTGTTTGTCTGCACCGGGTTCAACAAGCAGCAGCTAAAAATCTTCTGCATCCACACCCAATAAAGCATTTGCAGGGCCTTCAAAGGTAGTAACATTGTGAAGTTCGCCTAATGGATTTTGCAAATCCATATTAAGCATGTAACTGAAATCACATATTGGAATATGAACACAACATTTAGGACATTCATATTTCCCAGTATAATTTTGAACAACTTTTTTTTTACATTTTTGCCATCAATGATTTGTGGACATGAAAGGTAATAAAATTTATCCACATCAAGTCTACAAATTTATGCCGTTATGCAAATAGGAATCATGGAATGGAAGTCTTTTGTACAGATGGTAGACATTGTCTGTTGATTTGTAAATATGGCAAGTATTGTTGGCTCTTTAGTCAGAGAAATAGAAGACTGATCTTCTCATATTCCTATAGACCATGTCAATAGAGCATCAACCTCCGTTAAAATTGGATTGATAAGAACATTGGTTGAAAAAATAGTATCCAATGACTTACTAGACCATGAAAGCAAAAAAGTAGATTTAATTAAAACAACAATTGTTTTACATTCCCTGAACAAATTCAGAATTTGTTGTCCTTCATTCTCACAATGATGTCCCCATAGAGTCACTTCAATAGAGTAGCCAGAGATATCTTTGATATGCATATTACATTTTTTTATTTCTGTACCATTTTTCTTTCTAATGGTACTTGATGTATTGATAGAAACAACAATTCCAATCACATCTACTAGTGAATTGACAGGAAAAGTTTTAAGAGATTCAATACTCTTCATATGGAAATCATGTTCGGGAACTGCAGACTAAACACATGTGGAAGGTATGATTCTTGAAGAACTTTGAAGGACTATTTCATAGGGATTGGTTGAACTATTGAATTTTGTATTTGCAATTTTTACAAAACTGTTAGAAATCAAATAAAGATGATTAAAAAATTATCAACCAATTCATTGAAACAAGTTTTATGTATACCAGTTCCTTCTTTGTCTATGAAGTCAAATCTGAATACTTTACCCTCTTTAGGCATTTTTGTGAAACAATGGATAGGTGATTTTTTTAAAGCACGACCCTCAATAGTCCATAACTTGTGGTATGGGGTGAGCATTTTTATGCCAATTGTGTTACATGAAGAAGCATCTAAAACTCCATGATTGCTAGATGATGCTATCTGTTTAGTACCTTGTACTATAGGTACTGGACACCCAATAATTTCTCCATGATTTGACACTATATCCAAATTATCAATTAGGATAGCCCTGTAAGTAGAAACAAAATAGAGATTTAATAAAGTTTTATAATCAAATTTTCACAAGTAAAATAAAATATAGTAAAATAATTGGCATACATGTAATTGTGGAGTTGCTTGCAAGAGTATTCTTTGATGAAAATAATGGAACCTTCAACTAAAGCCTCCTCCACTACAAGGGTGTTAAATTGTTCTGGCAAAAGGGCAAAGTGTGTATGCACACCATCAGAAAGTTCCAGATGATATTTTGTACTCACAGTATGCTGTTGTTCAATAGAATGTAATGATAGAATTTGAAAACATGGTTCTTTGATGGAAATACCATCCATTATTTGACTAATTGCTCCTTTTGTTAATAAGGCCATTTTTGTTACCTATTTAATGACAGATAGTATGATGTCAGTAATCAAAAGTATATCATAAACATATACACTATATTTCTCACTGATGCATTGTTGAAAAAAAATGTACATATCATTTTGTGATACAAATAATTTGTCCAATGTTCAAATCTAAGAAATGAATAAAATGCACAACCCTAAAAATATAACTTAAAACAACCTGTGATAACGATGCCTCCATAATGATGAACTTGAAATGTCTTGATGGTTAGGTGAATGTATATATTGAAATCTGTATAAACGTTTCTGTAAAATATGTTATTGGTTCATAAAAGTATTAGCAGAACAATTCTTATATAGGGTATAATGACGGTTAATGAAGGCGGTCATCTTGAACACGGAAAGGAAAAAACTGTTACCAACCAAACCATTTAACATTGAATGCAATTTAATGCATTTGCAACAACTCTTAGGTATACAAGGAAAAACTGCAAATACAACGAGGACATGTAGTAATTGAGTAGCAATAAATAGTCATTCTGACTCATGAAATGACTATTTACGTCGATATCGAAAAGTCTTAGATATTTAAACATAACAAATAACGCAATACATATTGAAAAAAAAATTCACAGATTATAAAAAAAGATCATTTTAATTTTTTTGCACTGTAAACCATTATGACAAAGTACGCTTGCATATATTGACAAAATTATTTTTTAATAAATATTATTTCCATGTATGAACGCTGATGATATTTGTGAAAAACATGTATTTTTTGTGATTTTATATTATTGGTGGAAAATGAAAGTAGATTTTTATTTGTTTTCCTGCAAATCAATATGAACAAACTTAAAATGAATAAATAGAATAAATAAAAATAAATCAAGAATTTGAAAATATTTCATTTAAAAATTGTAAATATACTTATAGGAATAAATATATTCTAATTTGTTTAAAAGTAAATATGAAAAAATAATAATAATCATGAAATGCCTATTTACATCGATATCAAAAAGTCTTAGATATTTAAACATAACAAATACCGCAATACATATTGAAAAAATAAATTATTCATAGATTAAAAAAAAGATCATTTTAATTTTTTTGCATTGTAAACCATTATGACAAAGTATGCCTGTATATATTACGAAGTAGAACGTGTCTTCAGATCAATCCAAAAGTATTATTTTTTAATGTATACAATTATATTTATTGTAATATTTTACCTGTGGTTGTTGATAGATATTAAATGGCAATAAATTCAAAAAGGAATGCGTATGGTATTAGCTTTCTTCTTATAATTTTTATAATAGCCAACGACTACAATGAATAATTTACATGTTGATCCTTTTTTTTTTGTATATAACTTGTCAACGTTGGATATAGTAGTGATCTGCATATATATCCGATGATGAAAAACATTGCATTCAAAACAAATATTTTATTGTCTACAAGTTGGAAGAGTAATAATTTTTAAAATCATGGACATTACTCATCCAATTTATATGATATTCATTGCTAATCACAATTTTTCGTTTTAAGGTGTTTGCCTTATTCACCACTAAATGAAAGCGGGTTTCGAAAGTTTTAAATACTAAATCCGATGCTATTTCATTATGGATTGTGACATAGTTAAGGGAAAAATGTTATTTTGCACCCGTTATTGGTGAAGTTTGAAATTGGGTCATCGATCTTTTGTACAACATAATCTAACGGATGGCACATGTTTGCAAGGAATAATCAATTTCTTTGTGAACATACAATAGTCGTTCATTCAATATGCATCGACGATGAACCTTGCATCGTAGTACCGATGACCTAGTTGACAACTTCAATGGAATACAACCGTTAGATGCTCCATCTACCAGTATAAAAATATTATTTCCTTTTCCACAGTCGACATAAAGAAAGACATCATGGCCTTGATAATAAATCAATGGTCATCACATGATCGCAAGGGTTGCTAAGATTCTTAGCGGAGACACGACAATCGTTAGAATCCATCAATATTTTGTAGAACATAATCTAACAGATGGTGCATGTTCACAAGGAATAATCACATTCTTTGTGAACATACGACAACCGTTCGTTGAAGATGCATCGACGATGAGCCTTGCATCGCAGTACCGATGACCTAGTTGACAGCTTCGATGGAATATAACCATTAGATGCTCCATCTAACAGTCAATATTATTTCCTTTTCCACAGTCAACATAAAGGAAGACATCGTGGCCTTGATAATAGATCAACGGTCACCGCATGATCGGAAGGGTTGCTAAGATTCTTAGCGGAGGCACGACAATCGTTAGATCTGTCATTCACTGTTGATCCCATAAATTACTGGTTCCTGTGACAATTGCCACATCATCAATTGACGTAAGCGCTTACCTATCATTCAGCCATTCTCCTCTCATTCGCGATTTAAAAAATTTAATTGGGGAATTTTGACACCAAGGTTATCTCCAGTTCTTCATATGTTTTCTCTAACTGACAGACTATTTCGACATTAACTGACTAAACTCTATGCCACATCTCTAAATGTATCCTTCGCCACTATGTTAAACTACCGTACATGAGGAACGAAGTACCACTTCTGACGAATGTGTCAGGGCTACAAAAAGGTAAAATAGATAGCAACGAACAAATAGGCAACGAGTGTCTTGTAAACTGTGAACCTAACTCGGTTCCTGATGAGTTAAATCATAACCTTGTAGCCTGTTCACACATCACAAATGTTAAATTTTATGGTCTTTTCAAAATCTGTGGATGATCTTGATCATTTCAATTGTCTTGCATGCATACGAAATGTTTGACGGTCGTAGATTGATTTAACCTAGGGGGATGGGTTTCATATAAGAAATGCCTTGTGAAGTTTGAAACTGGGTCATCGATCTTTTGTACAACATAATCTAACGGATGGCACATGTTCGCAAGGAATAATCAATTTCTATGTGAACATACGACAACCATTCGTTCAAGATGCATTGACGATGAACCTTGCATCGCAGTACTGATGACCCAGTTGACAGCTTCGATGGAATACAACTGTTAGATGCTCCATCTACCAGTATAAACATATTATTTCCTTTTCCACAGTCGACATAAAGAAAGACATTGTGGCCTTGATAATAAATCAACGATCATCGCATGATCGCAAGGGTTGCTAATATTCTTAGCGGAGACACAACAATCATTAGAATCCATCGATATTTTATAGAACATAATCTAACAGATGACACATGTTCACAAGGAATAATTACATTCTCTGTGAACATACAACAACAGTTCGTTGAAGATGCATCGATGATGAGCCTTGCATCGTAGTACTGATGACCTAGTTGACAGCTTTGATGGAATACAATCGTTAGATGCTCCATCTAACAGTCAATAATATTTCCTTTTCCACAGTTGACATAAAGGAAGACATCGTGGCCTTGATAATAGATCAACGGTCACCGCATGATCGGAAGGGTTGCTAAGATTCTTAGCGGAGGCACGACAATCGTTAGATTTGTCATTCGCTGTTGATCCCATAAATTACTGGTTCCTGTGACAACTGCCACATCATCAATTGACGCAAGCGCTTACCTGTCATTCAACCATTCTCCTCCCATTTGCGATATGTTTGCGATTTAAGCAATTTAATTGGGAGATTTCAACACCAAGGTTATCTCCAGTTCTCCATATGTGTTCTCTAACCGGCAGACTATTTCGACATTAACTGACTAAACTCTACGCCACATCTCTAAATGTATCATTTGCCACTGTGTTAAACTATCGTACATGAGGAACGAAGTACCACTTCTGACAAATGTGTCAGGGCTGCAAAAAGGTAAAATAGACAACAACGAATAAATAAGCAACGAGTGTCTTGTAAACCGTGAACCTAACTCTGATTCCTGACGAGTTAAATCATAACCTTGCAGCCTGTTCACATAGCACAAATGTTAAATTTTATGGTCTTTTCAAAATCCGCGGATGATCCTGATCATTTCAATCATCTTGCATGCATACGGAACATTCGACTGCTGTAGATCAGTTTAATCCAGGGGGATGGGTTTCATATAAGAAACGCCTTCGATGTAATTACTTTAATTCTTTGAAATGTTAAAAAAAATTGAAACTCACAAGCATGTAAAGAAGGAGATGAGATGACCTATCATTTTGTAGTATAAAAGATAAATCACAGTTAATAACCTTTTTTCTTACACAAATATGTATTGTTTAGTATTTTTATTTATATGAAGTCTCAGTATCTTTTGCACACGACTATAGTGTTCATGTTGTTTCTCTATAGATATCGATTTATATGTTTGAATTTCTTTATAGAAGAGTGTGGCTTCTCATTGTAGATTTGGGTATTCCTCTTTTTCATATTATCATGGCAGGTAATTCGT
The DNA here is from genome assembly GCA_027943335.1 of Chamaecyparis obtusa. Classification (NCBI taxonomy): domain Eukaryota; kingdom Viridiplantae; phylum Streptophyta; class Pinopsida; order Cupressales; family Cupressaceae; genus Chamaecyparis; species Chamaecyparis obtusa. Next base: position 249,208 of record BSBK01000389.1, read on the forward strand.
TCTAGAGGGGGCTGGACCATCCGAGCTTAAGACAGAAGGGTTTCCACATTTCCCGTTCAACTTTACATTGAATCAGAAGATCCAGTCTCTTGCACTTTTCACAATCACCCGTGGTACCCAATTTTGATTTAGTACTCACCGCATTTGGCAACATATCAGATGATCTAATCGCTATCACTGATAATATACGTCACCTCTTTCCAAGTTCATCAAGTAATATCCTCCTACAATAATCACCTCGCATCTGAAATTCCTTCTAGAGTGGGAAAAAATGTCCACTTGTGACAGAAACGGTGAAATAATTCCTAACCTTTTCCACGTAATGTTCCAAACTGGGTTGTTTGCGACTTCCTAGGTCAGGTATAGCATATCAGCTATAGGGCTGATATTATCACACAACCACCTCATTTATCACCCTTAATCTATTTAACCATCTATTAATAAAATCCTGTACAAAAAATTAGTGTTGTATTATTCAGATGTACGGTAGGGGTCTTACATTATTATTAAAAGTTGCAAGGGAGGTTGTTAAATTTGTATAGAGAATCAATATGTCAATTAAGTGCTAACATGATTATACAAGAAAATAACACATAGAACATGTAGTACTAGTCATATAGATCTAAAAATAAACTTGATAGCTAACACTTCCTCTAATCATCATATCCTCAATCATATAGCAAAACTATATGAAAGAACATATCTTGACTCTAGTTTTCCAACACCATCCTTCATATTAATTATTTAGCTACATAGTTAAATTATAATAATGTTACATGAAAGGTGTACAAAGTCTAATCTCAACAACATGGATTTATTTAAATAAAATTATCATGGACTATGAAATTTTAAGAATTTAACTAAAAATTTAAATTTATTTTTAGTGCATCCTATATGATTTAGCAACATTGAATAGTAATTTAGGGCCACTTGTAAAGTTGTATGTAACATTGGGTTAGATACTATATGTGGGTCATACATGGAAAGTATTTAGTTTAATATTTGGGGAAAGATGTTTATTAATGTAAAAACTTAGTACCTAATATTATTTATGTGGTCAATGATTTTATTAAACTTGTTCATATTTGTGTGAGTGTACAATTTTAAAAGAAAGCACATATTCAGTTGTTTAATGTTGGCTAGTTTGTTTTTACTTGGCTACCATTGTATTGAGCCTTCTTCTTATGAGTAAATATGTGAAGTATGGCATTATCTGTATGGTTACATGCTCGAACACATAGAAGATGCATACGAGAGGCTCGATTTTTTAGAAGTGTTCATGGAGGCATTCTAAGTGCATTATAATATTTTATTATTGAGTAATAGATGGTTTCAAGGATAGATTTGTCTCTATGGGGATTTTTCCAAGATATATCCTGCAATATATTTTTAATATTGCATCTAGTTATACATATACTTGTATACATGCTTTTCTCTTAGAGGGTTATGTAGGAAATACATTGATCATCATGGTTGATTTATTTAACACTCGTTTCCTTAAAAAAATATGTTTATAATAATTTAGACATTCTTACAAATTTGTGTCAATCACATTGCACAATTCATTCAACTTTGACTAACTTGGAACTTTGGCCTTATAAGTCTCTATTATTGACAAAACATTTTCCTAAAGCATTAGATTTGACATGACCCATTTTGATACACTCTAATTGTGTGAATAACATTGAGTAGGCAGTCATAGGGGACATCATTTTGTACCTTCAAAATATTATTGAGGCTCCTATATCCAATAAATGAGTACTTATGATATATTAGCAAGCTACTAGGAACACCCTTTTGTAAAAAAAATTGGAAAATTATCTAGTAAAGAAAACATTTTTTTCTAGAGTTTTCTAAAAAATGTAGTCTTATAAAAAAGATAGTCTTGTAGAAAAGTGATACATGATAGATGATAAAATAAATAAAAATATAGAATCCTCTAGAAAGATACAAGTTTTTACATTTAATTTTTTTTTAATTATAAATATGTGGTTTCAAATATTGTAATCAAATTTTTTACAATAAATTGAGTTGAATGTAATAAAAAGCTATATCAGGATCTCAAATGGACTAGAATTCTCAGAGCTAAATATTTAGGCAACTTTAATAAGGAAGATATAGTCAGAATTAAAGAGTTCCCAAAAGGCTCGAGAATATGGAACTTCATAGCTAAGTCAAGACATATTATTGACAATAACATATCTTGGAATATCAAAGATGGAAAGGAAGCGAGATTCTGGGAAGAGTCTTGGGATGGACATCCAACCATCAATTCACAGTTAGGTCCCAATCAGATTAGTCATATTTGTACTTCATCCTGGGGACCATATCTCAGTGACTATATCATCCCTTCATCCTCTGCTGCTATAGATGGTTCTTGGGAGTGGAAAGACTTCTCATCACTTCAATTAGATACAAGAGAGGTAGATAAGCTCAAAACATTGATCAAAGATAGGCCCTTTCTTCTCAAACAAGGAAAAGATGAAATCATTTGGAATGGGGCAAAATCAGGATCCTACAGTGTCAAAGAGGGTTACAATCTAATAGCCAAATCATTCACATCCAAAATAGAAGAGATCCCAGCACAATTATGTTGGAACAAGGTTGGACTCCCAAAAGCCGGGTTATTTATGTGGGCGGCATCCTAGGGTAGAATTTTAATTGCAGATAAATTTATTAAGATGGGATATCAGGGCCCATCCAGATGCATTACGTGTTTCAAGAATGAAGAGGACGTAAATCATCTATTATTATCCTGTCCCTTTGCTAAAGATTGTTGGTACTGGCTTTATTCAAGATTAGGATGGTCATCAGCCCCCCCAAATAATTTACTCCAACTTTTGATATCATGGCCACAAATCATGGGAGGAAGTTTATTCAATAATCTATGGATGATCTCTCCATCAATTCTGATTTGGGAGATTTGGAAAGAAAGGAATAGAAGATTATTCCAGGATAAATTTTTGAAATTTGAAACTATAATTAACAAATTGGAGGTAGCCATAGTTGAGGTAATGAATTCTTGGATCCAAACTCAATCAGCACAACACAAATTCTTTACCAGTTGGGATGATCAGATGACAAAAAATTGGTTTGGGTTAAAAACCCCAATCACCATAGGCAGAGGAAATAGAAGAAATCAAGAACTAAGGAAGGCATGTGTTTGGAAACCCCCCCCCAATTGGATGGTACAAATTAAATTTTGATGGAGCTTCTAAAGGTAACCCAGGCCCCTCAAGAGTGGGATGCATCATACATTCTAGAACTGGGAATGTGATTGCCAAACAAGCCATACCATTACCCAAAGATACCAACAATATGGCAAAATTTAAAGCACTATTGTCTGGACTGATACTAGCTCGGGAAGTAGGGATCTCAAAGCTTGAAATTGAGGGAGACTCACTGATTACCATCAATGCAATCAAAGTCAGATCAACCCCAAATTGGCGTCTTATGGCAGTTTTAGAGGTAATCTTACAGTTAATGGATAATTTTGAATCGAAAACCATTAACCATACTTTCAGAGAAGGAAACACTGAAGCAGATGAGCTGGCTGACCTAGCAGCTAGAGGATTAAATTTGAAAATTCTATCTGACGTCAGCGGAGTTTCAACGGAGCTCATTGAATCTAACCACTAAATCAAAATGGTCAAATCAGGGCCTGATATATTTTTGCCTCAGAAGTTGACAGAATGGCTCCTTGTGGTGATAAGATGGATGTCTTTTCTCATTGTGCATAGCGAGTGTAGGAGTTGATAACTTTAAATGAGGAGTTGGACTAGGAAAAGAAGAGCAGATACCTATTGTACTTCGAAGAGTGTCGGCGTCCGGACATGAGTTATCTTTTAGCGTCAAAAACCTTGGTTGTTTTTGGTCGATCGCCTCTGCGCAGTTAAATCTCTGACACCAACAAATCCTTTGTGCGCTACTACGATTGTGTGGGGCCCAATTTTTATCTTGTTAGTCGTCGCTAGGTCAGGGAATGAAGAAAGTCTATTCAGTGAATGGGAGTTTTCCTTTGCTGCTAAAGCTCAAGGGTGGGGTCTGGTTTCTGGATAAGTCAGACAGTCTTCACATGTCAGAGCATCAAAGGTGGTCGCTAAAGCGCAAGGGATTTGTCAGAGCTATGCAAAATCATGCCGACCGTTGATTCTTCTTTACGGTGTAGGGTTTCAAACTGTGGGTCCATGGTGAAATGTATGCATAAATGGCGCACCCCTATTGGTCGAAGGAAATAAAGAGGTGGAGTGTTGTCAGCAGGGCTTGCGTTAGAGATCTTGATTGATGGCTAGCGTGTGATTGCATGGAATATTCTCTCCCCATGTGATCATGCGCCCACCGTCCGATTAGATGCCATTGGAGTTACCTTCTAGTGTCGAAAACCTTGGTTGTTTTCGATCGTTTGCCTCTGCGCAGTTAAATCTCTGACACCAGTAATTCCTATGTGCATTGCTATGATTGTGTGGGGCCTTTTTTTATCATGTTAGTCATCGCTAGGTCAAGGAATGAAGAAAGTCTATCCAGCGAATGGGAGTTTACCTTTACTGCTAAAGCTCAAGGGTGGGGCCTGGTTTTCGGATAAGTTAGACGGTCTTCACATGTCAGAACATCAACGGTGGTCACTAAGGCACAAGGGATTTGTCAGAGCTATGCGAAATCACGCCGACCGTTGATTCTTCTTTGCGGTGTAGGGATTCAAACTGTGGGTCCATGGTGACATGTATGCATAAATGGCGCACCCCTATTGGCTGAAGGAAATAAAGAGGTGGAGTGTTGTTAGCAGGGCTTGCGTTAGAGATTTTGATCGATGGCTGGCATGTGATCACATGGAATATTCTCTCCCCATGCGATCATGCGCCCACCGTCCGATTAGATGCCCTTGGAGTTATTTTCTAGCGTCGAAAACCTTGGTTGTTTTCAGTTGTTCACCTCTGTGTAGTTAAATCTCTGACACCAGCAATTCCTATGTGCACTGCTGCGATTGTGTGGGGCCCAATTTTTTATCTTGTTAGGCATCGCTAGGTTAGGGAATGAAGAAAGTCTATCCAGCGAATGAGAGTTTGCCTTTACTGCCAAAGCTCAAGGGTGGGGCCTGGTTTCCAGATAAGTCAGACGGTCTTCACATGTCAGAGCATCAACGGTGGTCGCTAAAGCATAAGGGATTTGTTAGAGCTATGCGAAATCACGCCGACCGTTGATTCTTCTTTGCGGTGTAGGGTTTCAAACTGTGGGTCCATGGTGACATGTATGCATAAATGGAGCACCCCTATTGGCCGAAGGACTAAGGTTGTGGTAAGGGCTGGAGGCTTGTCGCATGTTGTGCTATGCGATCATGCGACAAGCCCTTTGTGGAAACTTTATGCTGCGACAGTTAACGGTGGTAAAGGGCTATGATGCGTCGCATGTTTGCATAGCCCTTTTCTTGGCTATGCGATCATGCGACAACTGATGAAAGATGCTATTGTGAAATTAAAGGTGGGTCAGTGTGTCGGGTCTTGCCGACGTGTCCCTTTCTAATTGACTAGCAAGCGCTGAGATGGATATGCACCATGGGTCCCATAGCCAAGGGCAGGTAACGGGGGGGAAGGCTTATGGGGTGTCGCATGTTCGCATAAGCCAATTTCAAACTATGCAATCATGTGACAAACATCAAGGGAATGTCGTGTGTATTTTGAATCTCAATAGCTTGATCTATGCTCTGGTATATTTTACTATTTTAATATAATATTCGGCCTCGGCCCCTTATCGATCAAAAAAAAAAAAAAAGCTATATCAATATATCTTCTTCAACTATTTCACCGATTTAATGCTCTATTTTCCCCTATTTCTTTTGAAAATTAAGCAAAAACATATTTTACAGGGACCCGAAACCCAAGTTAAAGATACATATAAGTCACTAAGCACACCTCGAAGGAGAAACTAAAACAAAAAAGGGGGACAAAGAACACCCCAAATAAACAACATCGATCCAAAGTGGAAACCAAAAAGAAAGGAACCACCAAAGAAAACTGGGGACTACCATCCTCTAAGAAATTTTCTCCTATTTGTTTTTAATTAAGTAAAACAGGTTTGATTAAGTAAATTTTCTCCTATTTTTTTCTGTTAGTTTCTTTTATAATTTATTTTGGGAATAATTTCACATGGTATCAGCTCTATAAATTTACTAACAATACTAAAATATTGGTAGATTTGTACTTGTTTAGCTAGATAATATTTGAGTGGTTTAGCCTATTTGTTTGAAGGTAGATTGTTTCTATTATGGGATCTACAAATGAAAGTTTTCTAGTCTTTGATGGAAGTGGCTTTGTGAATAGGAGTATTTTAGTCAAGAATTCTTTGAGAGAAAGAACCATATGGACCATAATGAGATTTTAGCACCTCAACAAAATATGAAAAAAGAGTTACAAATGTACAAGTTGAAGAAAGAAAAAGGTATTATTAATAAATATTTGAGTCCCAATATAAATATAATATTTATTTATATTGATAATGTAACATAGATATAAAAAAATCTAGTGTATAAAAATAGAACTTTGAGAAATGTTGTACAAGTTGAAGGATAAGGGGTGAATCTTATTTTTTTTTATGAATTTTTTTAAGTTGGATATGGATTTTGTGCCACTACAAATCAAGTTATTGTTAAAGGTAGAAAAATTCCACGAACATGCGATTTCCATTAGTAGAGTTGATCGTAAATATAATCTATTTTTATTTGTTGACTTTTTTGAAGATGAAAATGCATCCTCCCATGCTTTCATTTCTTATGTTTTTTAATGTCGAGATTTTTGTCATACTATACTAGGACATAAAAATCATATAAAATTATAAGACATGGTTATAATGAATATGGTTGAAGGATATAAAAGGATTTTAGCTTCTGAAGGTTTATGTGAAAGATGTGTGTTAGGTAAATACCATCGAGATCCTTTTGATTTTGGAAAACCATCAAGACCTAATCATCCACTCTAACTCAGTCGTATTGATTTATGTGAACAGGGTTATCCTTTGAGTTTAGGTGCCAAATATCTCCTCACTTTTATATTATATTGTAGTGGATGAGTATGGGTTTATCTTTTTGAAAGGGAAAGTAAGTCATTTGACATATTTGAAAATTTTAAGTAATCAATTGAAAATAAAAGTGGAAAATAAATTAAATGTTTAAGAAAATACTTGGAGACTGCATATTGTAATAATTCTCAAAGTAAATCATTTTATTAAAAACATGGTATTAAGAACTACAAATAAAAATTCATGATTCTTAAAAAAAAAAAGTGTGGTTGAATGAATGAATTCAATTCTTTTAGAAATGGTTTAGTGTATGTTGCAGTATTAAAGTTTGCATATTAAATTTTAGGGATCAGTTGTCTCTTGTATTGCATATATTGTGAGTAGAATCCCCACCAAGGCCCTCATAAATTTTACCCTGAAGAGACATGGAGTGGAAGAAGGCCTCAGATTATATATTTTAAGGTATTTGGGTGTATTTCCTATGCCCAGATTCTAGAAGAAAATAGTTAAAATATACAACCAAAGGTTTATAAGTTTTTGTTTATGGGCTATAGTGAAGAATCACAGGTCTACAAATTGTATGATTTGGTAACAATTTTTTAGTAAGAAAGATGTAAAGTTTGATGAACATTCATAATCTACAACCATAATCGATCTCCATGTTTCAAATAGTTTACAAAAAAACCAAAAGTTGTATTGATGAGGTTAATCGATGCACTACTACTAATGAAATAATAGCATTGAAAATGAAACAATAAATTCTTGTGATTGGATTTTTTTTCTAGCTATTAATGATGGAAAACTTCTAGTTAGACAAAAGACAAATAGTGTTGAATAGATATATAGGCAACACCCAAAGATTCAAGGACAAAATGATAGTGTAGTAATGTAAAAAGTATTACTAGTAAATGACTCAATCTCATATGAGCGAGTGAGAGAGAGGAAAGAATGGGAGCAAGCTATAGAAGAGGAATATGATGTATTACTAAAGAAGAAAACTTGGGAACTTGTGCCCCTGCCCAAAGGTAATGATGTCATTGGTTTCAAATGGATTTACAAAACAAAATTTGAATTAGATGGGGCTATAGAAAAATTTAAAGCTAGATTGGTTGCTCTCATAGTCAATCAAAAAGATGTTTATTATAAAGACGTATTTTCTTGTGTCAAAAAAATGAATAATATTAAAATCATTCTTTCTTTGGGTGCTAGTCTTGGATGACATATTCATCAAACATATGATAAAAAAATCTTTCCTAAATACAAATTCAAGTGAAAGAAATATACATGACTCAACTACTAGGTTTTGTAGATGAAAATTCTAACCTTGTCTACATATTAAAGAAGTTAATTTATAGTCTAGAAAACAACTACCAATAATTTAGAATTGGGAGATTGATAGTTACTTCCAACTTTGTAGATTCAAAAATATAAATCCAAAATAAAAACTATTCTTATTACACTATTAGTTTTTTTATTTTTTAAAGTTTTCTTATTAATTTGTATAGTTTTGTTTTCGACCTGTTTTTACACAAATAAAAACTATTCTTATTACACTATTAGTTTTTTGTTTTTTTAAAGTTTTCTTATTAATTTGTATAGTTTTGTTTTCGATCTGTTTTTACACTCTTGTGCCATACCAATTGCCTCACCCGACAGTAGTAAACAAACACGTCCTTTCAACTTTAACGAGCATAAAAACAATTAAAGTCAAGTGCTTTGTCCACAAAGACCTTTGGTACCGCACGTTTTGAGTCGTTTGTCTCAGTCACATTGCCCGGGTCGTCCAACTCTCTCTCAAATAATGTTCAATTAGTCAATACACGAGAGTGTAGAAAAGTTGGCAAGTTGGAAATTTTTTTGGAGACAATCATGTGGTGAGGATTAGATTTGGTTCGAATCATTCTGAGACAATCAGGGGTAGTTCAAGTCTCATCATCTTGAATAAGATGCAAGCTAGAAGCTTCCAAGTATAAAAATGACGTTCATTGAATATTAAATGTCTACTTCAATATAATCACCTTCAACCATTTCACTTTGTGTTAAGCTCTGTTCTCCCTAGGTGCTGTTGTTAATTTGTTTTATATAAAAATGAAGTCAAGTGATTTGTCCTTGAAAACACTGGCACGGCTCTTTTTTTTTCAGTGTCTTTTGTCACTCTCTAACAATCTGTCTCATTCATGTGCTGAGGATTAAAGTTGGCTCCACTCATTTTGAGACAATGAGTGGGTAGTTCAACTCTCACCATCTTGAAATAGGATGTAAGCTACAAAACTTCCAAATATAAAAATGAAATCCAACTATGCTAGTCAGTCAAGTTGTGATATATGACTACACAAAAGGGATTTCTAATCTATGGAGCAGTTTACCGCCGGCTGAGATAAACAATAGTCTGAATTGGACACTATAATTAAGCTTACCAGTTTTTCAATGCTCAAACAGGTATTATATATTTTCATAAATTATATGTTTCACCCATTAAAATATAGTATAGAAACTGTCATTAATTGAAGAAGACGGACTATAAATAGAGGAGTTCATACTTGAATCTTTCGAAGTTGAGTTGTTTGCCTATTTCCTTGTGTGAGTTAGCAATGGCGTCTCATGCGAAGATAATATGGTGTATTGTGGTGGCCCTTTTGTTGGCATTGAGCCAGATTGAGAGTGTGGTAGGCCAGAGAGCGTATGGTTCTCCTAAAGGAGGTGGCAATGGTGGTCCACGATGCTACAGACGGTGTCCCCCGAGACTTATGGACTCTCCTCCGGCCAACTGAATTGCTCTAGGGGAAAGGAGCTAGAAGGTGAGTGGGGTTCAATACGTAATATGTTAGTGGATGTGTTTGGGCCCATATCTATCAATCTAAATTCGAGAAGGTGTCAGGTAAAAAGTCAAAACATATAAAATTAAACACATAAAAGTAACAGCCCACAAAATGTACACATGATGGTTAATATATGTTTTTTTATATATGCATCAAATAAAAAAAACTTCCATGTCTTGTTGAGTATTGAAATTGACCAATCTACTAACACATTCTGACGTGAATACAACTGGATTGTCCAATACAAAATCACAGTCAAATCTGATTCATATGAAACCCAATTAAAAAACATCACATGTCACCACTGCTTAGAATTATGTGGTTCACAACTAAGACACAAATGACAGTACTAGGCATACATTGCCAACCCAACAAGTACAGAGCCAAATCAACTTACTATCTAGCGATGCAATGTATACTTTAAGACAACCTAGTGCCTATGAATATGTGGCCACTCAAAGACATTTTCCATCACCATGTCCCATCATTCTAGCTACACTACTCCTTACCACCCCAAGTGCGCAACTTTTGGTCAAACTAGCATTAAAACCACCTATAGAGAGAAATAAAATGTGCAAGGCCACCAATTAACAATCAAAGGCCATCAAATATGCGATAAATGCGACAATGGATTGAAGTCTTGCAACTAATGTTGAAAAATTCAAAATTTAAAATACAAATTTCAAAACTATAACCTCATGGCATATAAATTACCCAGAATAACTCATTCATCTCATTCAAGCCATTCAACATTCACCGAAGAGTAGCAAGAAAGAAGAAGTCACAGAGAAGAAAGTAGAAGGAAGTTAAGGTATATTTTGAACACCACATGCTATTTTATTTGCTAATTTTCAATTCTTTTTCCATGTATCTATCATGTTATTTACAGTTTTCAATTCCTTTTCCAGTTATCTATCCTTTGTTCTCTTGCCTTCGATATTACATTCTTGCATTAAGAGTAGTAACAAAGCAGAAGTCACAGAAAGTAGACAGAAGTGAAGCTCTATTTCAAGATATGTTGACTTTGTTTCGCATTTGTCTGTTTCATCTGGTTTTTTAGTTGCATGTAAGGAAATATGAATGGGTTCCTTTTTCATTTGTCAATTTCATTTGAATTTAATGTCAACTCTTTCACATTTTCCATTCATTCCTTCATAGAAGCAAGCCATTCTTTTGATTTTGTATCTTCCTTTGCAGAGAGAAGTGATGCTTTATTTGAATATATGTCGACAATTTTACATACATCACCATCTCTATTTTGTAATGTTTATTTCATGTTATTTTCTTAAATATGGAAAGTGGTGACATGTGCTATTTTTGTATGTTGTTGACTTTGAATCACATTTCAATGTGATTTTATACTCAACGGCCCGTAAAACCACTAAAATAACAATATTATTGTATTTATAATTTACATGACAAAAGTTTAACACAAATAAATGCACTATAGTCGAAACTGTGTGAATATGAAATGGTTTAGCAATCATATTGATGATTTCTGATCAATACAAATATCAATGTTGGAATCATGAGTTTTCATGTTTTTCCATAATATACCATGATATACCGTAATATGATTGTAATGCTCTACTAGTTGTGATGTTGGTCTAGGTTCTATCCACATCAATATTTTGAGTATACACACAACAAGGTGTACCAGAAAACCGAAGATGGGATATGGTTGGTCACCACTATTTTAAGGGTTTTCTATGGGGAAATGGCTTGTGAGTATTGTTTGAGACATGGACCATAGTTTTCTAAGTAATATTTAGTACTTTCAATAGTTTTTTTAAGTAATATTGACAATTTAAATAGAAAAAGGTGAGGCTCACTAGACAAGATCATCGTAGTGATATGGACCAAAAAATAATTTGTCAATAATATGTGATTTTCTTGCAAGCCACTCTTATTTTTATCTAATACACAGATATTGGATATCCATTGCTACATTTAACTCAAATTGGATGGTCTTTGATTCACAATTCAATGGCTTTACACATATTTTAAATATCTCTTAACAAGCGGTTGAATGCTGATTCGAAAATAAACAATACACTTGAGGTGATATTAAGGAGTAGTTTACTTGGAATGATGGGACATGGTTTTGGAAAATATCTTTGGGTGGCCACATTTTCATAGCCACTAGTTGGTCTTACAGTTTACATTGCATCGCTAGATAGCAAGTTGATTTGTCTTTGTACTTGTGTAGATGCCAATTTTTCCCTACCACTATCATTTGTGGCTTAGGTTTTGCATGTTGTTTACTTTCAATCAAAATTCACTGTGATATCTTGTTGAATGACCCATAAAATAATGATAGTAACTGTGATTTATAATTGTCTTATCAATTAATCATTTAAAATTTAAATGTAATAATGCTTTTATTATTTGTAGATAAGTTCATGTGGAAAGGGGCCTCAACCAAAAAAGAGAGCATCAAGTAGGCTACCGCCAACAAAAGAGGTGTCAAATTTGCAAGATTCCTTGAAATCCCACTGCCATTGTAACAAATATGTAAGCTAATAGAATCAATTTTGGATTTGGTTCTATAATATGTGTTGACTCTCATTGTTTGTCATTGCTATCAACATATGTTTAAGATGAAGGCATGCAAACTGGTTAACAGTAATATATGGATGACTGACAGAAGTGTATGGCTACTATATGGTTGTTTAAGAGCATGTGAAGATAAGAATATGTACAAGGAAGAGTTATGACCTTATGTCTAAGGTTGCTTGGCTTAATATTGTAGATGGAGTGAGTTATAGTTATTTTAGTGAAGACTGGTTACTAGATTGTGACAGTGGACACTGACAGAGTTAGTCTCTGTATTTATGAAATAACTCTTATGCGAGCGTGATTTGTGACCTACGAGCTTAAGGATGATAGAGGATATATTGAAGAATACTATTTGTGATTATGAAGTTTTTGTGTTCATGGCGACATCAACTGAAGCATGTGATCTTGCGAAGACCTATTTGGAGCTGACTAGAGATGTGTAACATGTTGTGAAGATGGAAAGCATGGATTTCAGATCCTAGAATATATTTGATTTATTGTAACTATTGTATACTTGTATAAGGTACCGTGTGTATCTTTTTAGCATGAATGCTGATGGTATTCCTATGGGGGAGTATTCTAGTAATGATGGAGGCATGTTATAGTGACAATGTATTGTATTCATGATAGAGTTTATCATTGATGTCAACATATGTTATTGATTAGTTTTTTAGAAGCTTGTAAATAGGTTGCAGAGAATTATACAGACACAATACAGAGAATTAGAACATGCATGCTTCTAGGAATAATGGTTTTCCTGTTTCACTTGAAGTTGTGGTGGATAACCATGTATTTGTACCAATTTTGGTGAAGGAGGTAGTTGTGTCTCCTCCTCCTGCTATAGATATTATGGATTTTTAGAAAGTTCCTAATCATTAGATGGTGTATCAGATCCACATAAATATTAGATGCAGTAAAAAATCCATGAATTACTCAAAAGCACATAGTAGCCATGGAATATTCTATCCAGTAGAAAATTTATCTCCTACACTAAAACCATGAAATAATGACTATACCTTATCCATCAAAATTGCCATGTTGTGGAAGGAAGGCATGACAATGATAAAGGGAATTTCTTTCCAAGTCTCTAAGGATACTTTAACTATTGCATAAAGGATTCTCAATTAAGGCATATAGGTGGAAAATAAATCCAAGGGGAATTACAAGGATGCAATCAAGAGATTCCTAGAAGATGGCGAGAAGATAAATTTTATTGATAATACCTTTAACTAAGAAGATATTCTTGTGGTTTGGGGAAATATTATAAGGGTTATCATTACATATGTCACCCTTGAATGGAATTATAATAGGTTCCATTCTTTTCTATTTCTATATGCAATATATTAAGATTGTTTTTTATTTTTTTATTTTCTATTTTCCACAAGAGTTTGTTAAAAAATGTAAATGATGCTAAAACCCCTCCACTCTGCCAAGTCCTAATTTTGCAACTCTTTTAGTTCAATTTGGACATTTTTATTGCCTTCGATACTCACCCTAGAATTGTGAATCCCAAATTTAATTCTTGCATAACATGAAATCCCCATCCTAAATTTCCATCTCTATGGGGCTTCATTTTCTCTAGCCCCTATGGCCCCCAATCTAGGCTTTTTAGTTTTTTAACCCACCCATGAGTCCAGGAATATTCTAGTGGAACTTTCCTATTGGAGCCCAATGAAAGTTTAATTATTGGAACACCTAAGGACTCTTATGTCATTTTTTACATCGAATACAAACCCTTCAACTCCTACAACTCCAACATAATTTTCCTACTTAAGGTACCTCTCCTCATCCCAACCCCTGATTAGAAAATTTCCACAATATGCTCCAAAATGTCACTTCCCTAACTTGGAAATGGTTCTGTATTTTAACCCAATCAATCATAATGTCTCTAAATTGTATTAGGCACCAAGCTAAAATGAAGAAGCTTTGTAAGATCATCAACACTTATGTGGATTTTTTTAAATGGTAGTTGACAGAGCTCCATGCAATTGTATAAGAGATTTAAATCCTTAAAATTTTAGTTTTTAAGAAGGTTCTAGAGTGGATGGATGAATATATCTATGATGGTATGCAAGAGTGGTTGGATGAATATATCCATGAAGGTATATGAAGTCTATCAGGAATGTTGCAGCTACTCTTAATAATTTAGGGGAGATTGAAAATAAACTTAAGTAAATCAAGACCAATCTTGACTTGATTGGACATAGATAAATTCGATAAGGGGAACTAACTATATTGAAAGATAACTAAGGGACACTTATGAAGAGAATTTAGGATATCATTGATTACTAAAAATATTCTTGTCAACAATTTATTAAAAAAAAAATAGTTTCTACTAAAATAATTGTGAAGGAGTAAAGAGAAACATAGATATTATGCTCTCCAAAAGACCAAATATTTAATGTAGACTACCCATTCCTCCACACAAATAGTTGTGGTAGTTTCCTTCTCTACATCTCCTAAGAAGATGTGATTGGAAGAAATACTAATATTTTTGCAAAAAATATTGATAGATAGTTAATGGTCTTAGTTCACTCAACGATTCCTAATTATTTTGGTTTCCCATTTGTCCTCTTAGTTGTGTGCTTTTTTGGTCTTTTTTTTATTTTAAGGTTTTTATTTTCCCAATTTCACTCATTGTGAGATTTGAACTTATTTGCCTTGATGAAATGTTATTTAATATGGGACTCAAAATACCCAAGCTTATCTAGAATCCCAACTTTATTCAATACATAAAATGAATGACGATGTTTGATTTGTATACAATGAAATTGAATTTCTTAAAAATATTTCTTGATATACACTATCTTAAATGTACAATCCTGCGAATTTATAAGTGACTCATTATTTAAACACAATTTGAACCCAAAGTTTTAAGATATGATTATTTAGTGTTTGATTAAGATTCAAACAAGATTTGAAGGGACCCAAAACCCCACAAACAAAATGTTTCCCTCTATAAAGCATCAGTAAACTAGCAGCAAACAAAAGCAAAAAAGACAAAATAGAAACAAAAATAGAGAAAACAAAAAATAGAGACTAAATCAACTTCTTCATGGCCTCATTGGCCTCTTCCTTTAATCTTTTCCTTATTAAATAAAAAAGGTAAACTATTATTTTTTCATACCAAATATTTCATTGAATATATGACATTTGAGGTGTTCACAATAAATGTTGGAACTTTCTATTTTCAAGGGAACAACACTATTAGTTTCTTTAATCTTTTGTATAAATATAAAATAAATAAATAAAAATCATACATATTAGTATTAAATTAAAACTAAATTATGAAATACAACTTTTATAAATTATATCATATATTTGTCTCAATGTACAATTAATGAAATGGATTAGGATTTTATACCCTTTATTTTCAATACACTCTTTTTTAATATATAAAGCAATAAAAGAATATGTATGGGAAAGTATCATATCATCTAGTGGAAAATATAAGATTAGATGCTTTATTTAGTAGCACAAAAATAAATGTATTACAACTTTATATGTAAAGCAAGTTACTATTCTAATCTCGAAATTATTATACAACAAAACTTTAGTGAGATTATCTTGGATCTAATTCAGTTATTGATGCATGGTTGATAGATGGGGGGACTAAATAAGAGGTAGATGAAGTAGAGGAAGTTGTTGTTGCAGTCATTGAAATTGGTGTAGATGTCTGTGATGGAATGCTATTTTGTTCAACATTTAGGTAAGCAGGGACTGTGGGATCTAGTATATTTTCTGTAGAAGGGTTTGAAAGCATAGCATAAATAGTAGTCATTGGTGGACGGAGTGATGCATCTGCTTGTGTACATAAAAGACCTACATAAATACATCTTGAAACTTGTTCAATAGAGAAGCTCTCTATTATTTCTCTATCAATCACATCCACAATATTTCCTCCATTGTAATATCTCCATACCTGTATAAGTGATACAAAACCTTCTTTGTGAGATATATAGCTATTCATAAACATCATTTGGTTGAAAAGGTGAAGGTAAAACTTGTCTAGTAAAAATAGAATAACTAGTTATTATATTTGAATGAGGATGATTATATAAAATTACTATTTTAACTATTTTATTACAAAACTAAAAAATATTTAAGTAGTAAAGACAAATAACTTTAAAGAGCAAACTATATTAACAAATTTTATTTTTATCTCACCAATTCTATGAGGCTTTGAAATTCGGGGAATAATCTGTTATCAGTGTTCTTTCTTCCATATATAATTTCTAAAATAACAACGCCAAAGCTATACACATCAGCTTTAGTAGATAATTGACCTAGCATAGCATACTCTGGTGCCATATAACCACTGCATAATGATTAAAAATAAACATACTATCAAGCAAGGAACAAACTTGTACTAAAGATAAAATAATCAGCCTTAAATTATATCAATTGTTTTTGTTTTAAATTGTTCCTTTGTTCGTAATTATTATTTGTAGAATCTTCTTGAGATAGAATTAAAAACCCAATACAAATGAAACATTAAAAAGTATGATTAAGTAAACTTGTGGTTAAAACTCACCAAGATGTAAAGTACTCTTCTAAAATTTGCTTCTAATATATTTTTGGACAATCTGAGAGACTTTTATTTTCTTCCAGATCTAGTCAAAGGCAATCTTTTTGGCTGAGCCTTCTAAATTTTGTAATTATTTATAAAAATTGAAGTTAAATATCTGTTAGATGATATGGGCATGGGATATCTATTTTATTTCATCACAATTCTAAAAGGGTGTTTGGGAGCCTTCCTAACAGAAACTGTTCATTATGCACTTCATTTTGTATTTTTATCTACATATTAGGCTAGGCCACTTTATTTTATTTAATATTTTTAAAGCTGCAAAAATTTAAGAACATTATATACCCTATATGATTTATAGGTAAATCTATGCCATGCAATGGTTAGATTCTTACTATGTTCCTGCAACCCTTGTCTCAACATGACTTTCATCTTGACGAATCAGTCTGGCTAATCCAAAATCTGATATCTTTGGCTCCATTTGCTCATCAAGCAAAATATTACTTGATTTGATATCCCGATGGATGATTCGTAGGTGAGAATCTTCATGCAGGTACAGAAGCCCACGAGCTATTCCACATATGATGTTCAAACGCTTTGGCCAGTCTAGCTCTTTTCTCCGCTCTGGATCTATATACCATCCATCCGAGTTATTATTTTACGACTCTCACTTACTTAACCTTAAGCAGATGAAAAAACACTGCACCACTCACACTTTTATATTAGATGAGATAAACTCACCAAATAGTATCTTGTCAAGGCTTTTATTGGCCAATAACTCGTAAACAAGCAACAGTTCTAATTTCTCTGTGCAACATCCAAGTAGCTTCACAAGATTTCGATGCTGAATTTTGGCCACCAATTTGACCTCATTTAGAAACTCCTTTTTCCCTTGAAAAGATTGTAAAGAAAGCTTCTTTACTGCAATTTTTTTCCCATCTAGCATTGTTCCCTGACAAAAAATAAAATACAAACCTTAAATTTTTATTGCAGCAAGTATAATACAGATCGAAATTCTAATTGAATAAAATACTACTCCAAACTTATTATATTGGCTTCCTTCAAACAGACTAGATGATCATTAGTGAACTGTATTGAATAACATATACCAGTGAACATTTGAGAATCTATACTTGAAACAATTGTACAAAAGTATATTTTAATAATATGTGAAAATCCTGAACTGTGGACAGATCTGTGTTCAAAATTAAAATGCCTGCTTTGTGTGACTTGAGGACATATTCCCACCCTTTCGTTATTTTATGAATAGTCTGTAGATTATTGTGCAGTGAAGAATAAATAAGTAACCTGGTTCAATGTAATACAAATTTAATATGGTCAGTTAGGGTTATGTTACCTTGTATACAGAGCCAAATCCCCCTTCGCCAAGCTTGTTATCTTCATGGAAATTTCTAGTAGCAGCCTTGATATTTTCCAAGTTGAACATAATTCCATGTTCCTTGCCGATCGCAGAGTACACCTCTGTATCAGGATTCTCTGCTAATTGACGCATGGCAAAAATATTACAATTTATTAACAAGAAGATTTTTTTTTTTTTGAAACAAGTGAGAAATATTATTTTTTCCATTTTATTCTTAAATATTTTTCCTTTTTGAGTGAGTAGCTCAAATATAATCTACGCTGCACAGGGTAAACATTTTAAAATGGCCGATCTACAACATGGACTGGGAAGACTCCGAATAGAACCAGACCCCAGACCCCAGACCCCAGCCCCCACTCGAAGCAGACTGCAGCCCCTCTGCTCTAAAAACCTTACTAGCCAGGAATTTCTTTGACATTTGAAAGAATGATTTAACAAAAATATCACCTAAAAAGTACCTTTCCTTAATGCCGCAGATTTGAATCTTCTTCTGATTGCAAACAGGCATAGCAATAACATCAGTAAGAAGCCGGCCATAATACCCACAACTATACCCACTTTGTTTGAAAACTTTCCTGCACAGGAGATCAATTCAAGTGTTCAGTCATGTAAAACCCTAAATAAAATCCTATTTTGTTCATTTAAAAACATCAAGACACGATTATAAGATGTTTTTTCGCATATTACTCGATTTCCGAGGTGGAGAGAGAGATGGAAGGGGAGACTGTGACGGCGCAGAGACAGCATTGAAGAACCTGTACGTTTCATAACGAGCAACACAACTTCCCAAGGCGGCCTCACCTCCAAGATGAGTTCCATTGCCCGTCACATTTAACACCACAAGAATTGCAGTCCTTAAGCATGTTTTGCAGTCTTCAAGAGAAGTTAAATCGCTCCAACACTGAACCAGACTGTATATCGGCTGAAATGTGGAGATAGGTACTGATCCAGCAGAATAGTGACGAGGGGATCGAAGGGCTTCATCTGACAGCTTTGTGAAAAGCTCCCTAACTGCCGTACCAAACTCCTCAGGTTCAACAGTGATTTCTCCTCCATTGTAGTTAGTGGTTGAGTTAGTATCAAGTATTCCGATGAAGGAATAGTTGTCGTAGCGTATGAAGCACCTGGGCAGCCAAACCCTAGCCCCTACGGCATTTCCACAATCCTGGCGAATACTGTTTTTTGCTAACTTGGAACAGTTGAAGCATTCCTCCTCGGTTGTGTCTCCCCAGCATTGGAGGAGACCATAGATTCTGTCTGGAGTTTGTCCGGAGACAGAGGTGTTGAAGCCATTTGATGATGATGATGTATTGTTCACAACACTATCAAGAACCGTGTTCAAATTATTCTCAAATGTAGGGCTTGTATAGTTCTCAGAGCTACATGTAAACAGAGGAATATCATCAAACGTTAACGCTGCGTTGGGAATAAAGTATAAAAAGAGCAGAACAGACACCAAAGGTGGATAAATTGCATGATAGGTGGTCTGCATGTTTTCCTCCGGTTTAGAAATCTCCCAAAACCACGCCCTTTAAAGTAATGTAAATAGTGCTTGGTAAATTAGGCTTTATAATTTGTCAGTCATAGCTAGGCGTCGTTATATTGGAGGAAATCGAAGGAGCTAGCTAAAGTCAAGCCGGCATTGCTGAATAGAGATGTAGTTCACTAAGTTACGGCTCTCATGGGTGTCTACTGAATAGCTATTAGACTGCAAAGTCATACGAGTGGTAGTCAAACAGGTATTATTTCCTGTGTTTTTTTTTAAAATTTTTTTTATAACTTTTTTCTATGGTATAATGCTTGACCATAGCACTTTTTGTAAGCTCGAAAAGGTGGGAGAAAATTAGAGCACTTCAATATCATAGTGGGGGAATTTGCATATCATTTAGATTTAGTTGTGTTTACTTTGAATTATTTGTTTATTTTGAATAATTATAATACATGTATATAGTTTGATGAATGATATGATATTATATGAAAAATAATTTAGTTTTATATTATATTAATAGTTCAAAAGTCTTATTTGTTATTAAGTCAATAGAGAGGGAGTCTTAATCCTTAACAATAAGTCAATTCAAAATGCAACAATCAAACTTCAGGCCATTATAGTCTGAAGACACAAAACCCCTGCACTAGAATTTCAAAATTTGATTAAAAACTTGTAATAAAACCCATTGTCACTAACCTTATCACTACTACTACTACCCCTATCCTTCAAAATATGAACATTATAGCAAAAAATCAACATAAAAAAGCTACAAGTATGAGAGTTTGAGCACACATCCATATAAACCATACAACCCATACTTGTCTAGACGGACATTAAGTCTTTCAAAAACATCAAAACTATACTACTAGTAGTCTTCAAAATAAAATAAACTAAAGTATTACTTGTAGTACAACTGCTATAGAATGTAGAATAGAATAAAAAGAGGCAAACATCATTAGATTGTTGCTTCCTTGGTAGTGTCTCCATGGGTAATAATCTTTGAATTCCTTGAGAGACACTACAAAATGACAACCCAGTCATCGTCCTTAGCATTTTGTTCATCCTCATCCATCCCCTAGCTTTGATCATCATCCTTCGAGCTTTCTTCAAATTCTTTCTTTTTTTTTTCTTTTTCTTGAAATAATCCCCATAGCAAATTTGTGCGTCAGACCATTTGTACTCCTAAAAAGAGAAGATATTGTGTTGCCCAATTATTGTTCTATTTAAAGAAAGGAATCAACAATTTCCTCCGGTGTTGCAACCTCATTCAACAAGTCTTCAAATTTCTTATGAAGCTAGAGATAAATCCTTTATAGTACCAAGATTTAATTGAGGAGGGGCCACATTTATATTTCCTTCCTTGTTATGAACACGGGAGGCACAAACCCTATCCATGGTATCATCCTAATCATTCAAATTAATAATTATTTCCAAAGGCTTTGCTTTATCCTCCTCACCAAACTCAACATATTTACCTTCATAATTGTAATGCCCAAAAGTTCGGGTCAAAACACAACCAACAAATTTTTTTTTTTGGGTAAAAGATCCAAGTTTATGATGCGGGACAAAAGTGCTAATGACGAGGTCCAAACGCGACAAGAGGTCAAACCTCAACAAAGTTGTTTTAATATCCATAGGATGCTAGATGATATCAATATAATCGAAGAAGATCATTGACCACCTTCTCGATCAATATCGTAGATCATCGATCTATAAAGTGTATAGGTTATCTAAAAGGAAATGAATGTTTATTTAATAACGTTAATTCTATAAATAGGTTAACCATTTCCAATTGTGTAAATTTCAAGACCAATTCGATTATGAAAATTAAACTGGAAGCTAATGAAAAATATTGAATATAAATTTCAATAATCGTCTATACTAATTTCTGTTCAAAATGAGTACATATTAATCAATTAATGATTACATTATTCCAATAGATCAATGCACCTATTAACTAATTAATAAATCTAAAAGAAACATTATTTAATAATGTATATATATTCAAAGATTTAAACTAAATTATATATGAAATTAATTATAATATATTAATTAATTAATATAATTATTAATTAGTTAATATACCATAATTTATTAATTAACATTGTATACGATCATAAATTTAGTAATATGATATCATATATAAATAACAAAATAAATATTTAAAACATTGCTAAATAACATCTAACTATTATTATTATGTCATTAATACAAATTAACCTAATAACATAAATTAATTAACAACCTAAGCTATCTTAACAACCTAATAATCCTAAGCCACTCCCTAACTTTCTAGCTCCCTACCTAGATCTCCCTTCCTACTCCCTCCATCCACGTGCCCAAGGGAAAGGACACATCCAAAGCATGCGCCATTTTAGGGGAGATGTAAAAGTCTCCATAGGGAAGCGCATAAGAAGGAAAATTAAAGGGATGCTACATAAAGTTATGACAAGCCTTAATAAGTCTTGGGACCCTCCAAACCTCTTACCCAGAAACAAGGACCTCATTCCCAAAACCTGCGCCAGTTTTCAAAGGAAGAGATAAATGCATTAAAGGTAATGCAGACATAATATTAAATGCCAAATGGGTTTCCCATGCTGTGCGCCCATGATGGGAAGTCAGCTAAGGTACATTCCCCTGCCCAATAAGAAGGTTTCAATTAAAACAAAGACTTGACATCCCTCCACATGCGCCATGTTATGGGGAAGATATTAAATAAGGTAAGGGGGTACAGTAGATTAATATTTTATTTGTTTAATATATATTGAGGTGGCAAGTTTATTATATTAAAATGACTGTGGTATGGATTTTGTATGGGATTTTTATCTCATACAAAATCCAGAGAGCATTTTGCTTTCTTAAAATCTGGAGAGTGTTATTTTGCTTGCACTATTTTTACCTCTTCTTGCAAACTATGAGTAGTATATCTTAATCATTTAATTAGTCTCCTTAATGCACAAGGAAGTATATTGTCTTAAGATTGATAGAGTATCAATAAGGGTTAAATTTAGTTTGATTGCAAATCAATTGAGATATCAACATATAAATTAATTTGTTCATTCCTTCATAGATGTTTCATTACAATTGATAGGTCTAAAAGAGTGATATGAATCAAATGGAGATTATTTTCAATGATCATGACATTTAAATCATCATATATGAATCTGCAATAGTCCTACTTCAACCAAAATATGAAATCTTATTGAAATTGATACAATATCTATTCTATCAATACTGAGAACTCATTGCAACAAGGAGAGTAATTTCAACTATATCCTTTATCTATTCTATCAACTTTGATTTTCATTTCACAAGAAGGAATAACTTCATTATCTCAAGAAGTAGAATACATTGGATATGGAAGAAATGATTCATCATTTTCAATATAGTCATCTCCTCAACTAAAATACATATTCTTTGTGATAAAGAAGTATTCACATTTACAACTAATTAATCCAAACTGGTGTAGATACTCAATGAGAGTTCAAGATGGAATAACAAAACTCATCTTCATTACTAATCTCTTACAACTTCACAATAGCCAAAAGGCATACAAACAACATTACAAAATACAACAAGAAGATGATCTTCAACAAGGATCAACAATACCACATCATAGGATAATTCTACACCAAGAAAGTGGACTTTTTCAAGCAACATCCACATGAGTCTTGACATCCAAACCTACAAATAAAAAAAATGGAGAACCATGGGTGCTCACCACCCAACCTAGGTCTCTTATGAGACCACCCCCGAGCTTGGAGGACCAAGGTTAAACGGGTATGCAACAAGATCAACAAGATGCTCACAAACAATATACACAAATGCACATACGACAAATTACTCCCTTCCAAGGTTACACAAATGAGTCTTACAAGCTCATTGAGAGGGTGGAGGTGGGCTTTTCCAAGGGGAGAATGCCATTACATACAAATTTTCTCACCATGAGTATTCAAATGCCTCTTCAAGGCTACATATCCAAATGCCTCTTCAAGGCTACATATCCATGCATATCCAAATGCCTCTTCATACACATACTTTTCTTAACATCCTCTTCAAAATACAAGAATGCAATGGCTTCCATGGTGCCCATACACCATGGACTTATCCCTCTTCTCCAAGAGAAGAGACTTTCACCTCATGGAGAGCCCAACTAACCCCTCCACCCATAGGCCACTTCTTCTCTTCCCAAAGAGTGAGTAATGCCTCACACCCATAAACAAGAACTCCCTCAATCAACCAAAAAGAACAAGATCAAACCATGAAATCAAAACCCAAAATCCCTCCATCACAACACATTGTCACAACAAGAACCAAGATTCATATGCATGAGAAAGCAAAATATAAGTTAATCTAAAGAGCAAGTAGAAAGGCTTCCATGAGAAGAGTAACCAACCTCCATAAGTGTGATGGAAATGGAAATTTGAGAAGAGCTTATCCACTATCCTTCCTCAATCCAAACCCTAATGTCTCCAAATGCGGAGAGTGTGTGAACACCCACTAAATCTCCTAAGGGCCTCTAAAAAGGCCTCCAAATCTCTACCCACCCACCATCCATAAATGCAGACTTGACTCTATGGCCTTGCTGTCTTCCCTGTCCCCTCATGATAAATGCATGATTCAAAGAAAAGGTGGAGTTGGGTAAAGATCATGACTTATCCAATTTCGAAGTTGAGGGAAAATGGGTCATAAAATAGGTTACCAAGGTCACTAGGGAATTAGGGACATGCTCAAAACCTTCTTAACTCATAACCCTATCCATAAGGTACTTAAATTATGCCAAAAATGACCCTTAGAACCCATTATTGGCCTCTAGAAGTGACTAGAACAAGGATGAATTAAAACAAGTACATAACAAGTGTCAAATGACACTAACGATTACACATTACATACCCAAGGTCATGTCCTGGATGACAACAAGAAATTAACTAATAACACACATGCAAAAATCCACATTTACCAGGAGTTCACATTACAACGAGGCTTTTAATCCCATATCGGATTAAGCTTTGGCTTACTCAATTCACATATGTTTAACCTTGGTTCTCCGATTAATTCCATGGTTCTCTTACCTGCACACTCCTCAATGCAGCATCAATAATTCAAGGAAGAAAAACCAATACGAATAAACATATAAGATATAACATCTTCAATTTAATCAAAATTCAATTGCTTAGTTTCAATTTCATAATTCAATTGCATCTCTAATGCCTACTAATCTTGTAATTCAATTGAAATCATGATCATCAATAATCTAACATCATCACAAGGTAATCATCAATTACTCATAACATCAATGCAGCGAAGATGTCTAACATGATATTCATTTGCAACATAGAATTCGATTGCATTCTTACAATCGTTTTCTCATAATTCATGATTCAATGCATACATCTAATCACTTTCATATAGTGCATAATTTAATTGCATATAATTTTATACACATAATTTATAATTTCTACTACGTACTCAAAGTCACATAAAGTACAATGCCCACATATAGATCATAATCCAAATTCAAGCTTGCAAACATATAGAATACATTCATTATTTCAATTCAATTCAATCTACATAATTTGATTGCATAACTTCATAGTACTCCTAATCTCAAAGATTCTCAATTTTCCTTAGCATGATATTTAAGATAAATCGATGGTTCAACATCGGTAAGGGGGTAACCATAACAATCAGGTCCTATAAAATTCTTATCACAAGTATGATTAAATTTCCTAATCTAGGAAAACAAAATGCAGAATAATCCTATTAGTCTAGGATCTAACAAATCCTTGTTCAGGGTTCTAAGAATATCACCAAAATGTCACTATGGTATAACCATATAATACATCATCAAAACATTACTCATCCTCCTCGTAGGAGTTACTAGAATCATCACATCAACTATTAATTAAATCCAAGATAAACTTAAGACTTAACACATAACTAATTTGGCATTTACATCTCGACTTCTCGAATCAAATCCTTTCGACAAAAGTAGTCAATGGAACCTTAATAGTCTAGCTGAACGTATCATCTGTAGGGTAACATACTGCATCCAAGATTCACTTACATAATTAATAACCTAGAGATATCACCTCTGTCATAGTGACACTTAGTTGATAGGTACTGATATGAAGGTATAATTCCATTAGGGATTTACCATTCATCCAGATACTACAACACCCCTTAATCCTCCGACATCAAACTGTCAAGGAAAAGGTGGAAACGGGGTGGACCTTACAATAATCCTCATCATCATAATCATCAGTAGTGTCTCCTTCTTTGAGTTCATACTCAAAGTCTCTTTTTAGGACAATCTCCTTCGTAACCCTTTTACCTTTCAACTACTTTTTTAGAAGATAGGTAGATCATCTTTTCTCAAAACTCACATTATACCTAGGTTCATCTTGGTTCTCAACATCTTCAATCTCTCCTTCAAGATCTTCAATGTCAACCATTGATGTTTTGCAGTTAGAGCCTTTATCTATTTTTATGGCTTTAGCAGGGGTAGGCTTGTAGCCTATAGCTCTTCATTGTTCTAGGTTAATTTCAAACACCTCAGCCTCCGGCCTAGGGTTTTTATCAGTGTTCATTTCTAAATATTTTTCTTTTTCTTATCACTAGGGTTTTAGTTCTTCAAGAGGGGATGACTCTCAATAAGCTCAATCTAAATAAAGTTGTGGGGAGGATCATTTTATTTGTGAGATTCAAATAGGGGATATGAAATAAACCAACTACATAAGGGGGATCTATCAAACTCAAATTGATATAAAAAAACATCAGCCCTTGATATAGTAGAGGGGATGTACATTACACATGGACATATAGCAATACTATTAAACATGGACATATATAGAAAATATGACATATCAATCTTCTCACCATGTCTAATATGATTTATAATAGGGAAATGGTAGTTGTGGAAAGCCATATACCTACCCTCTAAGGTGAAATACTGCATGACATGAAATTAAACTAGAGCATAAGAGGGAGGGAGAAGGGACCAATCATACTCGTTAGTATTATATTGAACCATCATCATTTCTCCCTTTTGAAAGAATTTCTTCATGTAGACCTTGTAGTCTCTAGAAGTCCTTTCTTCAACTTTTTATCCTTCATATTTGAGCCTAATAACATTAGAAATCAGTCGAGGAGTGACTTGGAGCTTAATACTGCCAGTGGAGACAAAAACCCTTCTATTAGTAATTGTAAAATTTGGTGGATATGGTTCTATTATACCCTCACATCACTAATAAGTACAATACTTAAGCTCAGAGCTCTAGTGAAAATCTTCCAAAGATCCTCATTCTGCATCAACTCTTTGTAGTCTTTTGGTTGTCATCTCTTGAGAGGGTCTCCCATTACTTTTGAATTCAAAAGATTCAACTGAAGATGATAGTTACTCATTTGGAAAGCCTCACAATAAACTACACTACTATAAACAAAAAATACCTTTTCTCTTCTTTCTCCAAAAATCTCTAGATTCTTCTTGAAAGGGATTTTAAAATAATTTAACATTAATAGCCATCCCACATATATTTCAATTTGTGAGATGTTTGGAATTCTGTGGTTCTCCATCTAGATACTATTTTTATTCACAAGATAATGGAGAAGACCTTTTCAAGGAAGGATGATCTAAGTAATGTCATCATAGCTCCTCCCTAAGCTACTTAATTGCACAATCATATCCTTCTTATGAAGGGTGTGCCTTGTCACATCCCTTAGCATTCATTGATGATAGACAGGCTACATGTACATTTCTAGATTTGATTGATGATAAAAAACACACACAATCGAATCCAGAAACGCACATGTAGTTAACAATGGATTGTAGAAATCTAATATTATTGATAGATAGGCTTTCTACCAAAATGGTAGAAACCTTTTTACTTATCAATATTTGTATTAAGATAATTAATCCTCATTGATATTTTCTTGAGGAGTTTGAATCTTTTATGATTGGGCATATTAGAGGTTATCTCCATATAATAAGCCACTTTAATTTTTCATTTCAAACTTTCTCTCTACTTATTTTGGCACCCTATTTTATTTTTAAATTGACAAACACCAAAGAAATTAGCACCCTCCTTATCCTTCCCATCCAGGGACTCCTCACTAGCTACATTAACCCACAAAATCATACTAATCCTCCAAGAAAGCCCTGAGTTCATAAGAGAAATTTGAATACTATACATAAGCATCATACTTTCCATAATTATAAGTTAAATTTGGTATATTATATTTTCTAATCTATTTTATCTCATTAGAAACAAAAATGTCCTTAAGTCCTTTGGGGCACTCATTATATGTAATGAAGCTACAACCATTAGAATTTAGCCCTAGATTAGCTATATAGTTAGTCACTTTATTTGTTTCATGAAGTGTACTTTTGATCTCATTCTTAAAAAAAGTGTCTAACATAATCTTGTAATCTTTTATTAGACTCATCAAATCCCAAGGACAACCAACTTCCCTTTTAAAATGATCAACTATTAATTTTAGATCTCCTTCAAGGATGATCTTTTTCCAAGTCATCTCTATGTGGCTGTAAGAAGTTGAGTCCCACTTTTGGGCAAAAAGTGGAAGTGGTTTCCCTAATTTTCAAATTTCTTGTCAATTGATGTCTAAATTTGAGGCACTTAGAGATTGAATCTCAAAAAACTTTAGTAATATAAAATATAGTTCTTGAAGTCAAATTTTAAAATATGTAATTTATTTAAATACCCACATGGTATAAATTTATTTTTAGTAGGAATGTTTAAAAACCACTTTTTCAAAATGCCTGTTTCAGGACCATACCATAGTTGTGTATGACCACCATATTTTGACCTAGATTTATGATTTTTTACAAATCATTATGGGGAAATATATGTAAGATACCAAAGATTGATGAGCATATTTTTTTAATTTTTTCATTGAATATTTTTTTATGAATTTTTAATTGACCATAAATTACATTTTCAAAACCTCTGGTGAATGACCACCCTAATTTGATAAAAAATAATATTTTTTCAAAATTATTTTTGTTATCTTCAAGATAATTGCATGTAGATTGATGGCATACAATTTAAAAAAAAAAAATCTAAAAATTTAAAAGTTATTAAAGTTTTAGTGAACCTCACTATTTTACATTTAGTTACCATTTTTAATTAATAAATAATGCAAAAATAGTAAAAATAATCATATCCCTTTGAAATTTATATTTTTGAAATCAGGACAATGAGAACTCTAATGGGTTTCTATTTCATCAAAAAATACGATCAAGAAAGCCCTCAAAAAATTATGATAAGGCAGAAATTTGGCATTTCAGTGCCTTATCCAAATTTTTGGAGGTCAAGACATAGGCTTGGTTCACCAAACCTATTTTGAATTGAAATCTAAGGCGGGGGTGTGTTTCCCACTCATGTCTTAAGAAATGGGTGCACATTATTTAAAATTTAAAAAATGAGCATGGGCATTTCTTAAAAAAATAAATTGGTGTGTAAAAATGCATTTCTAGTCACATTTTTTTAGAAAATAAATTTGGAAACGGGCACCATTTTTTAAAAAAGGCCACCCTTTTTTCAAAAAAAGGGTACCCTTTTTTCAAAAAATGGGCACCCATTTTTTGAATTTATGATCAAGCGTCTGAACTTAAATCGGGTGCCCATTTTTTGAAAATAGGTGCTTGTTTCTAGTGGCATTTTCCAATTCTACAAGACTCCTGCCAAATAGGCACCCAACTTCTTCCACTTACCCCTCCTTTATAAATTTGATTCCTTGCCAAGAAGAAATAGCCTCTATTAGAATAAAAATGTCCTAATCAACTGAGGGGGGGCTGAATTAGTTGATTCCAATAATTGATACTTTAATAATCTTTAACTTCAAACTTATTGCTAGGACAAAAATACTGACCTGAAAAGTGAATGCACATACACATGAACACCAAGATTTGTTATCGAGGAAAACCTTGTTAAGGGAAAAACTCCAGTGGGGATGATACACACAAATATCTGCACTATGAGTATAATAACCCTGTTTGGAGTTCTAATCCTATTAGGAACCGAGTAGTACAATAGGAAGGTCCTAATTAAATGACAAACCCTGTTAGGAGCCTTTTACAATGTGATCCTTGTTAAGGAATCAGCCCTAGTAGGAGTCCACCCCTACTAGAGGTAATAACCCTATTGGGGGTGTACAATATATCAACCTTATCAAGAGATTTGAGAGTTAAAGCCACCCTCAGGTTCTCCAAACCTCACAACTTCAAGACTAAGATAATTGTTTTTTGAAACTGCTTCTAGTACTCAACCACTACCAAAAAATCTCCACCTTGTGCTCAAGTACACAACTAATATTCTCCAAATAGTAACCAATACAACATCAGGCTCACATTCACCTCTGCATCTTGCATATGTAGTTATCCATTTTTTCAATACTTATTTTCCAAGGATATCAATCCTTATATACAAATTACAACAATTAAATCTAGGTTGGACTTCATAGGATAAATCATATTTACAAAATACAAATGGACCCTTGCGAAGATGCACACAACACCTCCTACAATGTTACAACATAACAATTACATCAATTTATAATTTAGATTTGTAAATTAAGCTCACTCATCATATTACTGGAAACATGTTCCAAGTCGGCCTCCAAATAGGTCTTGACTAATACACATGCCATAGCTGATGTCATCTGTATGATCACAAATCCATATAATCGCAATAATCTCTTAATCTAGTGTCGAACACAAACCTAAGTTCACTCATCATAATTTAAACAATCATGAATGCTATCCACAAATTTTTACAATCAACTATGTGAGAACCTCAGTTTCCTGAAAACCAATCATCAGTAAACTAACCATAACTTTGTCAGATCAAAACATAAGCATGTGCGATCATAGATAGTGACCCAAGATAGTATGTGGATTCTTCATCTAAGGTTGCACATGCTAGTTCATTGTACTATGTTTGTACAATTCTCTGCAACCTGTCTACAAGCTTTTGAACAACCAATCAGTAACATATGTTAACATCAATGACAAACTCTATCATGAATGAAACACACAATCTCTCTGACATGTCTCCAACATTACTAGGATACTCCCCCATAGGAATACCATCAATATTCATACTAACAATACCACCCTTTGGCATTGATAGAAACATAGATGAAAAACATCTAAGTTCCATAAATACCAAACATGCCTATACTGCATTTGTTACTCTCCCCATGCATCACCATCTTTTTAAGTCCTCTTCATCAATCATGAAAGGATGAGCATTTCTCCCCCAAGGGATGATCATCTCATACTATTTTTCATGTGTTATTCTCTCCCCCATTGACATCAATTTCAAAGGTGTCATTCTGTCTCCAAGAGTTCATAGTAGCTCTGCTCAAATACATATACTCCCCCATAGGAGAAGCATCAAGCATTCAGTCTAGATAATGAAAGTGTTCTGATATTCTCAACTAATGCAACTTCTACATTAATTATTCAAGAGTAGGCTGGGGCATGACCCCTCACATACCTCTCAAATACTCAAATGTATCCTTAGGAAGAGGTTTTGTAAAAATGTTTGCTATTTTCTCCTTTGTGTTCACATATTCTAACTTCACTTCTTTCTTTGCTACCTTATCTCTCAAGAAATGCTATTTTATTGCTATGTGTTTTGTCTTCGAATCCATAATAGGATTCTTTGACATATTTACTGTACTAGTATTGTCACAATAGATAGTAACTGAATCTTCAAGATATACTCTAATGTCCTTCAACATTTTCTTCATCCATATGATCTGTGTACAATTGATTATTGCTGCAACATACTTCAATTCTGCTTTAGACTAAGCAATGAAGTCTTGCTTCTTGCTAAGTCAATAAGTCAACCTTTTACCAAGGAAGAATGCTCCTCCACTTGTACTCTTTCTATCATCTACATTCCCTGCCTAATCAGCATTATTGACAACATAAAATTTAAAATCTTGTGATCTATCATACCATAGACCAAACTCAATTGTTCCCTTGAGATATCTGAATGTCCTTTTTACTTCCATAAGGTGAGATTCTTTAGGATCCACTTAAAATATTGCAACAATTCCAACTGCATTAGCAATATCAGGTCCAGTATGTGTTAGATATTGAATGCCTCTAGTCATTGATCTATACCTTGTCTATGGTACATTCTTTGCTTCATCCTCTAAGGATAACTTAGTCCCAGTTACCAAAGGGGTTCCAACATGTTTATTGTCATCCATGCCAGAATTTTTCAATAGTTATTTAAGATATTTGGCTTGAGATATGAATATCCCTTATTTACTTTGACTAATCTGCAGTCCGAGGAATAATTTCATGTCCCCAATCATAGACATTTCAAATTTAATTTTCATCTCATCTGAAAACTTGTTACTCATTTAATCATTTCCTCCAAAGATAATATCAACAACAAAAAATTCAACAATCAAGATACCTTCTTCATTGATTCTCAAGTATAAATTGGTGTCAGCATTACCTTTCTTGAATCCCAAATGGATTATATAAATATCCAATCTCGCATACTCGACTCTTTGTGCTTTTTTCAATCTGTATAGTACCTTATTCAACCTGCAAACTATGTCTTCATTTCCTGATAAAAGAAATCCATCAGGTTGCTCAATGTATACTTCTTCCAAGTCTCCATTAATAAAAGTTGATTTTACATCCATTTGATATACTTTGAAATTCTTATAAGTAGCATAATCTAAGAATAATCTTATTGCCTTAATCCTAACAATAGGTGCAAAGGTTTCCTCAAAATCAATTCCTTCTTGCTGTGAGTAGCCTTTACATACTAGTCTGGCTTTGTTCCTAATAACAACTCCTTCATTCATCTTGTTTCTAAATACCCACTTTGTACCAATCACATTTTTGTCCTTAAGACTTGGAACCAATTATCAAGTGTTGTTCTTCTAAAATTTCTCTGATTATTCCTTCATGGCTTTGATCCATGATTCATCTCTGCATGCCTCATCTATGGACTGTGGTTCTACTTGCAAGATCAAGAAAATGTCATTTGTAGTTTGTGATCTCTCTTCTTTATTTTATAATCTTGTTCTAGTTCCCTTACCGTTGTGATGCAGGATCATTTTAGGTCCTTGGCAATCCCGTGTCACCAAAAAGATGTTTGAAGTTTTTTGTGTTTCTCGGTTCCTTATTTGATTGAGTTGGTTTGGTGTTGCTCAGTTTCCTTTGTTCGCCAGTGTTGGTCAGCTATCTCTTTGGCACTCAATGAATTTCCCTGGCGCTCAATGATGCTTGTCTGGTGCTCGGTCATCCTTGCTTACCGATGGGTTTCTTTTGAGTTCTTGTTGAGGCCGACTCTTGTAATTAATTTTGGTCACAAATTTAATGTTGGCATCTATCATTGGGAAGCATGTGGACCTAGATCTGGTTTTTCCTTCTGTTAATGGTGGATTTGAAGGATGACTTGTTTGATAGCCTCTTGTATAAATATAGTTGTTTGGTTAGAGTTTAGAGGTCAGTTTTTAGATCAAAGAGAGAAGATTGAAGATTAGAGATTGTAAGCAGATCCTCGCATGTTTGAGGACTTTTGTACTTGATTATAATATCTAGCATGAACTGAGAAGGCCTTACAGCCTGACATGTATGAATCAATTTGAAGATAATATATGAAAGTATCCTGTATTCTCTCTCTCACTTGTTGTGATGTTTCTTCCACGTATTATTTTGCAAGGTGGATCTAGTTAGGGTGTACCTTTGGCCCCTCTCCCCATCTGCCCTTGCATCATGTTGCCACCAATGATATGATCTTTAGGATGATTTCTTAGAACATATTTTGGTTTGGTTTTCTCCTTTAACTCTACACTTATGCCATTGTCAATTATCAAAATATCCTGAGATGCTTCATTATTCTCATCACCATTATCTGTTGTCTACATATTGTCCTGATT
Organism: Chamaecyparis obtusa; assembly: GCA_027943335.1. Lineage (NCBI taxonomy): Eukaryota > Viridiplantae > Streptophyta > Pinopsida > Cupressales > Cupressaceae > Chamaecyparis > Chamaecyparis obtusa. The sequence continues at coordinate 282,927 of BSBK01000389.1, forward strand.
TGTATTCATATTATCAAATGTAATCTAATAGGGGTTAAAGTCATAATACCTTTCTCTAACCTAAAACTTTTCATCAACTCTCACATTAGCACTTTCAATCAGCTTCCTAGTTCTCAGATTGTAACACCTATAGACTTTTCTTGTAGTAGAGTAGCCAAGGAATATGCCTTCATCACTTCTAGTATCAAACTTTCCTATACATTCATCTCTTTTAATGTAGCATTTACTTCCAAATATATCTTGAAATAACTAATAGTAGGTTTCTTACCATACCATAGTTCAAATGGTGTCTTGCATATACCTTCTTTGATTTGTATTCTATTCATTGTGTACATTGTTGTATTGACTGCTTCTCTCTAATGTATATGTGGAACTTTTCCCTCTATCAACAAGGTTCTTGCCGCATCAAGGCCTATTCTATTTCTTCTTTCAGTAGCTCCATTTTTATGTGGTTTCCTAGGTGCAGAAGGCTGCCTCATAATACCATGCATTTCAAAAATGTACCAAAATTCATGTGAAGTAAATTCTCCACCTCTGTCTGATCTCAAACACTTTATTTTCAAGCCCGTCTCATTCTAAATTTTTGCCTTATAAAACTTAAAAGTTTCAAATGCTTCTGATTTTTTTTTAAGAAATCCAACCCACATCATTCTAGAGTAATCATTGGGTGAACCCAAAATAGTGGGTTACAATTTTTCAGAGGAAGGAATTCATCCCGAAAAGCATTTTCGGAAAAATATTATTTACCAACTTTCGATAGAAACTCTAACACACTTTTCATCGTAAGTACTAAACTTACGATCGAAAGTCCTTAGACATAGGACTTTTGATCGTAAGTTACTTTCGATCGAAAGTTACTTATGAACTTTCGATCGAAAGTTTCTAATTAATGACTTTCGATCGAAAGTCATTAATTAGGGTTTTATTTTGGCAGAAATATAACCGCCAAAAGTGACTTTCACTGCCACTTCCGGCAACAGTGAAACCCGTGGGGATGGCTTCCGAATTTGCAAACACGGTTTTGAGGTATTTTCATATTTTGTTTTTATTATTTTTAGTTTTTGATAGATGCATAAATAGTATATATGCATATATACATGTGTATATATGCATATATACACATGTATATATGCATATATACACATGTATATATGCATATATACACATGTATATATGCATATATACACATGTATATATGCATATATACACATGTATATATGCATATATACACATGTATATATGCATATATACACATGTATATATGCATATATACACATGTATATATGCATATATACACATGTATATATACATGTGTATACACATATATATATGCACATATATACATGTATATATACATATACATGTATACATGTGTATATACATGCATATACATGTATACATGTGTATATATGCATATATATAGTATATATATATATATATATATATATATATATATATATATATGTATGTATATATATGTCTATACATGTATACATGTATATATATGCATATATACATGTATATATATGCATATATATATATATATGTATATATACATGTATATATGTGCATATATATAGATGTATATATACGTGTATACATGTATATATATGCATATACATGTATACATGTGTATATATACATGTATATATGTGCATATATATATGTATATACACATGTATATATACATGTGTATATATGCATATATATACACATGTATACATGAGTATATATATGCATATATACATGTGTATATATGCATATATATACACATGTATACATGTGTATATATGCATATATACACATGTATATATGCATATATACACATGTATATATGTATATATGCATATATACATGTGTATATATGCATATATATACTCATGTATACATGTGTATATATGCATATATACACATGTATATGCATGTATATATGCACATGTATATGTGTATATATATGCACATGTGTATATATTATATATAGATTATATATAGATTTTTCATTATTATATATATATATATATATATATATATATATATATATATATATATATATATATATATATATATATATATATATATATATGTATGTATGTATATATGTATGTATGTATATATATATATATGTATGTATGTATATATATATATATGTATGTATGTATATATATATATATATGTATGTATATATATATGTATATATATGTATATATATGTATATATATACATGTATATATATGTATATATATACATGTATATATATGTATATATATACATGTATATATATGTATATATATACATGTATATATATGTATATATATACATGTATATATATATACATGTATATATATATATATATATATGCATACAATATATATATATATACACATGTATATATATATGTATATATATACATGTATGTATATATATATATATATGTATGTATGTATGTATATATATGTATATATATACATGTGCATGTATGCATATGTATATGTATATATATATATATATATATACACATGTGCATACACACACACACACATGTGCATGTGTGCATGTGCACATGTATATGTATGTATATATATGTATGTGCGTGTATACACACACACACATGTGCATGTATGAGTGCATGTGCATGTATATATGTATGTATGCATACATGTACATGTGTATAGATAGATTTTTATGTATACATGTGTGTATGTGCATAAGACCTAGATAAGACTAATTACACCTAATACTTGACTAAGAAGACATAATTATATACCTAAAATTAGACCCCTTGAGTAAATTGTGACCCATTAAGACCTAATTTTTAACCTATTACCTGACCTAATATGAGTAATAAGACCCAAATTAGGACCTAATATCATTAATAAGATGGGCCTTAAAGACGTAATTAGACCTAATAAGACCAATTAACACCTAATATGACATGTGTAACTAGTCTCAAGTATACCTAATATGAGTAAGAGGACCCCTTAAGACCTAATTAGACCTTTAATTAGACCTAATTAGACCTTTAATTAAGACTAATTAACACCTAATATCATGAGTAATAGGACCTGCTAGTACACCTAATATGAGCAATAGGATTCCTTAGGCATAATTAGACTAATTAATCCATAACAAGACCTTTAAATTATACCTAATTTTATACTATTTAATTTACCTTTAAATACATGTGAGTAATACATACCTAATATAAGTAATAGGAACTAATATTGAATAGTAATAATGCCTACTTAGGGACATATTTATGAACTTAATAGGACCCCTTAGACCAAATTAGTCATAACAGCTTGCCCTAATTATCTATGTAATATGAGTAATAGGAACCCTTCTAACCTTGTAACTAGATCAAATTTAAAGACTAATTAACACCTAATATACTTGTACTACATGACCCTTTAAGACCTAATTAGACTCAATATGCTTAATATGAGCTCTTAAGACCAAAGTAGACCTATTAGTTCACCTAATTAGACCTGCTTAGATGCAATTAGACCTATTAGGACATCATAATTCCTAGTTATCTAGGTCTATTTTAAGAGGTCTATGATAGGTTAAATAAGACCCCTTAAAACCTTTTAGGACCTAATTAGACCCAATTAGATGTATTACGACCTAATTAGACCTAGATAAGACCTATTACAATGGAATTAGACCTAATTAGCACCTAAATAGACCCAATTAGACCTATTAGGACCTAATTTAATACCTAATTAAACCAATTATGTCCTAATTAAACCTATTAGGACCTATGACGAGGTTATATGACCCCATTAGACCCCATTAGACCCACTATGAGTAACATGACCCCTTAAGACCTATATTAAAGCACCTAATTAGACCTATTAGTACCTAATTGGACCCAATTAGTTTTTATGACCTAATTAGACCTATTAGGACCTATAATACCTATTATATGACCCCTTTAATATCGAATTAGACCCACTATGAGTAATATGACCCCTTAAGACTTATTAGCACCTAATTAGACCCAATTAGATCAATTTTGTCATAATTAGACCCAATTAGACCAATTAGGACCTAATCACACCCAATTAGACCTAATTATACCTAATTTAACCTATTATGACCTAATTGGACCTATTAGGACCTATGATAGGTTATATGACCCTTTAAGACCCCATTAGACCTATTAAAATGTAATTTACATTTAAACATGTAATTTATGTAATTGATTTTACTTTCAAATAATGTAGTGAAATGTGCATAGTATTTATTTTTATTTTTATTTAAATTAGGAAAACGTACATGTATATGTAGCCTTTATTTGACAGTAAATAAATTCTTTTAGGTACATACATATTCTAGATCTATCAAACATATTATTGCACATCACACATCATGGCAGATGCACCAATCCCCCCTACAAAACTATTTTCATGCACTAATAGAGAGATTCAATGGTTTCAAGAATCTATAAATAATCCATCTAGCTCTACTGTCTATAAGAGCACGTGTTAGTCCATCCTTAATAGCTTGATTAGAATTAGGGATGACATTCATGGTACCACTCCCTATGCCCCAGATATTATAGAGGCCATACTTGAGAGGAAGAGACAAGAGGTTGGCTCTGGTTTTTCTCTTAAGGAGGTACAGGCTTTAGTGCCTAAAGAAACCCTGAAAGGGAAAGTTTTCCCATCTTATGCAGATAAAAATTATGTGAAGGGATATCAGGTTACCAGGTGTGAGGATCCTGCTATATCAGCATTGATATACCCTAGATTTCTCGCTGCCCATGGTCATTATCTAAATAACAACTAGATTCCACTGTACTTTGTACAACAAATTTTTGCTGAGGTTCATTTAGGTCATGCTGTTAATTACACTGATTTGCCAGCACATCTAGGATAGGGGCATGGCAGGCTTGCTGATAGAGATGCTTATCATTGAGCTGATCGATAGAGACCAGTACACAGGGCCATTGTTGGTTAGAGGGCACCTACTATAGCTCTTTCATTGGGCCCTATTTTAGATGATATTATTCGTAGCACCCAGCTTCAAGCTGCGATTGATAGTGTGGGGGACATTGCAGTAGCTGCCACATCCATATCTAGTGATTAGGTTGGTCAGTACCTGATGTCTCGATGACACTACAGATCATCAGGTGGAGCATCCGCTAGTAGGACCGCAAATGACATGTACACTGCAGCAAGCATCCCTTCACTTTCTAGCCTGGAGGGGCTTATAGGGGAGATGTCACATGTGACACTGACAAGCTTGGTTGAGGATCTATTGGATGCATATGCATTTATAGCAGTAGAGCATGATATCCCCATATCAGAGGTTAAATATCATGTGGGTACTGTTAGATATGCTCATTCACATCCTTCTCACCTAGACTATGGCCATAGTGGTAGTGCTCATGAGGATCCACCTACTGACCACTCTATTACTGCATAGGGAGAGGCACAGTGTATAGACCCTTCAGTCAGTGTACGGCATCAGTTCTCTGATGTTGGTCTTGATGATTTTGCGTTCAGCATGGCCACTACAAGTTATCTAGATTTGTTGACACGTGATGATATGACTTCCATGCCATCTCATCTGGTTAGTCCATTGCATTCATCATTAGAGAGGCGTGTGCAATCTACTCATGTTGCAAATGCAGATTTGAGCTTGGACCAAACACAACAAAATCTTGATACCTTGGTTGATAGGATTGAGGCCAGGGAATCCGAGTACTATCAGTTTCCACCACCTACATAGGTATTAATCAGATTATATACATGTATTTAATGTTACAATTAAACTTAAATTTATTTTCAAAATTTCAATCAATTGATATATATATATATATATATATATATATATATATATATATATATATATATATATATATATATATATATATATATATATATATATATATATGTACATGCACGTATATATATGATATGTATTTTTTGTCTACTAGGATATGCCTCTTGTTACTCCTTTGGGTATTGATCGTGTACGTCGTCGGGACTCACTTGATGATGACATCAGTAGTGGATAGGTGAGTTTTTAATTTATTATCTATGTGTACACACTTTATAACATATTTTCTTGTACAATATTTTAAATCAAACTTAAGAGATCTTTGTACAATGTTTATATGTTTTAATTTATATATCTCTTTCTTTGTAGGGATTTGCACATCCTTCACAACATGATAGTCACTCTGGGTGTGACTGCTTAGTGAGGAGTCGACATGACGAGTCCTAGGCACTTTCATATTTGAGCAGAGACATATTTCATATTATGTATATATATATTCACATGTGTTTGATGAACTATATTTCATTTCTAGACTCTACATGACCGATTGATGTGTTTGATGCTATATTTCATTTCTAGACAGGCTTTTGATAGAATGTTTGACGTGCATGATTGATTCATATGTTTCATATTTACAGTACTTGATCTACACACATGATTGATGTTTCATGCATACATTATATATATATACTTTCACTCTAGATACATGTGCATGTGTGATGAACTTGTAAATTTTCAATACTTTCAATAGATTACATACACATGTACATGTTTAATTTAAATTTGACGAACTTGATTTCAATAGATTACATACATGAATGATGTTTGATTGTACACATGTTTATAATGAAATTTTTACATTCGATTATACACATGTTTGATTTAAATGTACATTCAATAATAGTTGTGCATGTACTTTTAATTTAATGTTGTTGTACTTCAAGTAGATTTTATATTTAAAACATGCACGTCCTAATGTAACACATGAAAATTCAATACATACACACATTCATATTCCAAAGTTAGAGTACTTCATATTCAGTTAGATAATTAATATATCATATCCACTTGTAAGACATAAATTTGAGATCTATATATTCTTAATTTTTAATTTAATTCAAGCTCCATTCACTATGGGCTCTAGTAGGAAAGAATGGAGCTAAGAAAACCTTTGGTCTCACCCATGAAAAATTTAGTTCAAATCATATTTCATGCGTGATTTAGTCCACATCAAGTGGTTCATCTCTCTCTCGAATAACATTTAATATTCTCTCATGGTCGTCAGTATCAAGTCTCCACTTACGAATGCCACGTCCCGTCACAGGAACAAGAGATAGGATGGTGGTGATTACAAGATGACTATACTGATAAATGTTATTGTTAGGTTGATAATCAATAAAATGAATCCCTTGTTTAAGTATTTTGGTTTGCTTCAAATATATTCCTTGCACGACAACTGAACCTACACAATGTGCTCCTCAATGTTAAATATATATATATATATATATATATATATGTGTGTGTGTGTGTGTGTGTGTGTGATAAATACTAACCATATAAACAAACTTAAATACAATACTAGAACCTGTGGGAAACATAATTCCATCGCTTGTTTCATTCTATGTTAGCTTCATCCTCTCCTTGCAGCAATGTAATAAATAGTAACTAACACCTTCCACATTTCCAGGCTCTGCTACTACTGCAAAAATATGTCTTGTATTTAAAGTGAACTTTTAATTTTAGGAACTTGTAAATATAAATTAAAAAAACTTTATTTAAATGAATTGAGTTTATGAGTCCTTTTTAAAAACATGTACATAAACACACACGTACCAATTTTGATCAAACCTAAAATATGGTCATAATCTATAGAAATCAATGGAATGTCGTCAAAGCTTTCATCCTGAATGTCATTTGTGTTTGTAACATCTAGTGGAACCAAATTCCATTCACTAACATATCCACATTTTTGGTTGATACATTCGTCATAGTTTTCAGAAATGCAGTCATAACAAAAGCATGAATAATCTCTAGTGTACAATGACCACACATTACTATCCGTACTCATAACTGAATGTAGAGATCTTGTTTTGTCTATTCTCTTGCATCCATGGATTGATCTTCTATCAACACCTGAACAATAAAGAGGTCACATGTAAAAATTAAAGACATATATATAAGTTAACTCAAACAATGATCAATAAATTTAAAATTAGTACCTGTTATCTCCCAGAATACTTGGAAGGGTATGACTCAATCTAATTGTGATGATGTGTTATCATGTTTTGGCACCATAAAATGCATCTTGCACCACTCAACTACATCATGAGAATTATTTATACGATATCCCTGATAGTCCAGTTGATACTTTCTTAAAGCACATTTGATACAAGCTCCTACACCATCATGCTCTCCCTTTCCATGTCCACTCTCAAAGAAAATCCAAATATGTGGTATCTTTTGGTATCGATGATATCTACATAGTGTGTAAAATGGCCTTGCTAATTTAAATTGTGCTACACATCCATCCGACCAAACAAAATGCTTTTCAATTTTGATGCCTTTGTTTTCCAAATATCCAAAAAATGTCTTAAAGCAATGCTCGACAAAATGTATGTCATGCTCTTTATCATCACTAATGTAAAAGTGATATTCTTTCTTTATGACTCATGCTTCATATGTACTTTCAACACCATCCAAATCTAATTGTGCATGTCGATAAGACACATGTACCATGATAGTCACCTACTATGTATAGTAGTATTCTGCTTGAAGTTGTTTTTGAGATACAAAGGAGTAGTTCTCTGCAAAATCAACAACCGATAAAATCATTCCAACTGGAAAAGATTCTTTTTGTATTTGGAATTGTTCTGCCTGCCATTTAGCAAAAAAAACATGTCGTATGTATGGTTGAATCAATTTATGAAAATTCTCCATAAATGTTGCAATAGGTATCTCATCTTCTACATATTCCAACCTTGTTGATTCTTTCCTGACTTTTGTTTCAGACTTTATGTACTTGTATCTCTTACATTTTATCATCCTCGCCATGTCAGTATCTTCAAGTCTTAAAGGAAATTTAGCCAAATCTCTGCATGTTTGACAAGTTCCTCTTATGCAATCTATTTCAGGTATTTCATGATCAATTGATTTGTTACATAAGATTGACGTTATGAATTGACTTGAATGTTTAGGAAAATCATTTTGAGAACCACCACTTTCTTCTATCATCTTTCTCAACCCTTGGTAGTAGAGATCGAATTCAATGTGATATCGACAACAACAAGTTTCAAAAGATTTATTTATCTTTACAAAAAATGGCTTTAATCTTTCAAACATTGTTTGTCCAATCTTAATGTTAGGATTTGAGTTACAAAATGAGAGATACAATTCATGCTGTGTGGTGTCCAGCCAATGTTTTGTGTGCTGGAAATATTCCTTAGTCCCAGTCCTCTTCTTGATAACATCTCTTGTATTTGGTGAAGGATGAGTATGATCAGTCCAAAATGACGTAACTAAGTTCTTAACTATTTCATTAATTCTATCAGACCGAGGAGCTCTACACATTAGTGCCCAATTACCTTCCAATGTAGTATCATCCAAATTGATTCTTCTTTTCAAATAGTGTGTCATTGACTTCCTACTATACCCAATCTGAGATGAAAGTGAAGAAATTTGTCTTCTTTGGGACATGTTTTTATTTAAAATAGATGTCAGTATCACTCTTCTTGAAATGGACCTATCTATACATCTAGTTGTTTTTCCAATGGAATGCAAGCCTTCCTTAACACTGTGAACAATTTTTTTTTGTACATTACTTGATTTTAAAATTTTCAAACTTGCATCTACACCCAATAATTTTATTGGCTCTTTTAACTCATCTTTAAGAAGTGTAATTGATAACAGTTGAGTTTTTTCAAGTGTACCAATATTCTCAAATTGTTTCATTATTTGCTTAGACTTTCTATTCAATGCCCTCTTCGTAATATTTATGGGTTGTTTAGCATAATCTCTCAATTTTTCCACATCCATTTCAATTAAATGATCTATGCTTTTACGATTAATTTTTCTCTTCAACTGTTGGAGTAGATTATCATTCACATATGTTTCTTGCACTTCCACTGCAAATAAAACAAAATAAAAAATCTTAATATCTCATCTTAAGGGGACCTTCATGAAATAAGTATTTACAAGCTCTTGAACATGTTGTACCTATAATAATTTATACATTAATGAGAGAAACACATACTTGTTTGACCTTGGGTTGATTCAACTTGGGATGCCCCTTGTCCAACATTTTCATCATCAAAGGATGCATGTACACAACAAAAACAATAACTTCTTCTTAGGGGAAAGACCCAAAATATATATTCACCGATAAGAGACTAAATCGAGACAGTGACTAAATCAAGAGAGTCCGTGAGAGAAAGAGAGAGATATGTACTTATTTGATATTTTGAGACTTGTGCTTGTTGAGCTTGTGATGACCCTTCTCCAACTTCTGAAGGTTGGGCTTGTTGAGCTTGTGATGACCCTTCTCCAACTTCTGAAGGTTGGGTATCTTGTTGAGCTTGTGATTCTTGAGCATTTCCTACACATGTATTCAAAGTATAAATTAGTCCTAGAATTGCTCATCTAATTAGTCCTAATTGAGTCTAATAGGTCATGTTAGGTCCTAATTGGTCCATGTTATGTCCTAATTGGTCCATATTGGTCCTAATTGAGTCTAATTAGATCTAATAGGTCATAATTGAATCTAATAGGTCCTAATTGGTCCTAATTGAGTCTAGTTGGTCCATATTAGGTCCAAATTGAGTCTAATTAGTCCTGATTGAGTCTAATAGGTCATGTTAGGTCCTAATTGGTCCATATTAGGTCTGGATTGGTCCCAGTTGAGTCTAATTGGCCCTAATTGAGTCTAATAGGTCATATTAGGTCCTAATTAGTCCATATTAAAGGTCCTAATTGGTCCTAATTGAGTCTAATTAGATCTAATTGATCCTAATTGAATCTAATAGGTCCTAATTGTTCCTAATTGGTCATAATTGAGTCTAATAGGTCCTAATTGTTCCTAATTGGTCATAATTGAGTCTATTTGGTCCTAATTGAGTCTATTTAGTCCTAATTGGTCCATATTAGGTCCTAATTAGTTCTAATTGAGTCTAATTAGATCTAATAGGTCATAATTGAATCTAATAGGTCCTAATTAGGTCCTGATTGGTCCAATTGAGTCTAGTTAGTCCATATTAGGTCCTAATTGGTCCTAATTGAGTCTAATTAGATCTAATAGGTCCTAATAGGTCATAATTGAATCTAATTGGTCGTAATTGAGTCTAATAGGTCATGTTATGTCCTAATTAGTCCATATTAGGTCCTAATTGGTTCTAATTGAGTCTAATTAGATCTAATAGGTCATAATTGAATCTAATTGACCTTAATTGAGTGTAATAGGTCATGTTATGTCCTAATTGGTCCATATTAGGTCAGGTAATTGGTTCTAACTAAGTCTAATTAGATCTAATAGGTCATAATTGAATCTAATTGGCCCTAATTGAGTCTAATAGGTCATGTTATGTCCTAATTGGTCCATATTAGGTCCTAATTGGTTCTAATTGAGTCTAATTAGATCTAATAGGTCATAATTGATTCTAATTGGCCCTAATTGAGTCTAATAGGTCATATTAGGTCCTAATTGGTCCATATTAGGTACTAATTGGTCCTAATTGAGTCTAATTAGATCTAATAGGTCATAATTGAATCTAATAGGTCATAATTAGGTCGTAATTGGTCCTAATTGAGTCTAGTGGGTCCTAATTGAGTCTAGTTGGTCCATATTTGAATCTAATTGGTCCTAATTGAGTCTAATTAGTCCTAATTGAGTCTAATAGGTCATGTTAGGTCCTAATTGGTCCATATTAGGTCTGAATTGGTCCCAATTGAGTCTAATTGGCCCTAATTGAGTCTAATAGGTCATATTAGGTCCTAATTGGTCCTAATTGAGTCTACTTAGATCTAATAGGTCATAATTGAATCTAATAGGTCCTAATTGTTCCTAATTGGTCATAATTGAGTCTAATAAGTCCTAATTGTTCCTAATTAGTCATAATTGAGTCTAGTTGGTCCTAATTGAGTCTAGTTGGTCCATATTTGAATCTAATTGGTCCTAATTGAGTCTAATTAGTTCTAATTGAGTCTAATAGGTTATGTTAGGTCCTAATTGGTCCATATTAGGTACGAATTGGTCCCAATTGAGTCTAACTGGCCCTAATTGAGTCTAATAGGTCATATTAGGTCCTAATTGGTCCTAATTGAGTGTAATTAGATCTAATAGGTCATAATTGAATCTAATAGGTCCTAATTGTTCCTAATTGGTCATAATTGAGTCTAATAGGTCCTAATTGTTCTTATTTGGTCCTAATTGAGTCTATTTGGTAAAAATTGGTCCATATTAGGTCCTAATTGGTTCTAATTGAGTCTAATTAGATCTAATAGGTCATAATTGAATCTAATAGGTCCTAATTGAGTCTAGTTGGTCCTAATTGAGTCTAGTTAGTCCATATTAGGTCCTAATTGGTCCTAATTGAGTCTAATTAGATCTAATAGGTCCTAATAGGTCATAATTGAATCTAATTGGCCCTAATTAAGTCTAATAGGTCATGTTATGTCCTAATTGGTCCATATTAGGTCCTAATTGGTTCTAATTGAGTCTAATTAGATCTAATAGGTCATAATTGAATCTAATAGGTCCTAATTGGTCCTAATTGAGTCTAGTTGGTCCTAATTGAGTCTAGTTAGTCCATATTAGGTCCTAATTAGTACTAATTGGTCCTAATTGAGTCTAATTAGATCTAACAGGTCATAATAGGTCATAATTGAATTTAATTGGCCCTAATTGAGTCTAATAGGTCATGTTATGTCCTAATTGGTCCATATTAGGTCCTAATTAGTTCTAATTGAGTCTAATTAGATCTAATAGGTCATAATTGAATCTAATTGGCCCTAATTGAGTCTAATAGGTCATATTAGGTCCTAATTGGTCCATATTAGGTCCTAATGGGTCCTAATTGAGTCTAATTAGATCTAACAGGTCATAATTGAATCTAATAGGTCCTAATTAGGTCCTAATTGGTCCTAATTGGTCCATATTAGGTCCTAATTGGTTCTAATTGAGTCTAATTAGATCTAATAGGTCATAATTGAATCTAATTGGCCCTAATTGAGTCTAATAGGTCATATTAGGTCCTAGTTGGTCCATATTAGGTCCTAATTGGTCCTAATTGAGTCTAATTAGATCTAATAGGTCATAATTGAATCTAATAGGCTGTAATTGGTCCTAATTGAGTCTAGTTGGTCCATATTAGGTCCTAATTGGTCCTAATTGAGTCTAATTAGTCCTAATTTAGTCTAATAGGTCATGTTAGGTCCTAATTGAGTCTAATTAGATCTAACAGGTCATAATTGAATCTAATTGTCCCTAATTGAGTCTAATAGGTCATGTTATGTCCTAATTGGTCCATATTAGGTCTTAATTGGTTCTAATTGAGTCTAATTAGATCTAATAGGTCATAATTGAATCTAATTGGCCCTAATTGAGTCTAATAGGTCATATTAGGTCCTAATTGGTCCATATTAGGTACTAATTGGTCCTAATTGAGTCTAATTAGATCTAATAGGTCATAATTGAATCTAATAGGTCCTAATTGGTCCTACTTGAGTCTAGTTGGTCCATATTAGGTCCTAATTGGTCCTAATAGGTTAGGTAATTAGTCCTAATTAGGTTCTAATAGGTCCTAATAGGTCCTAATTAGTCCTAATAGGTCCTATTAGGTCCTAATTAGTCCAAATAGGTCCTATTAGGTACTATTTGGTTCTAATTAGTTCTAAATGGTCCTAATTGGGTATAATTGGTCCTAATTGAGTCTAATTAGGTGCTAATTTATTATAATTGAGTCTAATTGGGTTTTAATAGGTCATAATTGGTTCTAATTGAGTCTAATTAGGTGCTAATGGGTTCTCATTGATTCTAATTAGGTCCTAATAGGTCCTATTAGTCCTAATAAGTCCTATTAGTTCAAATAGGTCTACAGTTAGGTCTAGTTAAGTCTAATAGACCTACAATATCACATTTACATGAACATTAAGACAAGTCTTGACCATCAACTTAAAATATCTATTTAGAGACATCTTAGACATACCTTGATTCCGACGATGATATCTTTTTCATGATTCTTCATGTAGTCTTTGTTCAGTCTCTTTTGAATAATGTTGTGTACTTTTGTTTAGCCTTCTCTTTTTATTTCCCATCATAACTTAGAAAATTATTTCGTGCCAAAATGTCTTCCTTCTCCTAAATGAGAATTATTTTACAGCTTTTAAATTTATGAAATGAAAAAAATATACATTTATTTATACCTAATTCTTATTAACTTGAAATGCCACCAAAAAGGCCGACATAGGTTTCTATTGAAAGTCAAACTAGACTTTCTATCGAAAGTAAATGACTTTCGTTCGAAACTAGCTTAGTAATAACTAAATTTTGCATTTTTCGGCAAAGTACTTTTGATAGAAAGTACTTTCGATCGAAAGTCAATAATTTTGATCGAAATTACTTTTTATTGAAAGTTCCTGGTTTGAGCCATGGTTTCAAGTTTTCAAGAAATTCTAAGAATTTCATGGCTTCGGGCCTTAAGTGCGCTGATCAAATGGATGAATAAGAAGACATCCTTTTGTATTCAACAAGTACTCAGAACTAGCTTTCAAATGATTATATATTTGACTATTTTTAAATTTATTATGTGTATGGTTTTTGACGTTAAATGAATGTAGGTTTTTTATCAAATATAAATCTCTAAGTTTGACGTTCAATGAAAAATAGTAAAACAAGGACATTTTTTTATTATGAAAAATAACAGCGCCCTCCGTATTTGAGTCTACTTTCTATTAAAAAATAATAATTGAAATTCGATAAATACACAATAAGTTATAAGTTGTGTAGTCAAGGTAGGTCAAATTTTTGGTTTAGTCAACTTGAAACGTTAATAAAATATGAAATAATAGTGATAATGTCATGAAACCAATTGCATGCCCTCTGTATGGATGTTACATAACTAAATTTGAAAGAATCACATTCATATCTATTTTACAAAAAAAGTTATGCTCTATGAAAACAATGTTACTATTTGAAAATGACATTTTCAGCACCATACAAGTTTTCGTGGGAGAAAGAAAAAAGTATTCAAATAAATTCAAAAAAAATATAAAAAAATATTTAGAATCTATATAGAAAATCCTAAAAGACTCTAATTTACTTCATCCTCTAATTTCGAGCGGTTCAACGACAATATGCATCCGAATCTAAAAGTTTTTCTCAAAATGTAGAGTTCAGTGTCCGTTTAGGGTAAAAAGTGTAACCCACTATTGTGGCTTCACCCCATTAATGAATATAATAAAATACCTATCTCCAAAGTATGACCTGGTTTGAGTAGGTCCACAAATATTTGTATGAATCAAGTCCAATTTTCCATTTTTTGTATATTCTTTGCTTGCAAAACTGCTTCTTGTCTATTTTTCGAAAACATATTCTCTACATGTAGTGTTAGCATGTTTCACAATCTTAGGTAGATCTATGATAGCATTATTGTTAGATGCTTTTACCATGTTATCAACATTGATATGACAAAACATTCTTTTCCATATCCAACTATCATTAATCTTTGCAACAAAATAACTGACCTCCATAGATTTCAACTAAAATATATTACCTCTAGTCTTAGTAACAAATGTGATCAATTCTCCATTAGCTCCTCTAATAGAGAAATGACCATCTTTGAATTCCAAATGATAACCCTTATACATGCATTGTCCAACACTCAACAAGTTATGTTTTAAGCCATCCACAAACAGTACATCATCAATGTTAGTCTTTCCATCCAAAGTAATTGATCCTTTACCAACAATCATTCTAAGAGTATTATCACCAAACCTTACAACTCTACCATCAAACTTCTTTAGTTGAATGACTCTATTCTTGTCACCAGTCATATGATGTGAACATCCACTATCAATTATCCAATTAATTTTCCTATCAACATGAGAAACTAAGGCTTTTTCTTCATGGACAAGATCCTCTTCTTTGATAGAAACAAAACCCAAAACATCATTGAATTCATCATCTAAATATTTAGACCCATCACTAGCATAGTAGCATTCCTTATCATTCTTGTATTTCCCATATTTAGGCCTATTCTTAGGTACTCTTATTGGACATCTAGATGAAACATGACCAACCTTATTGTAGTTAAAACATTTCAAAGGTAATTTTCCTTCAAACTTACTTTACCTTTCATTTCTCTCCTGGCGATCAGGACTATGATATTCTCATCCACTTGATTATCTAGCCTTTGAATCTCTCCCCACTCTTTAGTATATTCTCCTAGATCTTTACAGTGCTTGTTCACTTTGCTAGATCCAACTTCAAAAAATCCAATTTTATGAATAGTTGCCTTAAATGATGTCACCACCTTAGGTAGTGCATCCTTTAGCTTTATAGTCTCAAATGTAGTTATCTTAGCCACTAACATTTCTTTGGTGAAATCTTTTTATTGTGGTATCGTCTCCTCCAAAGAAAGAACTTTGGGTTTGTAGGCAGGAGTAACAAATCTCAAAATTTTTGCTATGACTTCATTTTTTGTATAAGTACCTCTATTGTTTCTGATTCCAATCACACATTTAGATACCCTCGATTCACATACATCCTTATTATTTCATCATCCTTTAATTTGTATTATCTCCATCTTTGTCCTCCAATTCTAAAATTTTTCTCGCTTAGTGTATATACCTCCTTCATAGAGTGCAACTAGTATTTTCTATATTTTAGTCGCCTTTGTTAGATCTTTGACCTCTGCAAATTCACCATCAGATAGTGCATTAACGAAGGCTTCCTTTGCAACAACATTATAGATAAACCTTTTCCTTTCTTCTTCATCAGTAGTAAGTGTTTCAAGGTCTTTCTCCTTTATGATAGGCACATCTTTCTAGGTAATGAGCCAATATTCTAATCCCATACACATCACATGATTCTTCATCTTCTCCTTCCATGTGTCAAAATTTTTTGCATCAAAGTTTAGGAATCTCCTTTTTGAATAAGGCCATCTTGATCTTTACCTCAAGATGCTAAGCTTCTTGATTGAGGACCAAAAGATATGATCTACCAGTTGTTAGACTAATAATGTCTTGATCAACTGAGAGGGGGGGGGGGTGAATTAGTTGATGCCAATAATTAATACTTTAATCTTTAACTTCAAACTTATTGCTGAGAAAAAAATACTGAACTGAAAAGTAAATGCACATACACATGAACACCAAGATTTGTTCTCGAAGAAAACTTTTTTAAGGGAAAAAAACACGGTGGGGATGGTACCCATAAATATCTTCAATATGAGTATAATATCCCTGTTAAGATTTTTGACCCCATTAGGAGCTGAGTATTACAATAGGCAAGTCTTGATTAAAGGACGAACCCTATTAGGATCCTTTTACAATGTGATCCATGTTAAGGAATCGACTCTGCTAGGATTCCAGCCCTTCTAGAGGCAATAACCCTAATATGAGTGTACAATATATCAATATGATCAAAAGATTTGAGAGTTTAAGACACCTTCAAGTTCTCCAAACCTCACAACTTCAAGACTAAGATAATTCTATTCTAAAACCACTTCTAGTACTCAACCACTTCCAAGAAAGCTCCACCTTGTGCTCAAGTGTACAACTACTATTCTCCAAACAGTAACCAATACAACATCAAGCTCACATCCACCTCTACATATTTCATATGCAGTTATTCATTTTAATCCATACTTATTTTCCAAGGATTTCAATCCTTATATACAAATTATAACAATTAAATCTAGGTCAAAATTCATAGGATAAATCCTATTTAAAAAATTCAAATGGACCCTTGTGCAGATGCACACAACACCTCTTATAATGTTTTTGATTAAGTAAAATAGGTTTTACATGGTTCTTGAAACCCACAGGTCTAATACAAAAGAATGAAATAAGGAAAAAACTTACAAGAAGCCGGCCACAAAAAGGCCAGGACCAAAAAGCCACAAGAGAGAAAAGCAGACAAGGCTAGAGAAAGCAGAAAATACCCCAAACCAGGGAAGCACGAGTAGGACCAAACAGTCTGGGGGTCAAGCTAGTGACAATTCGATACCGTGTGTGACTTAGAAGGAAGCAGCCACCGATATCAATGCGAATCATTGTGGTTGTAAAATGACACCCTCAATACAAAAGAGTCTTTTCTTTTCTAGAATACTCTTCACATCAGTGGGAAAGTCTTCTCCTTTATGCCAAGTCAACTTAGCTTCCTTAGTGACGGCCACATTGGCGAACCAATCAGCCACTCTGTTGGCTTCCCTATACACATGGGATATAAACACCTTTTCAAAAGAGTTAAGAATGGCTCAAAGTTTAGCTATGATATTGGATATAGTCCATAATGGAGGGTGAGTAGGCTTTAAGCAGTTGATGATGTTCATCGAGTTTCCTTCTAGCCATAGCCACTTGACCCCCATATCATGAGCAAGTTTAGTGACCTGAAGAGCCGCATAAGCTTAAGCATAATGATTGGTTTGAGCACCCAAAGGGAGACTAACAACCGCTATGCCAAGGCCAAAGTAGTTCCTGATGATTCCTCTACTTCTTGCTTGTCTTGGGTTCCCTTTTGCAGTGCTGTCAAAGTTGGCTTTGGTCCAACTAGTCAGGGGGCTACCCCATGCACAGTTCTTTCTTTTATCTTGGGTAGCAGCCTGGGACTTTCCTGCAAGATGGTTAGATCTTCCAAAATAGAAAAAGTTCTCCTTAATAGCATGATT
This sequence comes from Chamaecyparis obtusa, assembly GCA_027943335.1. NCBI lineage: Eukaryota > Viridiplantae > Streptophyta > Pinopsida > Cupressales > Cupressaceae > Chamaecyparis > Chamaecyparis obtusa. The sequence continues at coordinate 301,592 of BSBK01000389.1, forward strand.
GATTTTTTCAAAGATGATTTTGGGAGGAGAGGAACAATCATGAAATATGCAATTGTTATGCTCCTTCCAGATTCCCCAGCAAAGATGAGGAAGAATCTAGGTACAAAATAACTAGAAATCCTGATTAAAACTTTTGAAATCCCATTGGGAAAAGAGATCACTGAAGGGCAAGGGAAAACACTAAGATAAATTCAGGACTGATAAAAGGTGTTGCCAGATTTGGCTTACAAAAGAGTAGTGAATGAAAAGGTGATCCATTGATTCCTCTTGACATTTGCAAAGAACACACCTGTTTGGAATTTGGAACACACGCTTAATGAGATTATCCACTCTGAGGATATAGTTCTGGAGAAAGAGCCAATAGAAAACATTGATTTTGGGCATGAGGCTTGGGATCCAATCTTTGGCCCACAATGCCTTCATATCATTGGTTTGAGTGGTCTGCGAAGAATAGGCAGAAGCCACAGTGTAGGTACCATCTGAAGAGTGCTCCCAGATAATCTTATCCTGATTGGGTGAGAGAGTAACCACATTGAGAGTGGTCATCAAATTAGATAGGTCTTGAGAGATCTAAGTGAGATCCACCCATTTTTCATCCCTTCTATAATTTCATACCCGAGTCCCATAGGTTTGAGTGCAGACATGTCTCCAGGTGTAGAGAGACTCAAAGTCTCTCAAGCTGCCCATTTGAAGCTAGTTGTCATTCTAGAAATTGACATAATGACCATTACCAATTTTCCACTTAGGCTTGGATTTAGTTAGCTTCTTGGCATTGAGGAGACCATTCCATATAACATAACCTTTAGGGGAATCCATCTCATCAAAAAATCTATTTAGTGAGTTGTGCGTGAGGTATTTATCTTCAATGGTATCCTGCCACTTACCTTTGTTGTTGAAGATTTTCTAGATCTATTTAGCTTGAAGGGCTTTGTTGAAAGGTCTTAACTTCCTTATGCCAAGGCCACCAGCATTTTTAGGGCAGCAGACTTTCTCCCAAGCAATAAGGAGGATGCGCTTGTGATCCTCAGCTCCAGACCAAAGGAATCTTCTCTGGATTCTTTCCATGGCCTCCGTAACTTTAGTTGGGATAGGGAAAAGGATAAGGACATAGGTAGGGAGGTTATATAATGTAGATTTGACCAATTAGATCTTTCCAACTTGGCTAAGAATGACCCCTTTCCAGCTAATGAGCTTCCTATTGAATCTGTCAATCAGTTTGTTCCAGAAGGCTTCTAGCAGTTTGACACCTAAGGGCAAACCCAAGTAGGAAGAAGGGAAGGTGTCAATGCCACATCCCAGAATTTGATCTATTTTCCTCTTTCTAACTTCAGGGGTGTTAACAAAGAATACAAAGCTTTTATTCCAATTGATAGATTGGCCAGTAGCTCTGATATAATTGTAAAGAAGATCCTTCACCACTCTATCTTCTCCCACCAAAGCCTCTCCCCCAAGAATGGTGTCATCCACAAATTTTTGGTGTGTAAAGACATTGTTTCTAGATGAGGGGTTGATGTCTTTCAGGTCTATGATCATTTTAGAAGCCGAAATGAGTCTCCCCAAGAACTCAGCTAGAATGATGAAAAGAATAGGGGAGAGAGGGTCCCCCTACCTTAGGCCCTTGGAAGGTTTGAAAAAGGTGGACGGGGAGCTGTTTATCATGATCACCAAGGAGGGGGTCCAGATAATTTGATGAAGAAGCTTGCAAGAATGGGAGTTGAAACCAAAAGCTTCAAGAAATCTGAGAAGAAACTACCAGTCAACCCAGTCATAGGCCTTGGAAAGGTCAAGCTTGAGAAGAAAACCTTCCCCTTTTCCTTCTTCTAAGGAATGAATCACTTCATGCACCATCATTATGGAGTCTAGGATCTATCTGCTAGGCACAAAGTCAGATTGCTGCTACGAGATCAAGGAGGGGAGGACTTTGAGAATCCTAGAGGTGATAACCTTGGAAATGATCTTAAGGAAGGAATTGCAGAGGCTTACGGGTCTGAACTGCTTAAAAGAATCCATGCCATAAGTCTTGGGAATTAGCACCAAGAAGGTAGCATTGAGCTCTTTGAGGAGGTTCTTCGAGCCAAAAAATTCTTGCACATCTTTAAGCACATCATCTTTCACCACGTCCCAATAAAGATGAAAAAAGAACATGGGGAAGCTGTCCAGGCTAGGGGCTTTATCCCTTGGAAGAGAATCCAAGGCTTTCTTAACTTCTGTCATGTCCGGTATAAAGCATAAAGATTTGTTTTGGCTATCTGTTATGATTCTTGAGATGTTATTTAGGAGATTTTCCTGATCTTGCTCAGAAATCCCCTGATCTTTAGAGAGGAGCTGAGAAAAGTAAGAGATAGCTTCAACATCAATATCCTTGTCCTCCTTAAGGGCTTGGTCTCCCTTCTTAATTCTACTAATCCTATTAGCAGCTCTGTGTCTCATAGTACAAAGGTGGAAGAAGCAAGTATTTTGATCCCCTTCCCTTAGTTAGATGGAACTCGATCTCTACTTCTAGACAGTTCCCTCCTGCTCGATAATGTTATGGTAGTCTGATAGGATAGCTTTTTCTTTTTGCAGTTTGTCTTCATCATAGTCCTATTTTTGAATTTCAGCTTGAATGTGGTTTAGATCATCGAGTGTCTTGTCTTTGGAAGAGAAGATGTGGATGAATTCATCTTTGTTCCAAATTTTGACGTTGTGTTTGATGTTCCTTATTTTTTTCACCACTCTGAACATGGTTGTGCCCTCAACATCAATGTTCCACCAGTCTCTAACTTTATTGAGCAAATTAAGGTGGGAGACCCACATTTTTTCAAATTTGAAGGGAAAATTCCTTTTCTTGTCAATCTAGTCCAAGGATAGAGAGATGGGAGAGTGGTCAGAACCAGCTCTAACCAAGGCAGAGAGGTTGAGACTATAGTGGTTCAACTAGTCTGGTGAAAATAGGGCCCTGTCCAAACGGACTTGGATGCAATCCTTTATGATCCGCCTGTTTGACCATGTCAAATCAGTGCCTTGAAGATCCATATCCAGCAAGGCCAAGTCATTGATAAAATCCATTAGATCTTGTCTACTTTCCATATCAGGGGCTATCCCTCCCTATTTTTCCCCTTCTTTAAGGGGAGTGTTGAACTCCCCCATAATGAGGCCTTTAGACTAGTTTAGAGGGGCTAAGGTGGAAATGATCTTGTTCCAGTAGGTCTTTCTTTCTTTTTTAGAGTTAGGAGCATAAATATTGAAAATGAACCAACTTTCATTATTTTTTATTCTAGTAAAACGCAAGAGTAGAAGGTTACCTCCTTCATAGATAACATCGACTCTTAGGTGATGCGAATTCCACATGGTGATGAGGCCATCGGAAGTGCCTTCAGAGCTAGTAGCTTTGCTTTCCATAGCTTTACTGAATTTAATTCTCTCGAGCTTATCCTTCTGCATTTTGGTTTCCGGGATTAAGAAAATATTCGGTCTATGATCCCTTATCATATTTCTTATGACATCCTACTTGTGTGAGCTATTTAGCCCATGAATGTTCGAAGAGATGACTTTCATTTCTTGATGGAGGTGCTGGAAGCTTGGATAGAATTCTGAGTTCCATCTAGTTTGATCAAGCTAGCTTCTTCTTGCCTACTTTGGCTTATTCTTTTTCTTTCTAGAGTATTAGCACTACCCCTAACTTATGCTTTTTTCCTGCTTTTGGTGGCTATTGGGGAAACAAGAGAAGGGTCTCTGCTACTTGGTTTCTTCTTCTTATGAACTAAGTTCCAACCCTCCTTTTCTTCCTTGTGCTTAGCGAAGAGCTCAAACCATTATATTGAATTGGTTTGGGGAGGCTGTGACCATCAGATCTTCAATCTATTGGTACTTCCCTGATTCCTACTTCTCAAGGCTAGGCTCTGAGTTGTGCATTTTCACACCAGCCACAAGGGGAATAGATGATTCCATGACAAAGGAAATAGAGATGGTGCCAGGGCACGAATCACCACCTTCAACCTAAACATCGTTCTTGTTTTCTTCACTTGTTTCTTGATGTATGGTGACGTATAGATCCAAACCCAAGAGGGGGAGGGTCACTCTACCAAACCCTTTAGTCTGAGGCCTTAGCGACTCCTCCACACCCCTGGTATCCTTAGCATCTGGGATGGGCATTGGTTTGTTCTTTTTTCTTCCAGAACCTATTGGTTTTGGACTCTGTACCCTCTTGGGGGAATCCTTTTTTTTTCTTTCTATGTGCTTTTCTAGCTTTCCTTTCTTTCACTTTGTTCCAGAGAACTGGACATGTTTTAGCTCTGTGGCTAGCTTTCTTGCAGTGGAAAAAAGAAAAGGGGATGCTTTCATAGTCCAATTTCTGCACACACTTTCCCAATTTGGAACGAATCTTTATGACTTCCGGCATATCCTTGCCTTCTTCCACTCTGATACAAATCCTTGCATAAGTGAGGCGGCACCTTGCCATTGTAACATGGTTAATGGAGAGAAGGGTACTAAAAGATTTGGCAATCCCATCAAAAACATCTTTATTCCAAAACTCCAAAGGAAGTTTAGGTAGTCTCACCCACACCAGGGCCTGGATGAAGAAGGAATCATTAACATCAAGTTTAGGAGTCCATTTTTGCAATTCCAGAGTGGCCTTTCCTATGATCCAGGTGCCAACACAAAGGATATTATCTAGCTCCTCTTTGTAAGAGAACTCAAAAGACAAAAACCCCTTAGCCATAGCTGTAACCTAGACTTGACCCTTCAAGTCCAATTTTTTTTTGCAAAGATCCTGAGAATGTCTATGTTAGGTCTAGAGCCAACAAACTTGCCCACCAGAGTATGGTCCATGGATGCAATATTGTGGTCAACTAGATCATCAGGGATTTCTAAAATGTAATTTCCTTTTTCCTTGTCTGAAATGTCCTTAATAGATGGGAAAGAGGACTTGCCTGTGGGTTTTATCCCAAAGAGTGTTGACCACCGATGAGGGAGACCATCTTGGTCACATGCCTGGGTCTTCAAAGTTGAGGATGGTCTAGGGAAGCCCTTGTTCTTAGCTTCCACCCCTGCTTCCTTTCCTGGGTCTTTCTCCTTTTCATGTGGGACCCCATCCTTTTTCTTTGGGTCAACATAGTCTTGATCTACAACAAAATCATCGCAGCAAGCATCCCTGGAGGAGCCCACAACCAGCAAACTAGGATTCCTACCCACCAGCAAATTCAAATTTCCTCTCACTCCTGCTCTTCCCATTGTCTCCATTTTTTGAGGGGTTAGGAAGTTAATAAGGTAATCCTTTTTCTCTGGGTTAGCAGAGTCCTGATCTACAAGGGAATCATCACAGTAGATATCCCCCGAGGAGCCCACAACCAGAAAACTTGGATTCTCGCCCACCAGTGAATTCAAATTTCCTCTCACTCCTACTCCGACCATTGAAAAGTTCTCTCTTATAATGTTAAAACATAATAATTACATCAATTTATCATTCAAATCTGTAAATTAAGCTCGCTCATTATATTACTTGAAATGTGTTCCAAGTCGGCCTCCAAATAGGTCTTCACCAATACACACACCATAGCTGACATCATTTGTATGATCATAACTCAATATGATCACAATAAGCTCTCAATCCAGTGTCCAATATGAAGCTAAGTTTTCTCATCATAATTTAAATAATTATGAATGCTATCCACAAAGTTCTGCAATCAACTTTGTAAAGCACTCAATTTCGTGAAAACTAGTCATTAGTAAATTGACTATAACATTGTCAAATGAAAATATAAGCATGTGAGATGATAGGTAGTGACCCAAGATATTATGTGGATTCTTCATCTAAGGTTGCATGTGCTAGTTCGAAGTACTATGTTTTTAAAATTCTCTGCAACATGTCTACAAACTTATGAACAACCAATCGGTAAGATATGTTGACATCAATGACAAACTATGTCATGAATGCAACACACAATCTCTGTGACATGTCTGAGCCAACATTACAAGGATACTCCCCCATAGGAATACCATCATCGTTCATTCTAACAGCCTCAACTCTATTATTTTAACCCATTCCATTGTTCTTGTAGTATCTTTCTAAGAATAACCCTCTTTAATATCTTATCACTCCTTGTTATGCCCAAAGAGGACAAGCACAACTAAGAGGGGGGTGAATCAGTTGTACTAAAAATAATAAGACCAACTCTCTAAGTTTCCCAGTCATTGGCCCTATAACCAATCTTCACCAATTCATCCATAACTTGAGCAAATGAGCATATAAACATATGCAAGCATAAATGTGAATAGTAAACATGTTATGCCACACAAATCTTAGCTCATGAAAACTAAGTCTCCGTAAAATGTTTGTACCATTCTCTTTAACCTATCTATCCAGCATGTCTGAAACTTTTGGATTCCCTTACTAAAACATATGTTGACATCAATGAAAAAACAATGAATGCCAACATAACAGACTACAACTATTCCAACAATTAAATCATCATAGATTCTCATCTAGTTGTTGAATCACCAAATTAGGTGACCACACCATCAAGCATGGGATATTGTAGGCATAATTTTTTTAATACTTACTAAGCTAGTTATTGTTAGGAGATTTACTATAAATAGTAATTTTGATGTGTGTTAAATACGTAGTTGTGCGAATCATACTATAATTAGTGAGTTGTATTCAATTAAGAATCTGCATCATTGTTGTTATATGCTACTCGAAGTCATATTTTCAAGTACATTTTGAAGATAATTAAATAGTTAAAATTATTGAGAAAAATATACAAAAGATATTTTCCCATGGTTTTTTTCCTGGTATAGTTTTACCTAGTTTTTCCATGTAAATCTATGTGTTATGTATTGTTTCTTTTCACTGTATTTTTTTTCACATATAATTTTTGTAACAAATACTACTAATGAAGATAATAGTATTGAAAATAAAACAATCAATTCTTCTAATCAACTATGTTTTGTAGATGGTGATGATGGAGGACTTCTAGCTAGACAAAATGAAAAGAGTGCTTAATAGATATATATACAAGGCCCAAATATTGAAGAAAAAAATGAAAATGTAGTCATTACAAAAGTATTACAAGTAAGAAACTCAACCTAAGATGACCAAGCTAGAGAGAGGAAAGAATGTGAGAAAATCATGAAAGAGGAATACGATGCGTTTACTAAAGAAAAAAACTTGGGAACTTATCCCCCTACCTAAAAGTAAACATGTTATTTGTTGCAAATGGGTTTACAAAAAAAAATTCAAATAAGATGAGACTATATAAATATTTAAAACTAGATTAGTTGCTAAGTCAATAAAAAAATTTGTTGATTATGAAGGAATATTTGCTTGCATCATCAAAATGAAGAAAATTATAATTATTCTTTCTTTGGCTGCACTAGACTCAGATGCCATAGTTATCAAACATATGATTAAAAGTTTCTTTCTTAAATGCAAATTTAAGTGAAGAAATATACATGATTAAACGACTAGGTTTTATAGATTAAAACCCTAACCTTGTCTAAAAATTAAAGAAGTCCCTTTATGATCTAAAACAAGCACCAATAACTTAGAATGAGAAGATTATATGCACTTTTAACTTTATGATTGTAGAAGGTACAAGTCTAATCCAAAAATTAATGTAAAGAAATTCCAAGATGAACTATTCAAATTAGAGTTTATAGAAATAATTTACTTATTATTAAATTAATTATTCAATCAATCAATGATTCAATTATTGTATTAATCAATGATTGAACTTATGGGTTAACTGATATAATATTCACAACCATTTCGTTGTATGTTATGCTCTATTTCACCCTATTTACTTATAATCTTTTTTTACCCCATTTTTACAATTTTGTGCAACATAAATTGCCTCAAAAAAAAGTAGGTAGCAAGCATATCATTTCAACTTTAACACTTATCAAACTAATCAAAGTCAACTTGTTTATCTCTATAGATATTTAACATCATTCATTTTCAGCCATTTATCTCAGTCAAATATGAAACTAATCAAGGTCAAGTCATTTGTCCCTAATGACATTTAAGGCCACTCATTTTCTGTCAATTTATCTCGGTCATAATCAAAGTCAAGTCATTTGTCCCTAAAGATATTTAACACTAATCATTTTCAGTCAATTTATCTTAGTCAAATCTGAAACTAATCAAAGTAAAGTCATTTGTCTCTAAAGACATTTAACACTACTCATTTCCAGCTATTTATCTCAGTCAACTATGAAACTAATTATAGTCAAATAAAAATGGACCCTTGTGAAGATGCACGCAACACCTCTTATAATGTTACAACATAATAACTGCATCAATTTATCATTCAAATCCTTAAATTAAGCTTGCTCATCATATTACTTGAAACGTGTTCCACATCGGCCTCCAAATAGGTCTTCACCAATACACACACCATAGTTGACATCACCTGTACGATCACAACTCCATATGATCGCAATAAGCTCTCAATATAGTGTCCAATGTAAACCTAAGTTCGCTCATCATGATTTAAACAATCATGAATGCTATCCATAAAGTTCTGCAATCAACTCTGTAAAAACCTCAGTTTCCTAAAAACTAGTCATCTGTAAATCAACCATAACTTTATTACATCAAAACATAAGCATGTACAATCATAGGTAGTGACCCAAGACAGTATTTGGATTCTTCATCTAAGGTCGCACATGCTAGTTTGTTGTACTATGTCTGTAAAATTCTATGCAACATGTTTGCAAACTTATGAACAACCAATCAGTAAGATATGTTGACATCAATGACAAACTATGTCATGAATGCAACACACAATCTCTGTGACATGTCTCCAACATTACTAGGATACTCCCCCATAGGAATACCATCATCATTCATGCTAACAACCTCAACTCTATTATTTGAACCCATTCCATTGTTCTTGTTGTATCCTTCCAATAATATCCCTCTTTAATCTCTTATCACTCCTTGTTAGGCCCAAAGAGGACAAGCACAACTAAGAGGGGGGTGAATCAGTTGTACTACAAATACTGAGACCAACTCTCTGAGTTTCCCAGTCACTGGCCCTCTAACCAATCTTCACCAATTCATCCATAACTTGAGCAAATGAGCATATAAACATATGCGAGCATAACCATGAATAGTAAACATGTTATGTCACACAAATCTTACCTCATGGAAACTAAGTCTTTGTACACTGTTTGTACAATTCTTTGTAACCTTTTTATCCAGCCTGTTTGCAACTTTTGGATTCCCTTGGTGAAACATATGTTGAGGTCAATCAAAAAAAAATGAATGCCAACATAATAGACTGCAACTATTCCAATAGTTAAATCATCATAGATTCTCATCTAGTTGTTGAATCGCCAAAGTAGGTGACCACACCATCAAGCATGGGCTTTGTAGCATAATTTTTTTCTAGACTTACTAAGCTAGTTCTTGTTAGGAGATTTACTATAAATAGTATGTCTGTTTGGGACTTACTATAAATAGTGATTATGACGTGTTAAACATGTAGTTGTGCAAATCATACTATAATTAGTAAGTTGACTTCAATTAAGAATCTGCATCATTGTTGTTATATGCTACTTGAAGTCATATTTTGAAGTACATTTTGGAGATTATTAAAATAGTTAAAATTATTGAGAAATAATGTACGAAAGATATTTTCCCATGGCTTTTTTCCTAACTTATAATTTTACCTAGTTTTTCCATGTAAATCTATGTGTTATGTATTGTTTCTTTTAACTATACTTTTTTCACTTATAATTTGTGTAACAACAACTACGAATGAAGATAATAGTATTGAAAATAAAACAACCAATTCTTCTAATCAACTCTTTTTTGTATACGGTGATGATGGAGGACTTCTAGTTAGACAAAATGAAAAGAGTGTTGAATATATATATATATATATATATCCCAAGTATCCAAGGAAAAAATGAAAATATAGTCATTACAAAAATATTACAAGTAAGCAACTCAACCTCAAATGACCAAGCTAGAGAGAGGAAAGAATGTGGGAAAATCATGAAAGAGGAATATGATTGTGTAACTAAAGAACAAAACTTGGGAACTTGTGTGCCCAAAAGTAAACATGTTATTGGTTGCAAATGGGTTTACAAAACAAAATTCAAATAAGATGAGACTATAGAAATATTTAAAACTAGATTAGTTGCTAAGTCAATAAAAAAAAATTGTTGATTATGAAAGAATATTTGCTTGCATCATCAAAATGAATAAAATTAGAATTATTCTTTCTTTGGCTGCACTAGACTTGGATGCCATAGTTATCAAACATATGATGAAAAATTGCTTTCTTAAATGCAAATTTAAGTTAAGAAATATACATGATTAAAGAAGTCCCTTTATGATCTAAAACAAGCACCAAGAACTTAGAATGAGAAGATTATACGTACTTTCAAATTTATGAATTTAAAAGGTACAAGTCTAATCCAAAAATTAATGTAAAGAAATTCCAAGATGAACTATTCAGATTAGAATTTATATAAAAAATTTACTTATTATTAAACTAATCAAAGTCAAATCATTTGTCCCTAATGACATTTAGGCCACTCGTTTTAAGTCAATTTATCTCAGTCTTAATGAAAGTCAAGTCATTTGTCTCTAAAGACAATTTATCTCAGTCAAATCTCAAACTAATCAAAGTAAAGTCATTTGTCTCTAAAGACGTTCAACACTGCTCATTTCCAGCCATTTATCTCTGTCAAATATGAAACTAACTATAGTCGAAGTCATTTGTCCCTCATGAAATTTAACACCACTCGTTTCCGATCATTTATCTCAGTCAAATTGGGCGGTTCGTCAAACTCTCACTTTCTCCAATCACGTTTAATTAGTCAGTACATGTCTGTGTTGCTATCGATATATAGTAATGCGAGAATAGCAACGCAAGCTTAGATTGTGATTTAAGTCAGTAGATCAATATCTTGTAGACTACTTTGATTACATGAACACATTAAAAGTTTTCTATTTATTATATTTTATTTTCCGTATTATAATGTAGATTGGGCAACTAAAGAATTTTATTTAGATAGTAATGTGAGAATACATAAAAAATAATGTAAGTGTAGATAGGTTATTTAATAATTATAATAAAGTTGTTGTTCAATATCTAGTGTTTCAATATCTTGTAAGAAATCTTTGATCTTGAACATTAATAGTTGTCTACTTTACTTTCCATATCACAATGTAACATTCCACTCTCTTTTAAGATTTACATTGAATACATTTTTACTTCTTTTTAAATAATAATTATAGCTCACTTAAGTCTCTTTCTTAAGTATAGATTAATTAAAAATCTGGCCCTTTTCTAGTTTCTAGGAAATTCTACAATACATTTAAATTTTTTATTTAATATTAGGTAAAATTGTTAAATAAAAATGATTGGCATTGTATAATTATAGATAAAAAATGTTAATATTTAAATTGTGAAAATTAAACTATTAAATATTTGATATGACATATTAACATAATAAATAAAATTTTCAAAATTAAGAAAATAAAAAATTAAATTTCAATGTTGTACAAAAATATTATGAATTTAATTGTTGATAAAATTATAAACAATATAAATATATTATATCTAAATAAAAATAAATTTAACTCAATTTTATTAAATATACTTTTACTATAATTATTATCTTTTATTTCAACATTTTTAATTTATAAATCTTCTCTACAAGGTAGATATAATCAATGGAATGTCAATATTATTGTCAAAATAGGAAAATGAGAAATATCTATATTTCCATATAAGGGCCTGTTTGGTGCATGGAATTAATTTATCCACAATAGACCTATTCTCGGATTAATTAATCCTAAAAATAAAAGCTGGAATTATCTATTCTACGTTTAGATCCCATAATGTGAAATTGGAATAAGGATTATTTTTTATTTTTTTAATTAATTTGAACAATATGTATTTTTAACTTATTAAAATATTATAATTATAAAAATAAAATTCTTACAAATTTTAATTTTTAAACCTATGATTTTTTTTGCTGGTTTTTTAATTAAAAAATATATGTATTTTTAACTTATATATTTTTAAATTAAAATGTGTATTATTAATTATAAAAAAAAAGATTATAATCCGTTAATCGTTCATGCACGAATCCAAAAAACTTATACATTGTGTTGTAATTTCAAATCCATGAAAAGCTTATTTTGGAATAAGAAACGAATTCCAGGTTTTTTTTAGAATTAATTAATGCAAGCATTGGGCCAAAAATGGGAATTAGTTTTCTAATTCGAGAATTCAAAAAATGGCCACAAACAACGAATTATTTTATTCTCGCATTAAATAATTCTTATTCTAGGTTAATTCCAAGCACCAAACGAGAGAAAGGTGCGTCTAAGCTCAAGCCAAGATTTTTCACGGATGTACATTTCAATATGATTTTATCAATTATCTATTCTATTTTTTTTGGCATAACTTGAAACATGCATTTAGAAACTTGCCAACTTCATAATTATTGATATTTAAAGAATTATCACAATCTTTGAGGATCACTATTCAACATACTTAAAATATTTTTCTCATAAATAAATTGATTATTTCATTCATTAGTTTAAAATAATTAAATTTTAAGTTGGGAGCCTAGCTTGATTGGTGAGAGCTTTCTATAGTTAAGTATGAGAATTAGTCTCTCCTAGCCCACATAGTATTAGAGGACATGTTGCATGAACATCACCAATAAGACCCAACACATTGTAGTTTATAAGAATAAAAAAAAAAGTTTTGAAAAGGAAAAACTTATTATAATTGTTAAACTTCACTTCATATGTTAATAGAAAGAAACTTTCATTAATCAATAATTATCTATAAATATTGTATAAACTTAATTTGTAACATGTTTATATATTATTTTAAATTAAAAAAATAAAATATGTCAATATTTCAAAATGAATTCAAATGATAAGATAGATATATGTTTAATATAATATTTAGAAAGACATTACAAAATGCATAGTATTGTTAGAATTAATATGTATTATTACATTAAATTTATGTTAGAATTTTTTTAAAAAAATATAAACATTTTTTTTAATAGAAATACTTTTATATAGGATTCCTATGAGATTAAAGGTTAAGTATTTTTATCAAAAGTAAACTAATATATTTATATATATCAATTAATATAATATATCAAATTTTGGGTTCATGGTATATTTTTTAGGGTCTTTAAAAATGAGTCTCGTCTTGATACACTTTGACTATTAATGGCCGAAAATATGAACATTGGATAATAATATGTGAATATTCTAAATTTTTAATCTTAATCAAAAGTTTATAAGCTTATAAAGTTGTAATACACATGAATTGATTTTCTTTAAATCATATTTATATTAATTAAACGAATGCAATCAATAAAAAAATAGTTAATGTACCTAAATAGAGATAAATAAAGTAAAAAAATAATAATTTTTTTTAAAGATGATATGAACATTTTTTAATACCTGTCCTATAATTTGATTTTCTATATAATATGATGTTATTTATATTCATGGTTTTACTGACCCCATATTTGCATGTGTGTGGTTGGCATGCATGTTTTATATTTCTGTTTGATGTGTTTGATGTGGTTGAGGGTGGAGTCATCATTAGTTGCTTGCGAGATCCACACAATTGGTAGATCCCTGCCATTGTTTGTTATATATTTATACATGTATGCACATGCACATCTTTTATGCAGGATTTTAGATACTGGGCATTGACTTCCCTGAATTATCATGATCAGCATGCCCTGTCACAATATCTCAATGGTAAGAGAGGGGAGATAAAAAATAGGTCCAAATTGTAACCTAAGTCATTTATTATAACAAAATAGTGGACAAGTATCTTATTTATTACTCTTTGAATTTGTCAAGGTGACATCATTCGTGAACCCTAATTTTGTGTTTGATTTAGTATTTTTTATGTAAGTTTCTTTAGGTTTTGCATGCCTATAGGTTTGATGTGTATTTTGTGCTAAAATAGTTAAAAGATTTAATTAAGTTTAATTTTTTGATTACTTAATTATATATTATAAAATATTAGAATGTTAAAATATAAGGTTATTTAATTAATGAGAATTAATTAAATACCTATGGTTATTTAAAAAAATAATTAAAATGTCTAGTTATGGAAAATTGAGATTTAATTAAATACTAAGTCTAAATTAGAATTTAAATGCATAAGTAAAATATAAATAATATTTATTATTAAATTGCATATTTCAAATATGTTATAAATTTTAATTTAATTAAAAATAATTGATATTTAAATAAAAAAGGAGTTAAGTGATTTTAATGTTGACTTGCAAATTTATAAAATACTTTATTAAGAAATTAATAAATTACCTTTTAAAATTCAAGTTGAGTGAATTGATAAAAATAAGAAATATTAATTAAATCAATTATTTTCACTCAATTTAAGGTTGAGTTCTTTTTTTTTCTGCATGACTTTTGGAAAACCTTAGGTTACTCAGTTTTTCGTTATTATGAGTATTTTAGAGGTTTAAACATTTTGGTTCGGAGTTGGAATTGAAGGAAATTATGAAATCTTGAAATTTTAAGGATTTTTGGATTGTTCTTTGTGGCTTTTGTCAATTGGTGGATTAAGGTAGGGTTTGAAACTCTCGTAGATCTGATTTTATTTTAAAAGATTGTTTACATTGTGCCTGCCAAATTTTTTTGATGGTAGTTTTGTAATTTTTCTTTTTTATAAAATTTTATTTTGAAAGATTTTTGGTTGAAGAAATCTTGTGATTGTGGAATTGTGTATACCTCATATTTTTGTTAGAAAAATATTGAGAAAAATTATTATATTAAATCAGTTAGGGTTTGTTTGTACTTTTTTTGTTGAATCCCTAATAAGTAAACCAAATTAAATTAGATATATAATATTTCCATATGAAAGTAGGAAATAATATATATATATATATATATATACATACATACATACATACATACATATATATATATATATATATATATATACATACATATATATATATATATATATATATATATATATATATGTATATATATATATATATGTATATATATATGTATATGTATATATATATGTATATATATATATATATATATATGTATATATATATATACATATATATATATATATACATATATATATATATATATATATATATATATATATATATATATATATATATATATATACATATATATATACATATACATATATATATACATATATATATATATATACATATATATATATATACATATATATATATATATATATATGTGTGTGTGTGTGTGTGTGTGTGTGTGTGTGTGTGTGTGTGGAGAAAAAGATATTAAATCATGAAATTAGAAAACCAATGGAAAAATAAATATATATGTATTTAGACTTTTAAAATCTTTTTTATATACATATAAATTTTCCGATTTATATATATTGAAAAAAAATATTTATTAATTTTTAGAATTTTTTTAATAAATTATTATTGTTATTTATTTATTTAAAAAAAAATTAAAAAAAATTAATTTTTTTACATGCAGCTTTTAATATTAAAGTTTTCATTTATATTTATATTTAGAAAATTAATAAATTATTTTATTATTAAATACATGGTATTTTGATATGCATGGAGATTTTATTTCAATACTTATCTAAAAAGTATATATGCATGAGATTTTAAATGAACATTTTCTTAATAAGTCAAACTAGACTTTAGTGAAAAAAATTAAGTGTTCTTAAACAATTGAGACTTGTGTTATGGTTTGACTACTTGGTATATTCTATTGCCTTGTTTGATGTTGTTTTTTTTGAAGAATTACGTTGACTTTTAGAATTTGTATACTAGAGGCTTTGAAGTGTTTTTCTGTTGATATTTGTTTTTATGTGGAGAATCTTTATAATTATTTTGACATCTCGATTGGATCATGTATAATTCTATGATATCTATGAGTGATCTTGCATGTTGTATGCTGTATTGCATCTCGATCTTTATTTGATTTGACCAAAAATATGATGACTGTTATTATAATTGAGTATGATTTACTTGGTCACCCTATAATCTCTACTAAGATTGTTCTATATTCTACATGATTATCTTTAGGGATTATGTTACTCCATGTTTGAAGATGGATGTCATTTGTGATTATCATTAGTCTTGTGATATGAGACCCTATGGATTGTTATTATTTTATTGAGATATCCATTATGGCATGGATGATCTTTGGTAATGTCTATATTGAGATGGACTATTTGATCCTTGTATAGGATGTGTTGTTCTCTACTATGCTCCATTATTTTACTTTAGTGATTCTCATGGTTTATGATTTATGAGAAGCTTTTGCAGTTTTGGTTCATTCTTCTCTTTGTTATTTTGGTTGGATCATTATGGTAGGTTATGTAAGTGTATAGATGGGAAGTGGCTTGTTTTGGAGGCACCAGATCCTAGAAGTGGCTACTTGGATATCCTTTGTAAGTTACTTAATAAAGTGATAACTTAAACATATTAAGAGTTTTAAAATAAATTAATAAGATAATGTGTGCCTCGCTCATGCCTAAGTACTTGATTAAGGTCTTGACTAGGATGAGAGTGAGAAGAGGCTTGCTTCCTGTGTGGACTAGATATAGCATAGTTAGTACTTCATCTATATGAGAGGATTCCTAATACTGCATAGAGTCACTAGGACACCAAGGTTTAGAGAGACTACCATGATAACCATAGCTTTATCTCATGTTATGACACTTCCCTTTATGCATCTTAGGTTTCCTACGTGTGTTGGTTTCCTCTGGTAGAGTATGTATTATATTTGCAGTTGGTGTTGTACCTCTTTGAGTAGAGAGATTTTAGAATCCGTTGCGTAGGGGTTGTGTTGTAGTGGAATTTGGTATTTGATATTCGTGTGGGGTCTGTTATATCCTAAGCATGGTGGGAGTAGACCTTGGGTTCCACGTGGTTGGGTGGTAGTGATATTTTCACCATTTGAGATTCTGATGTCCTTGTACTAGTGCTAGAAGATCCTTGTAGCAGTTCTATCTTCTTGTTTATCATTGGAGACATACTCTTATCTTTTATTTATTGTGTTTTACTTTGTACTTAGTTATATTTACATACCCTATGACTTGTGTAGTAGATGTGGGCTATCATGCATATCTTATGGTTCAATTGTATTTGGGTATTCTTTTAATGAGATGATCTACTTTAGTTTCATTATGTGCAAGATTTGAATGGTTATTATACTTAATAAATTAGTTATATCTATGTAATTCTACATAAAGGAACCCTTGAGATTCGTAATCTATAAATGAATCAAGCGTAAATGAGTATGTATTATCTTTATGTTATATTGCTTCCACTTTGTTATTCATCATTGTTTGTAAACTATTAAGAAAAAAAATATTCTGTAAATTTAGTAGCATGTTTTAGGTTATTTTATCGTGGATTCCCTAGTAGGGCATTACACTTGATATCAGAGTCAATGTTTCTACATTGGAAACTCTAGGAAATTTGATGCCCATTAGGTTTCATGTAGTTGAAACTTGAAACGAAACATAAACACATAATTCTTTTGTATTTGAGAACCATTGTAACTTATAATCTATGTGTAACATTTTGCAAAGTTGTTTAGTAACAATTGCATTTGATGCATCTTGCCTTAGCGCCTGTCTATTGTGTCTAGGTACATTCTCTAATATGTCCAAGATGATGTATTATTGGGTTTAATTAAGTGGTTACTCCCTTGAGTATGGCTAACGCCAGTCGCTTTTTTATGTGAGATATTTTATGATTTATTTTAGTTATTGATGAATCGTTCATATTGTGTTTGGGCTAGAGAAATAAATTTGTGAAATTTCTTATACATGGACTAGTCACCTAACTCTCTTTTTACTACCTATTTTGTGACACTAGTCACACTTGAGTTATTTTTGAATTACCAATGTACTTTTATGATTTAATGTTGAACTTAGAACTCCCCTACTTGGGGTTTTCTTTTTTGAACTTTGTGGAGGCTATTCTGAATGTTTGGTGTTGTTGGCCCAAGGTTATATGATAAGTGTTATTTCTATCATGTTCATTTTGGACCTTTGATTGTATGTCTAAGGGAGGACATCACAAAGAATTGTACCATATTTTTATGTGAATATAAAATGCATTATGTGTCCTATATGTTGGTGTTTCATTTTCTAGGATTGCATGAACCTCTCAATTTGTTATTTAATGTAGAAATGTGTAATTTATAAAATTAATTTACATATGAATTATATATGATATTGAGTAAATAAAGATTTAGATATATTTAAATTGATTAATAATGAATGATTGATCAATGTGATTTTCAATTTATTCTTAAACTAGAATTATATTTCTCTTCATGACTATATATCATGTCTTTATTTTCTAGCTTGTTTCAAGATGTTATTTTATCTTTTGTTTTAGTAGAACACTTCATGATTGAGGGATATCACACACCCTTACTTCTTTGTAGGCTTCTAGTAATAAGCCTGCTTCTAGTGGAGGTGGATGTCACAAGAGTCAGCCACACATAAATCAATAACTGGATTTATTGTGTTCTTTTCTCTTATGTTAACCTTTATTACATTACAAAATAAATGTTTGATTATTTGAGATCCAAGTCCATGGTTGTATTTATTATTTTCTTCATCTAGCACACATTGAATATGCATTGATCCATTCAATTTTTTATTGTGTTGGATTGGGAAATAATTTGGACCATTTTTATCAACATATTTGTGATATTCTATATCTAACAAATTTGAAATTTCCTCTGAACTAAGAACATTTTCCTCTTCATTATTACATTCAAGGAAATCCATTTCAATACAAATCTCATCAAAAATGGATTTTTCCTCCATCTGATCCAAAATCTCTTCTTCATATGAATCAAGAACTTCATCAGGTTTTTGTTTCGCTTTTGTATCTTCTTGTAATCTTTGAAAAAGAAGCCTCAAATCAGGGTCATCTAGTGTGGCTCCCAACTCATGAAGTTTTTTCAGAAATTTCTTGTGTGAAGGCATAATGTTTGATGGTATCTACTAATAAATACTTACCATCCTTATGAACAAATAGGTTATAGACTCACCTTCATACCTTTCCAAATTGAGAAATTCATCTAAGGGATACATATAAGATTCTTCTTCCATAATGCAATTATTATTTTCATCTTGTTCACAATACATGTTATCTCCTTCAATTGCATCATGAAATTCATATAAGAACCATTTATCAAACTCCTTCCATGGTGAGATGCTTTGTGTAGGTAGTGACTCATATGCCTCTCTTGCATTATCTTGTAATCTCCTGACAAATAGTTTCATTTATTGATCTTCTACACAAATATCATAGTTCTCTAAAAATGCATAAAATGCATCCAAATGTTCAAGTACTGATTCATCCCATTCTCCATGGAACTTTGGTACAAGTTGTGAGAACTTGGGGAGAAACTTATAAGGAATACAATGGAATCCCCTAAGATCCAATGGCCTGATACTAGATATGGAATAAATAGTTTTCTCTGAAATGGTTGTTTATTCTGATACATTCTGAATATTTGAATCAGTAGTAACTTATTTATTTATACATTAGGTTCTTGTCAATAGAGTCACCACCTCTTTCAAAGAGGAAACCTTCACTTATATCCTTCTGGGTCTTCTTCCTCATTAGATTCACTGACTAAAATTCTTTATTGAATAGAGTCGCCATCTCTCTTTGACGAAAATGTTTCTTTACTTCTTTTGATTTCTTATCTCCAATAGAGTCTTAATTACATCACTAGAGCTTCTAGGTAATCTTCAGTGTTGTCTTTCATAGACAACTCCCCAATAGAGTCACCAATTTGTTGGTGCTCAAATCAAAAAATTAAATTTCCTATGGATTCTTATTTCCAATTATAAGAAACCTAAAGAGATTTGGCCATCTAAAAAATTCCACCCTTTCTAGGATGTGAACTTCTACAATTTAGGCTCTACAGGACGAAGGCTGGTAGGCCTATACCTTAGGATCTTCTAATGCTTTTTATAGAAAATTGTTGTATTTGTCCTAAAATGTGATTTCTTTGAAAACTGAAATTGCCTTGATTGTGTGCTTTATTTAGAATTGAAAGTAAATTTTGAATTGCTTGAAATTTGTTTCGTCAGGATGTTTATTGATTAATCCTAGATTATATCTGTCTGTAACCAATAATGAAATCTCCAACACAATATGTGAGACCAGTGCCTTATTATTATGTTGAAATATATTATATCTTTATCAAATTTATTTGTTAGTATAACTTTGGAGACAACAAATAGCCCCTCTAAGATAGTTTTTTATCACTTTGACGATGCTTTAATCTAGTCAGGTATTGATTTTAACTCCCTATAGAAGACCAATAAGATAGAACACAAGATTGACCAATCAATACATATGTTCTAATTTTTCTAGTTTAGAGTTCATCCAAAATAACTAAATCAATTGTACTATCAATCAAAGTAAATCACTAATTTAATCCAAAGAACTCAAAAAAAGACATAAGATAGAATAATATCACTAGGATGGGAGAAGGTGATTTCTGCCTGCATGGACTGGATAAGTATATTTGGTACCTCATATGTATGAGAGGATTACTAATACCACATAGAGTCACTAGGGTGTCGGGGTCTAGAGAGACTACCAAGATAACCTTAGATTTGGCTCATGTGATGACACTTCTCTTTATGCATCTTAGGTTTCCTATGTGTATTGGTTTCCTCTGGCAGAGTATTTATTATATTTTTAGTTGGTGGTGTACCTCTTTTAGAGAGAGAGAGAGAGAGATTTCAGGATCCCCTGCCTAGGTATTGTATTGTGTTGGATTTTGGTGTTTAATATCCGAGTGGGGTCTATTTTTATCTCCTAAGAATAGTAGGAGTGGAACTTTGGTTCCACGTGGTCAAGTAGTGGTGATTCTTTTACCATTTGAGGTTTTGACATCCTTGTACCAGTGTTGGATGATCCTTGTAGCAATTGTATCTTCTTGTTTATCATTAGAGACTTACTCTTATCTTGTATTTATTGTATTGTACTTTGTACTTAGTTATATTTACATAACCTATGACTTCTTCAGTGGATGTGGGTTATTATGTATACCTTATGGTTTAGTTATATTTGGGTATTATTTTTATGAGATGATGTACATTAGTTTCATTATGTGGAAGATTTGAATGGTTATTGTACTTAATAGATTAATTTATATTTATGTAATTATACCTCAAGGAACCCTTGAGATTTGTAATTTATAAATGAATTATATAAATCAATATGTGTTGTATTTATGTTATATTGTCTCTAACTTTTTATTCATCACTATTTGTAAACTCTTAAGAAAAATATTATTCTGTAAACTTAGTAGCATATTTTAGGTTATTTTCTCTTGGGTTCCCTAGCGGGGCATAACACATTTAGATCTATGATTAAATGGATAAGTTGGGAAAATTTTATTTGACATTGTTAAAATAAATAAATACCTCATTCTAATGAGTATTTGAGACTTTAAACTAGTATACAAACTCTACAAACTTGTCATACATCTTTCATGATTAATCTTGACTACCAAAAACATGATTTAACATGTAAATTTGATACTAGATATATCTAGATACATGAAAATAAATGAAAAATACACCTAAGAATTTTTTTCACTTACACATTCTAGATATTTGAAATTGTAAAGGTGATGTGTAGCTTGACATTAATAAGGATCTTTTTGAATCAATATTTGAACATACTCAGCTAGTTTGTACAATCTAGTAGCACTCAATGACATTTAAAATTATTATCTATCAAATTTCATCATTTTATTTATCTATATATGATTACAAGTATAATGGTTATAATTAAATATATTAAATAAAACATCACATAAACATGTGAACTACTTCAACTCATATAGGATAGAAAAAATAAATTTTAATGTCCTATAATTCAATGTTCCTTTTTGCACTCCTTGGAATGGACCTATATCAAATACTTAGAAGGAATATGATTTAAGTGACATTTAGGATCCAATGAGTAACATGACCCACTAAATGACATGTTCCTAAAATGGAAATAATTTAAACAATCTTTCATAAATCATGATATTTTTATAAGTAACATTTAATATGATATTTCCTAGTTTGGGTTTCAATTCCACATTTGGCTATTGGTGGTTCAAAGGTTGCTATTTCTACTAGGGGAAGGTTTTCCCACCCACCCTTACCAAAGTATTTTTTTAGTGGAAAAATATATGCTCGTACTACCAAATGTGCTACTACCATTCATCCAAAGGTGAAAGGTAGACCAATTGACTATGCCAAGGCCTCCCCTATGGTGGTGCATGGCCTAAATATAGTGAGTATTGTGGAGTTATATTAATGTTGTAGATTTTTTTTTATAGATTCATTGGTCTCTGGCCTTTTCTTTGAGATTTACATCACTAGGTTACAAGTTTTTGACCACCCTTAGTCTCTAGTCCCTAATGTGGGTGGTAAATATGGCGAGCGTAGAAGCAGGAGGAGTGAGAGAAGAAGCGGGAGAAATTTTTAATTTGAAGGTAGGCGGGAACCCAGGTATGTAGGCTATGGGATCCTTTGGTGATGCTTGCATCGATGGATCCCTTGTAGAACAAGACTCTACAGATCCAGAGAAAAAGGATGGGGTCCCATGTGACAAGTAGAAAGACCCAAGAAAGGGTGGGGGGTGGGAGAAGAGACCCTTGGCATTCCTCCAAGGCCAACCTTAGTCACGAGGACCCAACCTCATGATTAGGATGGGAATGTCCTCAATCATCGATGGTCAACTCTTTTTGAGGTTAAACCCATAGGCAAGTCCTCTTTCCCTACTATTAAGGATTTATCAGATAAGGAAAAAGGAAAATACACCATAGAGATTCATGTCAAGTTGGTTGATCACAATATTGCAACCATGGATCATACTCTAGTTGGAAAATTTGTAGGGTCTAGACCCAATATAGATATAGTCAGGGCCTTCACAAAAAAAAAGTGGGACTTGAAGGGTCAAGTCCAAATCACAACCATGGAAAAGGGACTTTTGTCTTTTGAGTTCTCCTGCAAAGAGGACCTAGATAAAATCCTATGTACAGGAGCTTGGGCCATTGGGAAAGCTACTTTGGCATTGTAGAAATGGTCTCCCAAGCTTGACCTTAATGATTCATTCTTTGTCCAAGCCCTAGTGTGGGCTAGATTACCAGAACTTCCCCTGGAATTCTGGTATGAAGATGTTTTCAATGGAATAACCAAATCCTTTAGAACCCTTCTATCGATTGACTTGGTCATGGTGGCACGATGATGCCTCACCTATGCTAGGATTTGTATAGGGGTGGAAGAAGGTCAAGACATGCTAGAAACCATAGAGATTCACTCCAAACTGGGTAGACATGTGCAGAAAGTGGACTTTGAAAGTGTCCCTTTTTCCTACTTCCACTGTAAGAAAGATGGATACTTTGCCAGATCGTGTCCTATGTTCCAGAGCTTGGAGAAAGAAAGGAAAGATAGGAACACCCAAAAAAACTCTGGAAAAACCACAAGTCAGGAACAAGAAGACCCAACAAAGGAAAAGAACAAAAAACCCCAGGAGGGAATTGAGGCCAACACCCAAAGGGTGTGGAAGAAAAAGGACCCAACATCGATGCTCCCTAAAATCCAAGAAAATAAGGTAGAAAATAAAATAACAACTAAAGGGGAGATGCTCTCCCATCAGAAAGAAACTCATGAGAATAGGGGGGAGTTTCTTCCCATGGATGGCATTGGAAATATCTTGGAAGTCAACATCCAACAAGAAATCTTGGAAGAGATCATTTCCAAGGATGATGACTTGGCTGAAGGAGGTGATTCTTGCCTAGGAACAGACCTCATCTCTATCATCCCAAACTCCCTTACAATCCCTTTGGAAGAAGGGTTCTCTAGCCTGAAGAAGAACAAGCAGAGATGCACCCCCTCATAAGAATCCAATCCTAGTCCTAAGAAACTGGCCTCTGGGTAGGTCTAAAAAATGGAAGAATTAATAGATTCAGCTTCCCCAAGGTAGCTCATAAAAATGAAAGAGCTCTTTGTGAAATATAAAGAAGCCAAGGAGGGTAACTAGATAATGGTCCAGAAGAAGAAGAAATAAAACTGTAGAGATCCCTCACCGGTCTCCCCAACAGCAACCAGAAGTAGAAACAAAGCTGATGTTGGGGCCAAATCTATAACTCTAGGGAGAAAGAGATCTAGTCAGGTCAGGAAAGAATAAGCCAACAAGAACATAGCGAATGGGACTTAGAAGACCATCCAAGAAGTCTAAAACTCCAATAAGAAATGAAAGTCATATCTTGGAATATCTATGGGCTCAATAGCTCCCACAAGTAGGACGTAATAAAAAATATGGTAAGGGATCACAAACCTAATATTTTGTTAATCTAGGAAACTGATAAGATGAATAAGGACAAGCTTGAAGGTATCAGATTCTAGAAAAGAAATGGAATTAAAAGCTACCAATTCTAAAGGAGCTTCTGGACGCTTGATGACTATGTGGAACTCCTGTCACCTCAAGGCTGAAGTAATTCACGATGAAGATAACCTCCCACTTATGAAATTTACTAAAATAAAAGATAATGATAGTTGGTTTATTTTGAATATTTATGCTCCTAATTCCAAAAAAGGTAGAAGGTCCTATTGGGAAAAGGCCAAATCTATTTTGGAAAATTCTAAGCTCTCTAAGGGTATTATCATGGGGGATTTCAATATTTCCCTCAAAGAAGGGGAAAAATAGGGTGGGATCACCTTGGACCTAGAAAGAAAGCAAGAATTAATGGATTTCATTAATGATCAAACTCTCCTTGACCTTGATCTCTAGGGAGTTGATTTCACATGGTCCAACAAGAGAATTGGAAGGGAGGTATTCAAGTCCAGTTGGATCGTGCTTTGATTATTGTGGACTGGATAGATCACTATACTCTTAACCTTTCAACCTTGGTCAGAATTAGTTTTGATCATTCTTCCATCTACCTTTCTCTTGATTTGATAGCCAAGAAAAAGATTTTTCCCTTCTGTTTTGAAAAAATGTGGATCTCTCATCCTAACCTAAAAAAAAAAATCAAAGAATGGTGGAATATTGAAGTTAATGGCACTTCCATGTTTAGGATGGCGAAAAAGTTGAGGAACATTAAATTCAATGTCAAACAGTGGAACAAAGAAGAATTTGGAAATATCTTCTCTGCGAAAGACAAGATGATCTCAGACCTTAATCTAAATCAAGAAGAAATCCAAAAAGAGGGCTACGATGAGATCAGATTGGCTAAAGAGAAATCTATCCTCTCAGAGTTTCATAACATCATAGGACATGAGGAGATTTTTTGGAAGTAGAGATCGAGGTCCATTTGGCTAAGGGAAGGAGACCGAAACACTCGGTTCTTCCATCTTTCAACTATGAGACACAGAGTAGCTAATAGAATAAGCAGAATTAAGAAGGGAGACCACATATTGTAGGAGGAAAAGGACATAGCAGAGGAAGCTATTGCCTTCTTCTCCTCTCTCCTCTCTAAAGATCAAGAGATATCGATGGAGGATCATGACATGCTTCTTAATAACATTCCTAAAATAATCACGGAAGGCCAAAAAAAAGCCTTCTCTATCCTGGACATGGCCGAAGTCAAGAAAGCCGTGGACTCCCTTCCAGGTGATAAAGCCCCTGGCCTAGATGGCTTCCTAATGTTCTTTTTTCATCTTTTATGGGACATGGTGAAACATGATGTGGTCAAAGTGGTGCAGGAATTATTTGGCTCAAGAAATCTCCTCAAAGAACTTAATGCCACTTTTCTAGTGCTCATCCCCAAGACCACAGGGGCAGATTCGATGGAGCTCTTTAGACCAATCAGTTTGTGTAACTCCTTCTTCAAGATAATCTCCAAAGTAATGACCTCAAGGATTCTCAAAGCTCTCCCCCCTTGATCACACCGCAACAGTCTTGCTTTGTGCCTTGTAGATAGATCTTGGACTCCATCATGGTGGTGCATGAAGTTATTCATTCCTTAGAAGCAAGAAATAGGGAAGGATTTCTCCTCAATATTGAACTCTCTAAGGCTTATGACTGGGTTGACTGGCAGTTCCTTCTCAAAGTTCTTGGTGCCTTTAGCTTCAATTCTCACTCCTACAAGATCCTTGAGCAAATCATCTCTACCCCTCTCTGGTGATTTTTGTAAATGGTTCCCCGTTGTCATTTTCAAATCCACTAGGGGTCTGA
Organism: Chamaecyparis obtusa; assembly: GCA_027943335.1. Lineage (NCBI taxonomy): Eukaryota > Viridiplantae > Streptophyta > Pinopsida > Cupressales > Cupressaceae > Chamaecyparis > Chamaecyparis obtusa. The sequence goes on from BSBK01000389.1 coordinate 327,809, forward strand.
GACAAGGGGATCCCCTGTCCCTAATTATTTTTATCATCCTTGCAGAATGCCTTGGAAGGCTCATATTAGCCTCTAGGAGTTTAGGGGCTCTGAAAGGCCTAAAACCTTCTTCCAGGACCTATATTTTTTCTCACCAGTAGTTCATTAATGACACCATTTTAGGTGGTGAGGATTCAGGGGGAGAAGCTAAAGTGGTGAAGCATCTTCTCAACTCCTACAATAGAGCGACGGGAAAATCCATCAATTGGAGTAAAATCTCAATCTTCTTCATTAACACTCCTGAGAGGAGAAAGGGGAGAATAGCGGACATCTTGGGGTGTAGTATCAACTCACTCCATTCCAACTACTTGAGCTTGTCTTTAGGTGTTAAACCTCAAGAAGCTTTTTGGAATAAATTATTAGATAGATTCAACAGGAAGTTGGCAGGTTGGAAAGGGGTATCCCTTAGTCAAGCTGGAAAAATCAAATTGGTCAAATCCACCATTTAAAACCTCCCAACCTATGCTTTAGGCCTTTTTTCCATTCCTAAAAAAATTGTGGATGCCATGGAAAGTATTCAGAGAAGATTTCTCTGGTCTGGAAGTGAATATCATAAGAGACTCTCTCTTATAGCCTGGGACAAAGTCTATCGACCTAAATGTGCTGTTGGCCTTAGGATTAGGAGAATCAGACCATTCAACAAAGCTCTCCAAGCTAAACAATTATGGCACATCTTCAAAAGAACAGGGAAATGGCATGCCACTTTTGAAGAAAAATATATCACCAATAATTCAATTAAACTTTTCTTTGAAGAGATTGATCTTTCAAAAGGCTCATTTATATGGAATGGTTTCCTCAATGCTAAATATTTGGCCATGTCCAAGGCAAAATGGAAGATAGGGAATTGTCAATCCATTAACTTGTGGAATGATAACTGGCTTCAGTTGGGTTGCCTGAGAGATTGTGAGTCTTTCAATATTTGGATGGAGGAATGCACCCACATATATGGCTCCCAAGTTAGTAACTACATAATGGACAATAACTGGGTTGATCTCACCCAAGTGTCTCAGGACCTGATTCCTCTAATGACTACCCTCAACATTGTCTCTCTTTCCTTAGCCCAAGATGAGTTTATTTGGAAAGGATATCCTTTAGGGATTTTCACTGTGGCCTCTTCCTACTCTTGTCAGGTGTCTCAGACTCAAGAAGCTAATTCTCTATGGGCTAAAGACTGGATCCCTGGCCTTACCCCCAAAATCAATGTCTTCTTCTAGATTTTTTCTCCAGAATCACATTCTTATGATTGATAATCTTATCAAGAGAGGTTTCCAAATGCCCAACAGGTGTGTTCTCTATAGATGTTATGCAGAATCAATGGATCAGTTGTTTATTCATTTCTCATTTGTAAGTAAAATCTGGCATCTCCTCCTTTATTCTCTCGAATTACCCTGGTGCTTTCCCCTATCTTTTAAAGATCTTTTTTCTCAATAGGATTTCTCCCCGAATAATTCTGTATTTCATGTTTTTAGCTCCTGGATTTTTCCACACTTTTGCTAGGGAGTTTGGAAAGAACACAATAATCATATCTTTTGTGATAGCTCCACTCCTCCAAAGTAATCTTTGAAAAGATCCACTTTGTTGTGAAAGAAAATTTTTATTTCTGTGGTGGCTCTAACCATTTTCTAGGTAAGGACTAGGATGCTACCCTTAAGAAAGGCAAGGAGAAAATATAGAATTTCACCTAGATTTGTCCCCCAGAAGGTTGGTCTAAAGAAAACTTTGATGGTGTGGCCAAAGGAAATCTAGGCATGGCAGGAAGTGGAGGAGTAATTAGAAACTGCCATGGTTTTGGGTCTGCTACTATCATTCTTCCTCTCGGCCCACAAACTAACCACTATGGTAAAGCGACTCTGGCCCTCCAAGTCATCAAACTTTCCCACATGAAATAGGGGTCAAAAAGCTCTGGCTCAAAGGAGACTCCATGAACATCATTAACTTCATAAAATTCAATAATTCCCCTTCTTGTTCCATATCCAACATGATTGTAGAAATGCAGGCCCTTCTAAATTCTTTTGAAGGGGTTCACATATCCCACGTGTACAGGGAAGCCAACCACGTTGCCGACTAATTTTCTAACTTGGCAGTAAAAAAAGTAGCTATGATGAGGTGGCACCACAGTGGAGATTTCCTTCATGAGGTGAAGGATTTATTCGATAGGGACAGAATCCAAGGAAAGGAGGGAATCATAAATGATAATAATGAAAAGTAATGCGGATTCTTGGATGTGCCACTCCATAAATGGCAAGTACTGAAGGGATAGAAAGGCTAATAAATATGCATCCTCTCTGCACACTTTTTGCATATTCATTCCCAAGAACTATATCAATTCCCAAGGGCAAAAAAGAAGAAAGCTCAGGATGATTGTTGCTAGAACAAATTTGAATATCAGCTATTAGTTTTACCAGAGAATTGCCCAAATCTATTTCAAAGAGATGGTAGGGGAAAGACATAGAAGGGAGCCTATGAATGATGGTGCAAAATAGAAGAGATGCACTAAGGTTTGGAACACTCTGAAAAAAAAGGGAAATTATGACCTTCATCAAAAGGTTACATGGTAGCAAGCAGGCGGTCAAAAATATTTTCATGAAAAGATGGAACGAAGGCAGTGTAGAAATTGAGGGAAGGAAATTCATTGTCATAGAGGAGGTCATCTCGAAAGTCACCAGTATCCCCATTGTTGGCAAAAAATTCTACAGGGACCGCAAAATCTTTGACACTGTCGTCAATGATTTTGTGAGAGATGAGGAAGAGAAGAAAGATATAGTTAAAACAGGAACTTACTACCAGCCCAAAGGTATCAAAATGATGTGGAAGTTTTTCCTTAAAGCCCTAATTTCTTATGTCATGCTAGACACCAGGTTTGATAGAATCATGACCTACCACTTTGTACCACTGAATCATTTCAAGTAGGGTAAGAAGGTTTCCATTCTGTTCTACCTATGTTCTTCAATTAATGAAAATATTAATGGTTTTAGGGAGAAGAATATTGCAAAGCCTACTTTGCACAAGGGTCTATTACTGTTAATTTATGAATTCTTCAAAGCCCAAACCCTGGGGAAGGAGATAGCGGACAATAAGAAAATAACTAATGTCTCTAGGTTATATTACATCCCATGAGACCTAGATAACAGTCTGGGAATGCACTATGAGGATGAAGAGGTTAAAAAGTCGAAGCAGGGCTCCACCTCGAAGAAGAGACACACAAGACTAGCGAGTTGTGTAAAAAAAGAAAAACCCACCAAAAATAAGGCCATAAAGGATAATTCCTCAGAAGAAGAGTACAATGACAATTTGGATGAAATGAACACAGATAATGAGATGGGCATTTCCAGTGGCGAGGTCAAGAAGAAGAGGGAACAAACCTCAGGGGAAAAATGCAATACTAAGGGGGAATGCTTTGGCCGCCATTCTATTGATCTGACCATTAGTGAAGATAATATTTCCCCTCCCCCTTCTAGAGTCAATGAAAAGACCCAGGACCCTAACTCTAAGGAGCCTAATGATGACCAAGAAGATCCCTTGACCCAGTCCCCAAACACAAAAGACCTTTCGGAAGATAAGAACCTATCAAAAGGGGAGTATCAAAGCGACGACTCTGGCAAGGGGAAAAAAGTGTGGAGGAATTTCAACATGAACACAGTGTGGATGGGGATAATCAAGGAAGTAGTGAACCCCAAAATCCTCGAGGACATAGATGGAAAAATCTAGAAGGAGGACCTGATTGACCATACCCTGGTAGTCCTCAGTGACAAAGGCAAGGAAAATGGAGCTGAATCTTCTTAACAACACAAAGAACAACATGCTAGACCAGTTCGAGTCTTTCCAATGGCTCTACCATAAACTTGAAGAACTCAAGGAAAAAACCCAGGGCATAAAAAATGATAAGGACTTCAAAGCTACAGAGGATATTCGTCATCTGGGTTCAAGGATCAACCATCTAGAAGATAAAATGAAAATCCTAGAGGAGAACCTCAAAGGTATAGGAGAGAAAAACTTCAACATCCTTAAAGCCTCCAACGAGCACATCAAATTTCTCATAGACAAAATGGAAGAGAAGATGGATGGAAATGATGAGAAGATAACCAAAGAGGAGAAGGCCAGTGAAGGTAGGTCTAGGTAATAGAACAAGAGCCAGATCAAAGAGAAATATGGATGAAGAAGACTCCAATGACATTCAGAAGATCAAAGAGGTGGTAGAGAAGATGGAGCTTCTCGAAACCAACACTACTTTGATGCTCATGAACCTTTCCTGATATTGCCTCCCAGTGTCTTTTTTCCTGTCCCTTTTTTTTCTCTATTTTGATAGCCTCGTCTCTTGGTAGTTAGTCTTTTGGCCTTCCTATGGCTTGATTCTTCATTTTCTTTAGTTGTGTTAAGACTTGTTCTCTTTAATGCTACATTTTAAGATGTTGTGGGATTCAAGTACCCTGTAAAACCTGTTTTACTTAATCAAAAACATTAAAATTTTGCCTTGTACAAAGAGTTTTTTTTATCATTATATCTTCTTCCTCTTAAGACTATGATTTGGTGTTGAGAAAGTTATGGGTTTAGGAGAATCAATCTCTTCTTTCCAAACCCAAGAGAGCCTCATTCAACCCCCTAATAGAAATTCTCAATGTGTGCTTTATGTGGGTTCATCTCTCTAATCTCCCATTCCATTTTTGGAAGATGCCATTCTTTAATACCATTAGAGACTCTATTGGCTATTTCTTAAAGGTGAATGATAATACAACTTTGATGGTCCACTCTACATTCTATCACATCTTGGTTGACATGGATATCTCTACACCTCTACTAGGGGATGTGGAGCTTATGGTTGGGGATAGGCCTTGGACTCAATTGTTGGATTATGAGGGCCTCCCCTTTTTTGTCAGTGATGCTTCTTTATTGGACATCTCTCTACAGACTATTATCTTTTATGTTCTAAATGTGTTTCCACATGGTGGAAGGATGCAAATTATGACAATTTGACTATTCCCAATTCTTATTCTCTCTCCAACTCTACCTCTAAGGACCCACATGATGATGATGAGGATGAATCTCTTGCTTAAAATATGGGTAATACTATTGTTCCAAATATGGGTCCTACTCTTGTTATAAATATGGGTTATAACCCTACTATAAACCATGAGGATACTACTCCCGCTCCTACTGGTTTGACCCTTCTAACCATGTAGACTATTCTTCACCTTATGCTCCTTTTGTACTTCAAGTTTTAGTTAACTATGTACAACTTTCTCAACACCACTACCCTTGTGCTAATAGATGTCCAAATGGAATTTCATTAGCTTCTCCCCCTTGTAATGGGGATCCTAATTGTGCAATATTGTCTGAATAGTCATATGAAGGCATATAAAAAATAGTTCTTCAAACTCACACTCTTCTTTGCATGCGGTGAGTAAATGGTCCTCCTTGTCTTAAGGAGAGCTACTAGCCTTTGTGCCAGTGTTCTATTTTTTTTAACTTTATTTATAACACCTATTCCATTTGTGTATTGTTGATAACCCATTGATGGCGTATAATAGCCAACACCCCTATTTTGGTGGTATTACTCTATTTAACGCCTTTAGATTATCGTTGTGTAAGGTTTAGCCCCCTTGTTAGGATGTTTAAAATCAAAACATATAATAGATAAAAAAATATTATTGTGTCCTACTTTTCACCATTATTGGGGCACTAAAATATATATTTTTAAAATTTAATATATCCTATCAATTATAAAAAATAAATCATCATAAGGTTAAGCATCATGTAAACTAATTAATGTCTATCCAGATTATAGTTTTTATTAGTTTTTATAAATTATTCATTATATTCCTATTTTTTAAATAGAAAATGTTTCTAATACATAACTTAAATTACAAATAAAATATTTTCACAATTTTACTATATGCATAGATCAATCTTTAATATATTGTGCATATAAGTTTTGTCATAATTCAAGTATTTTATTTTCTATTAATTTTCATATTTAATATCGAAAAACATTGAATATATGTTTTACTATAATGTGTTTTATCTTTATGTATATATTAAAAAAAAATTCATTAAGAACACTATTGTGTATTACACCATAATTTTATGAATTTTAGACACAATTTGTTATTTTTTCTAGTGTTTTAACTAGAGGGCACTATTTTTTATTGAAAAAATGATTATGATTAAATATTAAAAGTAATATTAGACCAACACTAAGCTTGATACATAATTATAATATTTGATTATTAGAAGACTTCATTTGAAACTCTAAAATTTGTCTCAAACTATGAATTTTTTAATACATGTGTTGGATAATATGAGATTATATATGCAAATCCAAAAATATGATTTTAATCTAAGGAAAATGTTTTCATCAAAATTAATTTGATGAAATATTCCTACCTAGATAAAAAAAAATTGAAGTATTTTTCTTATGGGGTGATTCTCTGAAAAAAAAGAGTTGGACAAATGCTTTGGCACCCTATTCTATTTTTACCCTAATTTCTTAACTTTCCATCATTAGGAAAAAATCCTTGTAGTTTCACTCCCACCCCATCATGGAAAGCAGTTATATATGAAGAATCATGTTGAGAAGGTGGTATGAGAATTCTAGCACCTACAAGATTGATTTACTGTTCCTGCCACCTTAACACAACATGAAGTTATGAAGATTCTAGATCTAATTTTGGATGAAAAATAAAGTATGTCTGAAACTAGAGGTTGTTTAATATAGAAAGGAGTATATATTAGGCTTAATTGAACTCATATGTATCTTCTATTTTTTATTATGTATATACTTTGTGTCTTCATGTATTCATATTTAGCATACATGCACTACATGCATGCTTAAGTGAATCCATGTGTATGTATGCATAGATTTATTGGCTTTAGTACTTTCATGTATTATGTATATTCATGTGTACTACTTCATGCCTCATGTATGTCCAAACTATAATCTCTAGTGATAGCTATGCAAGGGAAGCGATCAAGAATTTAAACTAATTGCCATCATTTGTTGAGCCGACTATATGTTAATTTATTTTGTAAAACTAAAGTGGAAGCCAATTGTGTCCCATTTTATACCATTATTGGGGAACTAAAATAAATATTTTTAATGTTTAATATATTTTTTCAATTATAAAAAAAAAATCATCATAAACTTACCAACCAATCCAAGAACTTATCTATCCATCAGAGAAAATTTGTAATATCCTTAGCTTCATTTTGATTCAGAATCTATAAATCTCACTCCTGTGACTGTCAGAAGTATCTGGATCTCCTTCTATCCTGATCTTTCATTTCAGTGTCATGTGTTATCCTATCATCTCAGTTCAATCTCAATCTTTGACAAAAATGCCAAAGCAGCAACTAAAACATACATCCAATGTTGTGAAATTAAGATCAAATGTATATGGCTTTAAATTTATCTTATATTAACTTGATATGTGTGATATATATATATATATATATATATATATATATAATCACAATATATATTCATATATATATTTATAACATATATATAAGCAGATATATCTATATATATTATATTGTAATTCTGTACATTGCAGAAGAGAGACTGTATTGTTATTCATTCGGTGTCTTTTCATCAAATTATGTTTGAGTATATATATAATACATGTAAGTGTTGATGAGATGTGACTCATGACTCATGAATGAGTCACGTCCCATCACACACACCCGATAGCGTTAACACTCACATCCGATAGCCTTAGTAGCTGTGTTAATGGGTCTGCAGAGTTTATGTTTAAGGCCGCAACATTTGGGAAGATCGTTGATAGTTATTGGCTTACACAACCATTAAGTTATTAACCGATAGTTATCGGTTGTTGCATAAACCCGATAGCTATCGGTCAAGCTCTACGCAAACAATTATCATCGGGTTTTAATATTTCATTTTGTTAGTATATATATATTAATATGTATGTAATTATATATATATATATATATATATATATATATATATATATATATATATATATATATATATATATATATATATATATATATATTTAAGTGTATATTAATATATATAATATTTTCATAATATATATATATAAATATATACACATATACATATGTGATAATTATCTAAACAATGCTATTTATCTCAACATCCAACAGATGTAGATATATATGTGCAGCACAGTGTTTCTCCCTCTATCATCTTGCTTATGACTGATTGTTGTTTTTGCTTCTTCTTCATAGCTCTAGGATAGTCCTAAAGTGTGACAATCTTCTACATCAATTTGTCAATTATTTTGCTGTAGCATATTTGATGCAATGCTCCTAGCTTGACTAGGCAGCCTCAGTTAGGGGAAGGGCCCCTAATTGACTTCTCAGATACTCATGAGATTTTTTAGGTAAAGCTTTAGTGAATATGTATTCCAATTGTTCTTTTTTATTCACATATTCCATTCGGACTTCCTTGTCTTGTACCAATTCCCTCAAATAGTGATACTTGATTGCTATATGCTTGGTGTTAGTGTGCAACACTGGATTCTTATAAATGTTGATAGCACTTGTGTTGTCACAGAAAATAACATGTTTAGTGATTTCTTCTTTCATGCCTACCAACAACTATTTTATCCATATCAAATTTGAACAGTTTACTGTAGTAGCAACATACTCGGCTTCAACAGTAGATTGGGAAATGCAATTTTGTTTCTTGCTTGTCCAGGAGACTAATCTCTATCCAAGAAAGAAAGCTCCACCACTAGTGCTCTTTCTATCATCTACATTTCCTGCCCAATCAGCATCAGTATATACTCTGAGTTCAAATTTGTCATTCTTCTTGTAGTATAACCTATAGTCAGTAGTCTCTTTCAAGTATCTCATAATTCTTTTCACTGCCATCATGTGTGTTTCCTTAAGATTGGTAGAGAATCTTGCCACAATCCCAACATCTAGTGCAATATCTGGTCTACTATGTACAACATACTGCAATTTTCCAATCATGGATCTGTACAGAGTTTGGTTCACTTCTGTAGCATCATCATTCTTAGATAACTTTTGTCCAGTAACCATAGGAGTTCCCACTGGTCTAGCATATTCCATTCCAAAAGTTTTTAGTATTTCATTAACATACTTAGACTGTGTAATGAAAATTCCTTTCTTCATCTGATATACTTGTAAACCAACAAATAATTTGATCTCACCAAACATACTCATTTCAAATTCAGTTTGCATTTCATTTGAAAAACTTTTACACAATGCATCTTGTCCACCAAAAATAATGCCATCAACAAAAATTTTGGACAACAAAATACCTTTACCTTCTTCATCTTTCAAGTACAGATTGCTTGTGTCATTTATTCTGAAAAATCCAATATGTATCAGATAGTTATGCAACCTCTCATACCATGCTCTGGGAGCTTGTTTCAATCCATATAATGCTTTGTTCAATTTGCATACCATGTGTCTTTTGTTTGGATCAATAAAACCTTCTGGCTATTCTATGTAAACTTCTTCTTCCAGTACACCATTTAAAAATGCAGACTTGACATCCATTTGATATACCTTGAAATCTTTATAAGTAGCATATGCAAGTAGAGTTCTTACTCCTTCCAATCTAGCTATAGGGGCAAATGTCTCCCCATAATCTATTCCTTCTTCTTGTGCGTAGCCTTTGCATACCAGTCTAGCTTGGTTCCTAGTGATTTCACCCTTTTCATTCATCTTGTTTCAAAATACCCACTTTGTTTCTATAACATTCTTATCTGCAAGTCTTGGCACCAGAGTCCAGGTATCATTCTTCTCAATCTGGTCAATCTCTTCATTCATTGCTTGTATCCAGTCTTCATTTTCTAATGCCTCTTTAGTTGTCTTAGGTTCAAATTCACATAGTAAGCATGTTGGATCCTTGGTCTTGCTTTTGGTCTGAATTCCAGTGTCTTTATCTCCAATTATCTATTCAGGCTTGTGAAGTCTTCTTAAATATTTTTCCAAAATAGGTTCAACATTTTTCTCCTCTATTTCATCAGGTTCCCCAACAAGATTGTCAAATTTAGCTTCTGAATGGTCGACAACCTCTTCCTGATACTCGGTAGCATTATCTTGTAGCTCGGCATGTTCTTGTTCTCTCTCAGCACTATTTTCCTGATGCTCAGCAACCATTTCCTGTCGCTCAGCATTGCTTGCCTGAGACTCAGCATCAGATGCAAGTTTGTTACTTGCCTCTTCTATTTCCTCTATGTACACAAAAGATCTGTAATCTTCTGGTTCTCTTTTGTTGTCAGCTTCATTTCTTTCTGCATACTCATCAATTTTTACATTCACACTTTCCACAATTTTGTTAGTGTTAGAGTTCAAACACTTATATGCTTTACTTTTTGTGGAGTACCCTAGGAATATGCCTTCATCACTTTTAGCATCAAAATTTCCATTTCTATTGTCTTTCAATATGTAACACTTGCTTCCAAAGATTCTAAAGTATTTAACACTCGGTGCATGCCCATACCATAATTCATAGGGTGTCAGATTTGTACCTTTCTTGATCTGTACCCAGTTAAGAGTGTAGACAACTGTACTTATAGCTTCTTTCCATTATATTTGTGCCACATTCTTTTTAATCAATAGTGTCCTTGCATAGTCCAAAATAGATCTGTTCCTTCTTTCTGTTATACCATTATGTGGAGGTGTCCTAGGTGCAGACATCTGCCTTTTGATTCCTCTATCATTGCAAAATAGATTAAATTCATTTGATGTAAATTCTCCACCTCGGTCAGATCTAAGACATTTCAGGTTCCTACTTGTCTCCTTCTCAACCTTAGCCAAATACCACTTAAAGAATTGAAAAGCATCAGATTTTTCTTTTATAAACATTACATGCATCATCTTGGTATGATCATCAACAAACAAAATAAAATATCTAGCACCACAGTAACTTTGTACACCCATAGGTCCACAAAGGTCAGTATGAACCAAATCTAAAATATTTTTAGAAGTAAGAGATTTTCTCTTGAAACTTGACTTAGTCATTTTTCCTAACTGGCATTCTTTGCACATCACATTCTCAGGTTTCTTCAATCTAGGTAGGCCTCTTACTTTCTTCTTCTTACTTATCTCTACTAGATTGTCAAAGTTAACATGACATAGCCTCTTATGCCATAACAAAATGTCATCAAGTTGTGCAAGCATACATATTTCTTCAGATAGGTCAAGATAGAACAAATTACCTCTAGTCTGCTCTCCACTTCCAATCAATTCACCAGTAGCATCAAATATCTTATCTTTCTCGTGATGGAATTCCACTCAGTAACTAGTTCTGTTGAGCTGAGCAACACTTAGCAAATTATAATTCAATCCTTCAACCCAATAATCATTTTCACAGGAGATCTTATTAGTCAGTTTAATCAATCCTTTTCCTCTAACAAGACATGGTGCATCATTACCAAATGTTACACTTTTACCTTTATAATGATGTAAGGTCTCAAACTTACTCTTGTCACCAATCATGTGATGTGAACAACCACTATCTATAATCCATTTGTCATTCTTGTTCACATAGGAAATAAATGCAGTTTTCTCATCCTCATTATATTCATCTTTCATTGCAACATAGACTACCTCAATTTCAAAATCATCACTATCAGTGTCAGTCTGTTCTTCAGCAATGTAACAAGATTTCTTACCTTTACCTTTGTAGTCTTTGTACCTTCGGTAGCCTTTGTCATCTCTTCTATCTTTGTGTTTGCTATTTTTTTCTTCATCTTTATCCTTCCTATAAGGACATCTAGCAACTATATGACTAACTTTATTACATGCAAAACATATAATAGGGACTTTACCTTTATATTTTCCTTTTCCTCTTCTCAATCTTCTAGCCATAAGAGCTTCTAGATCTTCAAGATCTTCATCAAAAATGTCACTGTCACTTTCACTTTCGCTTTCACTTTCACTGGTGCATCTTTCTTTTTCTTTCTTAGGCTTGTTTAGAACTAATTGTGACTTGAAAGTAGATTCAACATTTCCAATACTACCAACAATGAAATTATCATAGTTAGACAGTTTAAACGCAGTCAGCTTGCCAATTAAACCTTCCAAAGTAAGCACATTTGTAGAGTTACATCTAGATTCCTGAATAGCTGAGATCTTAATAGCATATATAGGACACAGAGTTCTTAGAACTTTTCCAATTATGGTTTCATCATCAATAGTTCCATTTTCTCCTCTAACAGCATTCACAACTTCTTTTATTCTACCATAATATTGTGCAATATTTTCATCTTCTTTCATTCTCATTTCATCAAACTTACCTCTGAGACTCTCGGCTTTAGCTTTCAGTACATATAGGTCACCACCATAGATCTTTGCAAGAGTGTCCCACATATCCTTAGCAGTTGTGTAGTCCTTAATGTCCTCAAATGCTGGATAACTTAGGGCAGATGCAGTTTACAACATTGCCTGATTGTGTTCTTGCTTAGCCCTCATTTCTTCTACAGTCAAAGGTGCAACAGGTGTGACATAGTCATTCTCAATGTAGTACTTTGTAGAATCACCAATACCGGCCAGATGAAGCTTCATCAAGCTTTGCCATGCAGAGAAGTTTTCCTTATTCAGCTTTGGTACCTCCTTCTTATACATCTTGATCATTTGCTTCAAGTCCCTTTAAACTTGTTTTCTGTAAACACCAATAAGCAACCTAGATCTGATACCAATTGTTAATATGATTTAGAACAACAGAGAGGGGGGGGGGGGTGAATCAGTTGTTCTCAGGTCTTGATGTATAAAATAACTTCAAATTTTTTTCCTTAAATCAGATCAAGTTACCAAAACAAACTCGGTCATCACTAATTCAATAATAGAAACATATAACACTGTAGTCCACTACCTAGATGTAACTAACTTGTAAAACACAGAAATGTTCAAACCAAAACATTCACACAAGCATTGACACCAGGATTTATAGTGGAAACCCAATATGGGAAAAACCACTTTGTAACATGCTACTATTATTTTCACTCTTCTAAAGTGAGCTCAGTTAAAAGCCAACCCCATCAAAGGTTACAATACACACCGTCAGGTGTGACCTGGTTAAAGGATTTCAATCACCCTGTTAAAAGTGAGCCTTGTTATAGGACTTACATACACTCCATGAGAATGCAACCTTGTTCAAAGGATTTAACATATGACTGTTAGGTCAACCTCTGTTAAAAGGATTTTGACTGTTACAATGGTTAGAAAGTAGCAGTAGTATTGATCTAAAAAATATACAACTCACTTTGCAAATATCAGATCCAATTCCATACACAAATGCTGGTTTACTGACTTTGAAACTTTGCTATCTCCATCTCTGATCTACTCGAAACTTTTCTTCAAGCAATCACCACATTTCTCCTTCAGCCTTTTCGCTTATACAGTCAAAAAAACTTACTGATCTTCCAGCATCTACTTCACCCATGCATACACATACCTAATGTTTAGGTTCCCTTAACACTTTCCTCTGTTAGGTTAACTTATCTTTTGCTGCTTAATCTCCTTCATAGATCTTAGGGTTAGGTCAAATTCATTGAATCTACCCACTTCATGTTCTTCATCTCCTTTTCTAGAATCATCTCAAATCTCATAAAGATTTACAATAAAACATTTTACAAAGCATTAAATGCTTTCAAACAATCAATAAATAAAGTCAACACATTTTACATAATCCAAGAATTCAACAATGTTGGCTCCAAATCTGAATTCTCTTCAAATATAAAAATTCTAATGCTCAGTCAATACTGTGATCATCCACTTGGTCTCCATGTAAAACGCTTAGTTAATACTAAAACTATTTCCTCGGCATACACTGTCTTCCTTGGCAAATTACTGATACTCAGTCGACACTAGATTTTTTCTCGGCATTCACTAACTCGGTCAACACTAACATAACTCGGCTTAAACATGATTTCTTCATTTTTGCTCGGTTAAGCCTACCAGTTTAGTGTTCAATCTTACTAAGATAAATAATACATTGTCTCATCATTATACAACATAGTCAAGTACACTTTACAGTATCAAGATAACTCAACCTCTCCCTAGGTGCTATTGTTACCATCCTTTCTATCCCTTCTCACAATAGATATAGTACTTTCCTAAGTAGCAACAATCTTACCAATTAAGGTTTGACATCAATGACACTACAACAATTGTTTCAATTGCAGTTTCCAACAAGTTAAACATGACAAGATTACATTATGAGACTTGATCAATACATTGCTTAGAATATAAATATTTATTTAAAAGAGATAATTGCAAAAAAAAAAATTGCAGATAATTTACCAAGCCAATGACAACTATTTGGCATCCAATGGATTAAAAAACCACATTGATTCCTCACTAAAGGCACCATCTATCATTTAAAAATGTGTGAAACTATGGGAAGCATGTAAATGTTTGGATAGGATTGCAAAAATGATGAAGAAGCTATAGTGAAAGGTACAAAAATTGATAGATATTGGTTTTTGTAGGAGTTTTGGCACAACGAATAAATACATTAGAAGGTGTTTCTTTAAAAAATGATGGAGGTGAAAAGGACGTCTAATTTATACTTGCATCCTAAGGACATAAGGTGAGATTTATCGATTTCATCAAACTATTGATAATATTGAATGTGGCATTGGATGAAACAATAATGTGAATTTCCTCTTCCAAGTATGAATTTTTGACAAACTTGCAAATAACTTACCATATGTTACAACATATTGGAGTTCGGTAGATGGAGAGTAGAGCACCCTAAAAAAATTAACACAACAATTTCATAACATTTCAATTTCCAAATTATTTTAGGTTCCTTTCTTTTTTATATTTGTAATTTTAAGGATTTCAATTTTTCTCTATTTGCAATTTTTCATGGTTTGAATTAATTTTTAACTCTATCTTATGAACATGAAAAATGCAACACTTTCTAATCCAATGGACAAGCTATACTGCACACCTTTAGGCTTGTAAATTTGTATTCAAAAATTATTTTGGGTTTTCAACTTTATGCTATTTATAATTGCAAGGTTTTCTTATTTTTCTTCATTTATAATTTTTCATGACTTGAATTAAGTTTTAACTCTTTTTTATGAATAAAAAAAAGTAGTAGTTACTAATCCAACCTATGATGCACATCTTCAATCTTGCAAATTTGTAATGATTTCTTGAAGAAGCACAAGTGATGAGGTGGGTATATTATGATGGATGAATAGATTCAATCATTTGGTAATTGATTTTGATGTCGAGTCTTGACATGTTGCAAATTGACATGAAGGTATTGTTGCTCCCTTGCTTCTATAAAAGGGAATTCAGGGCCATTTGCAAAGGGTTCTAAATTTTCTTATTGAATCTTGACTCTTGATTGTAGATGAAATAGATACTGTAACACCCTCTCTGATGATTATACTTCGACTCTTTGACTTGGACATTTTACATTATGATGAATAGAGCTATGTATTTACATTTATATCTATGATATGTTTATCAGATATTTAGACATACTCATTTATGATTATTGTTTAATGTTTATGAAATTTGGAAATTATTTATCTTGTATATCCATGGATTTGGAAGCTAACCATTATATATATGTGATGCCTCATGCTTTATGTATATGTGATTGATGTTTTATCATGACTCAAGATGAAGTCGTAGTTACTCACTTAGTTGAGGTCCACACGATGTATCAATCTTGGTCATCTGTTTGCAAATGCCTTATTGTATATATCTATGCACATGTATCTCTTCTCGGTGATGCAAGATTGTAGGTATTGGGAATCATCTCCAACTGGCTTCACAGGTCTGAGCGATCCCTCAAAATGCTCGATCGTTGTTGTTGTTCGGAGATGGTCCATAGTTCACATATGAGAAAAACCTATAGTTTTGATTATTTTTTCCAATCTCTTGGTTTGGTTTTGGGTCGATTTGAGTTCCTTATTTTATATAACCTTTGATGTCAGTCTCATTTATTTGGTTATGAGATATGTAGGATAATGATGTTATTTTCTCTCTCTATATATTAATCGTATATACAAAGTATGCATATATGGGTGCACATGTATATGGATACCTGTATATATTCATTTATTGATGTGTTTATAATTATGTTCCTACGAGCCTATTAGTTATAATCATGATTTTATTTATTTTGATGTATAATGTGGCTTTAGATAAATATAATAAATGCAAAGTGAATAAAGAAAAATAATAAATATAATATAAAAGTAAATAAAACTAATTACCTACTCCTATATTTACTCCTACTTTATAGACTATGTATCTCTCTCTCTTGTATGTCTTGTTAGTATAGAGGGTGGGAGTGGAACTCAAAACCTCTAGTTTGTAAGGGGTCCCAAGTTGCCATTGGGTTAGTGACTTCCTTGAGAAGCATACCCATATATATTTTATTTATATAAGAGTTAGTTGCTATTAATTATAAAAATAATAATAATTAAAAAAATATATAGGTGGAGTTAAATTATTTAATAAGTTCGGTAAGAGAGTACGTGAAGGGTAGGTAAATGTTAGTTACCCAAGGGGTATAAAAACTAACTATTGGTTAAGTTATTTTTATTCATTATTAGATTTATTTAATAAATTAGGTGAGGACGTTGCTTTACGGGAAGCAACGCCCTCAACCTCTAGAACTACCCGAAGGTTTACTTATAGGGAGAAATCCCTGAGCATAAGGGAGGATATTTCTAGAGGCTGGAGAGAAGGATTTCTCAGGAAGTTGCATAAGGATTTTGAGAATGCTAGGCTCAGGAAAAGTGTTGTGTCACGAATCTCCATCACAGGCTCCAGGTAGGCTTTTAAATCTAGAAAAAAAAAGCCTCATATATCTGTCTCTCTCCATGTCTGTGTCTGTCTCTCTCTTCTCTCTCTGATTTGTCAAGGTGCTCTTCATGTGTATTTAATTATCTATGGCAAGTTAGATTTATTATTTTTAAAATTAAACTATAATAACCTTACCAACAATCTACATAAAATAAACTAGAAAACCTATAGTTAGGGGATGAGTTTTTAATACTATATTTATTCTAAATCTTGGGAGAGAAATGTTTTAGTATTAAAAATATTATGGAACCTGGCTCTGTTAGGTTTTTTCATATTTTAGTATTAAAAATTTTATGCACAGACATAAGTAAATTTAAAAATAATTAAAACAATTATAGTAATGCTAAAATAATAAATGTATTAAATTAGATGTTATGTTAAGGTTCCCAATTATTTCAATATTTAAAGATTATCATGTTTAGCTTTATAGTATTTTATTTTGATAGATTTATTTAATAAGTTCTTTATTGAATTAAATAGGGGAGATTATTAGATTTTATATTTAGGGATGTTATACATATGATAAATCATTTGGCAAGAATCTTATAAACTTTTAGCAAAAACATAGGAGAAATTATAGGAAAATAATAAGGAAGAAAGATAGGAGAAAAATAAGGAGAGATTATAGGAGAAAACTAAATAAATAAATAAATAAAGAAAATATTAAAAGAAATAAGTTAAAAGTAGAAATTACTTTGTAACATAAGGTATAAAAAAATTAGAAGAAAGAAAAGGGGTTTAAATAAATAAAAGAGAAATGTATTTTTTTTTTCATTAAATTTTATTTAAATTATTTTAAATTCTAAAATTTTAAATTTAATTAAATTAGAATATAATAAGTTTAGCCCATTTATTATTATTATTATTATTATTAATATTATTTTATTTTATTCTAAGTGATGTGGAAATTAATTAAAAATTATAATATAAGAGGTTAAGTTTAGTTTTATTAAGTTTGAATGTAATTAAAGCTTTAATTTAATTAATGATGAATAATAAATTAAGTGTATTAAGTTTGTAATAAGCCTAAATTTTATAGAGATTAATTTATGTTAAATTAAGAATCTATTTTTGGATATCATAAATCTATTTTTGGATATAATAATTAAACAATTTATAGATATGGATGTTAGGTCCTATGTGTATATTTTGATGTTTATTAATTATAACTTTATCAAATTTTTTTGGAAGGATTATAGTATCATGTAGGTGTGTCCAGGAGTTATACCTCCCGCTACACTTACCTTTATGCTTTTATATTTGGAATCATTGTGATAGCTCTATCTTTATTGTATTGCACCGTTTGTCTTAAGGGTTAGGATTTGTCCTGGTGGTATAGGCCACAGGGAAACACCGAAAGAAACCCTAAGGGAGAGATGTATGCAAGAAGTTATAAACCCTAGATAGCCTATTTGTTGAGTAAGGTTCCTAGGTGCCCTAGGTGAATGGCTCACCACAAGATCCGACCAAGGAGGCTAGAAGGATAACCTTTGGGTGAGTTTGGAAAATAAAACTGATGGGATAAGCTAGGATAGACAAGCTAGTTTATGCTCCTGATCCTCCACTAGGATCTCAGTGTTTCTCCACACCAAAATGGGTCTCTAGGCTTCCTTATCCATCTAAGGACTTCCCCTGACCTGCCTAACCTTCCCACCAAGTTTCACACTTCCATTCTTACACCTTCTTGCTTTTCATTCTCACAACTAGCCTCTCACATAGGCTAAAAAGGGTCTTTTTGACTCCCAGAACTAACACATGTTCCAACAGTGAAATCTAATAGCTTAGAAGGTGTTTTTGAGGCATTAAAAACCTGTTCATGCCATTAGTTCCATTGGGTTTTTACCCGATTTGATAGTTTCTTTGGAAAATAGGGCTACTAGACTAACCTAATTAGCCCTACACCCGGATTTGTAGGAGCTTTTGTGCAAAACCCTTAAATATTCACCAAACCTGGTGAGAATGAAAAATGCTTAGAATGATCCCCTCTAAAGGATTTTTGGGGTCTCAGCTACCCAAAAGGCCGTACAACATACTTGGCTAATTATGAGGGTTTCAAGGGTTTTGTGGGCTGTACAAGCTTCTGGCGAAAATCAGAACCTTCTGCACCTTATCAAACCTCCTCCTTTTTTATTTAAGGCCTTCATACATCCCTTAAGACTCCCTTAAAATGGAAAGTCTTGTTTCTTTGTCAATCTCCAGTTATAGCTTCTTTATCGCTGCTTGAACCTAGCCGGATTCAGCCTGAACTCGCCTAGGGCATCATCAAACAAATGTTTGCTATTCTTTTCCAGGGCCCTGCATTTGAGTACAATACCATAAGGGTCTGTACTTTTGGAATCCATAATGCCATGGCTTTTCCACGGTGGAAACCAAAGATACAGCCCTTTCACTCCATGTTTCACAAAACTAACAATGTAAACAGGAAACTAAAACAACACACTACAAAATGAAACTTCTACACACAAAACGTGAATTAATTACAGAGGTATGAATAAAAACAACTTCACAATGATATGAAAACACCAGATATCAACAATAGTTACAAAATATGAAGCTTCAAGCCATAAAAACTCTGTCAAACACTATTTTCTATGTATATTCTTCTCTGTGTTGTACACTTTTTGTGCATACAAAAACGTCCAACCTTTGTATTAGGGTTATTCAGACTTTATATAATTTTTCCTTTTACGTGTATGTATTGGTCTTAGGGATTTTTAGCCACTTAGTTTGCTTAAGTCTTATAAAAGGGAAAAGTTGTCTACCAACTTACCAAGTTGTTAACAACTCTTGGGCAACTTATTAGTTGCTTGAGTAACTCTTGTTTACACAATAAAAGGGTCATTCTAAAAGCACACCTTGTGCTCATAACATCATCAAACACCTATCTAAGACCAATAGCCACAAGTTCAAATACTCCAAGTTGCAAACATTCCTTGGAATAGTGTACTTGCACAAACTAGGAAAACTAAAGACTTCTAGGACTTAAACAGTACCTAGACACACCAAAATGGAGTCAAACCACATTATGACTCTTATTGCTACTTACATTGTATTTTCACACCAAAATGAAAAGGTGAGGTGCCTCATAGAGGTGCTCCTGCACCAAAAACCTAATATAAGTCATAATTGGTTGGGAATGGATAAGGGATTTAATAAACTTTTAAAAAGATAAATATGCATAATAGCCCACATAGGTCTTGTTGTTGTACCGGGGTCATTGTAGCTACTGGGGTAGGCCGCATGAGGGCACCAGGGTACATGACCACTAGGAAGGATCCCAACATATAGGACTATGTGATGACACTCACCTGGTCAGCATCCTAGGAAACTCCACTCTTGGTCTTTTGTTTTATGTTGCTTTGTTTCTTCTTGTTTCTGGTTTTGGTGGTTTTCCCTCAACCTTAGACTGCCTAGTTTCCTTGTGTGAACAATGGTTCTATCTCCTAGCACAGGGGAGTGTACCTTTATGGATCCACGTGGTTGGGTGGTGATTCTTTTCAAGGTATTGTTCTTGTTTCTACTATTCATGGAGCATCTAA
Organism: Chamaecyparis obtusa; assembly: GCA_027943335.1. Lineage (NCBI taxonomy): Eukaryota > Viridiplantae > Streptophyta > Pinopsida > Cupressales > Cupressaceae > Chamaecyparis > Chamaecyparis obtusa. The sequence continues at coordinate 348,184 of BSBK01000389.1, forward strand.
AGCTGTTGAAGACATTTCTTGCTATTTTTAATGTTGTATCTTGGAAAGAAAATTGTAAAAATATTGTAAATTGTTATTGTATTCATGTAATCCTATAAGGCCTTGTATTGTAGAATGTATATTGTAAGCATTCATGTAATTGGGAAGGGTATATCTAGGAAAATTATGGGAATGAAAATCAATATGTATTATTGTTGTTGGAAGAAAGTGATGGTTTAGGATATGGAAAGTGTAATTGTTGAAAGAATATGAATTTAAATGTGTTAATGATATTTCATGTTGAAAAATAAAGAAATGTTTATTTTAGTACACTTGTCTCTCTCTCTACTTTCTCTTATGTGGTTAAATGGATCAGAGGAATTTTTATCTTTAGTTTATGTTAAATCTTAATGCACTATGAAAAATTGTTTTAAAGGAATAATCTTGTAAGGGAACCTGTTAGGACTTTAATACCTAATTAACTTAAGGAATTTAAAAGGAAAATTTTTTTGTACTTTTTCTCTTGTTTTTGTCTTGTCCTTTCGGGTTCCCTGGCGGGGCATGACATTTGGTATCAGAGCACTAGGTTTCCACATTGGGAACTCTGGGACTCTTAGCTCACTTACTGCTTAGTACTTTGCATAGTTTTATTTTGGTTTATCATTATAATACATGACCCTAAATATAGGAACTATGTTCTTGGTATTCATGCTATAGTGTTTTATAAAGTGTACCCATGCTACTCTGGTTAGGTTGTCTTACACAAATTACTTCTATTTTTGCATTCTAAATATAATGAATGAGCCTCTTGAGTACTTTCATAGACAGTGGATATCTTTCTAATAAATAAATGTTAATGAATTCCACATGTTTTATATCACCCTTTTGTTGTACTCCTAGAAAGACTCAAATTAGTATTACAAGTTATTTTGTACTATAAGTGTTGACAGTAGCCAACCATATCTCCTCTAAAACTTGTCATCACGAGTGCTTGTTATAGCGATTATAGGTTGCTTGATTAACTTGAAAAGGCTTAACACCTTCTTCTATTTTAAATATCATAATAGCTATGTGTGATCAATGAATCTAGTTAATGATGTTACCATGGTAGTTCTCCTTATTATAGATTCAAATGATGAAGTTACTGCATACGTATTATAGGCTATTGTAAGGACTGAAATATTGTGTGTCTCTCTCTCTTTCTTTTTCCCTATTTTAGAATAGAATTGAAAAATAAATCCTTGTACAAAACATGAATTTAGGACCTTATTAATTATGTTGCAACATTTGAGTTATTGGGTAATCCTTTTGGTCATGTTGTCATTGAAGAATTACAAATAGTGGGGAACATCTGCTAAATTAACATTGTGAGTATTTCTCTTTGGATTTATATGAAAATGATAATGTGACATGATGCGTGATTGATTTTGTTTTTATAAAACCTGAAAGTTTACATGAATTACATTAAGGTTATTTGATAATAATAACCACAAATTAAAAATAAATATCTCTTTTCTATTCATGATGAATGACCATCAAATGATGTTATCTATATAAAGTAAAAATATGATTTAATTTGTTGATTTTGGAAATTCTTGGCTAAACGACCTAAGGTCCATTTGTGACTATAAGCCTATGTAGGGATTAACCATAGAGATGAAATTAGGAGTTTTTCATAATGAAAGGAATATGTGTTCTTTTGGCACAATTATTGAAGGAATAGGGAGGGTTGATGTAATATTTTCTTGACTATCTTTATGAAATCGTTTGTTCTTGACTTGATGAATAGGTAATATTTAGATGAAATATGAATGCTATGGTAAGTCCAGTAATGATGTGATTATCCTCCCCAAATTGCAATATTAGGCAATTGAGAATTCAATGTATTTCCTTATTAGTATTGAAGTCATTATGTTAGTGAAAACTAGTGTCTTGAAATGTCTATATGGTGTGTTGTGTCTTTGTAATGAAAGTACCTAGCTAATTCATTTGTTTGAAAAGATGATACTTGGTCCACTCTTAGTTCCCTGATTGGGTGAAAAGTAAATATCCATAATGGTTTATAATGATTAGCTTTGAATTTATTATGTGACTAATAAATGTACGTAGTACAAGTTTATTGTTTCCTTTCCTTAAATAAAATAAATATGTGTTGATTCGATGACTCTTGAAGAAATATAGTGTATTATTTTTCCTTGTGCCTTATTTTATGTAAGTTAAAGTCATCTTGCAAATAGATGTTATTGTCTCATATTATGGGAATGGAAAAGATTGATATATGTACATTGGATATTGGCATATGCCCATGAGGAGGTGAAATGTGATTAAGTATGTCATTGGTATTTTGTACCATGTAGAAAACAATATGTATTAAAGGAAAATTTCAATAAATGGATAATATATGATGTTATTGTGTACTTCCTTGTAAATGTGATAAAACCAGTGCCAGTGCTTATGTTGAGTGTTGTGTACAACCAGTAATTAATTGAGATCCATGGAGTGGTACAATATAAGTGTCATCCACATAAGTTATATTTTGGATAAGGGTATGGGAGAACCATACCACTCATGTGTTGCTTTCTTGTTTGTCACCCTACTGAGTGCCAACCCATGAGTGTTGGTAATTTAGTATGTGGAGGGGTAGTAGTAGCACCATTTCCTCAGGTATTTATGTGGCGTACGTATAATGGCGGCACGAAGTGACCTTAGCTTCCACTACTTGAGGGAAAAGAGTAAACTATGCTTTCCCTTATGATGAACCTAAACATTTGGTTCATAAGTGTTTATCTTAATTTCCATAATTCTTAAGCACAATACCAGTACTGGATATGAACCTCTATGAGGAGATATATGATTTATGGGTATGTACATTTCTATGTGGTCCAGCATGTGGAGGAAGATTCTGTTAGCCCATGTTGTGATGGATACCATATTCGCACATGTTCTGACATGATGCAATGAATATGATGCCACGCCCCACTATTGTTTCGACATAGTGTGAGGTGATGATGTCATGTTGCTAATGGTAGTGAGCTGAGCTCGAGAACACGATGCCACATACATGATTACATGAAGATAGAGTATATGTATGTATTTTGTGTCCTACTTGATGCAGAGTATATTGGTGATGCTTGCATGCTTGTAGAGGGGCACCCATGGATGCTCAGTTTGTAGACGCGGTAGGCATATGGGTGGGCCCAAGCCATGTATACCTCTAGCTACGATGATGATCTATGAGAGACATCATTATGCAGAGTGTGTCCTGTGTGTACCTAATCCACAAGGAACACTGCCATGTGACATACGACTAGAGTGTGCTTACTCCACTTGGTGTATGGTCATGCTGGGTGGGTTGGCATGCTTATTCTGCACCATCCGATGTAGGGGTGTTGCCGAGGTGAACCCCCTATGCCATGTGGGTAGTGTTTCTTGGGCCCAACCACATGAAGGGCTATTGCAATAGTTGGATGTTGTTCCCTCCTTCCTCGTGAGGTGACTAGATATAGTCACACAGTGATGTGATGTGAAATTTATGGTGAATTTATTTATCTTTAGTTATGTAGACCAACAATTTTCTTATCTTTTTCTATGATAGTTTAGCCAAGACTTATGAAATTTATCTTGGATTCTTCTTATCTTATTGTTAAGATTGATAATTCTATTTTATTTTGTTATTATTATTGAGCTTTGATGGCTAAACTATATTCTTTCATAATGTTGGTCTTGTGTTGTGTTGTGATTCCTCACTAAGGACACATGAGGTGGACTTGGTGAGTGTATATGAGGAAGTAGATGCAGGGAACCCTTGAGGATGGGGGTGTGTGAGGCTGTTATGCAACTAGTATCCATTGCCTTCCTATGTGTGGTGTCTGTTCCTTGGAGGCTAACCACCTTACACAAATAAGGGATATGACATGTGGACTTGTATGGAGGGTGTTCATGACAAAGGCCCGAGATACCATTAAGCCACTATGTGAGGTATTGATTATGGATTTTGGATATAGATGAGACTGGTATTGTATCCTGGAGTGAGAGCTTGTCTAGAGAGACATATCCACTCCCGATCCTTGTGATGTGTAATCCCAGTGATGTGGACTGATATGATTGTTTATGAGGCACATTTGGATATGCTCAATGTTTTATGTTAGATTGAAATATATCATTATGTTGGATGCAAGTAAAAAATTGATTTATATGTGTTGAAAGAGAAGGAATTTGTAACATTTTGATACATTTTAGGGAGAATTGAGTGGTCCAAGCTAGATACCTTGGTTCTTACTTCTAAGTAAAGGTAAAATTCTATTTATACTAATATTTGATCAAGTTAAATTTATCCTAGTTGGTGATAGTAAAATTGATTGGGATATATATTTCATACTTAACCATGTTATGAGGATTATTCTCTATATAGTGCTTGGTTTCAAGGAATAGTTATGCATGTGAGATTAGTTAAAATGCATTTTGGAGATAATGTCTGATGTATTTCCATTTGTAACTTGCTAACTTCTAGGAGTAAGTCTCATCTTAGGGAGGGAGGATGTAACACACTCTTCGATGATTATACTTGGACTCTTTGATTTGGAGATTTTACATTATGATGAATAGAGCTATGTATTTACATTTATATCTATGATAAGCTTATCAGATATTTAGACATACTCAGTTATGATTATTGTTTAATGTTTATGAAATTTGGAAATTATTTATATTGTATATCCAAGGATTTGGAAGCTAACCATTATATATATGTGATGCCTCATGCTTTACGTATATGTGATTGATGTGTTATCATGACTCAAGATGAAGTTTTAGTTACTCACTTAGTTGAGGTCCACACGATGTATCGATCCTGGTCATCTGTTTGCAAATGCCTTATTGTATATATCTATGCACATGTATCTCTTCTCTATGATGTAGGCTTGTAGGTACTAGGCATCGTCTCCACCTGTCTTCACAGGTCTGAGCAATCCCTCAAAATCCTTGATCGTTGTTGTTGTTTGCAGATGGTCCATAGTTCACACATGAGAAAACCCTATAGTTTTGATTATTTTTCCCAATCTCTTGGTTTGGTTTTGGGTCGATTTGAGTTCCTTATTTTATATAACCTTTGATATGGGTCTCATTTATTTGGTTATGAGATATGTAGGATAATGATGTTATTTTCTCTCTCTCTATATTAATCATATATACAAAGCATGCATATATGGGTGCACACATATATGGATACCTGTATATATTTGTTTATTGATGTGTTTGAAATTATGTTCCTATGAGCCTATTAGTTATAATCACGATTCTATTTATTTTGATGTATAATGTGGCTTTAGATAAATATAATAAATGCAAAGTGAATAAAGAAAAATAATAAATATAATATAAAAGTAAATAAAACTAATTACCTACTCCTATATTTACTCCTACTTTATAGACTATGTATCTCTCTCTCTTGTATGTCTTGTTAGTATAGAGGGTGGGAGTCGAGACCTCTAGTTTGTAAGGGGTCCCAGTTGCAATTGGGTTATTGACTTCCTTGAGAAGCATACCCATATATATTTTATTTATATAAGAGTTAGTTGCTATTAATTATAAAAAAAATAATAATAATAAAACTATATAGGTGGAGTTAAATTATTTAATAAGTTTGGTAAGAGTATGTGAAGGGTAGGTAAATGTTAGTTACCTAAGGGGTATAAAAACTAACTATTGGTTAAGTTATTTTTATTCATTATTAGATTTATTTAATAAATTAGGTGAGGATGTTGCTTTATGGGAAGCAACGCTCTCAACCTCTAGAACTACTCGAAGGTTTACTTATAGGGAGAAATCCCTAAGCATAAGGGAGGAGATTTCTGGAGGCTGGAGAGAAGGATTTCTTAGGCAGTTGCATAAGCATTTTGAGAACGCTAGGCTCAGGAAAAGTGTTGTGTCACGAATCTCCATCAAAGGCTCCAGGTAGGATTTTGAATCTAGAAAAAAAAAAGCCTCATATATCTGTCTCTCTCCATGTCTGTGTCTGTCTTTCTCTTCTCTCTCTAATTTCTCATGGTGCTCTTCATGTGTATTTAATTATCTATGGCAAGTTAGATTTATTATTTTTAAAATTAAACTATAATAACCTTAGCAATAATCTACATAAAATAAACTAGAAAACCTATAGTTAAGGGATGAGTTTTTAATACTATATTTATTTTAAATCTTGGGAGAGAAATGTTTTAGTATTAAAAATATTATGGAACCTGGCTCTGTTAGGTTTTTTCGTATTTTAGTATTAAAATTTTTATGCACAGACATAAGTAAATTTAAAAATAATTAGAACAATTATAGTAATGCTGAAATAATAAATGTATTAAATTAGATGTTATGTTAAGGTTCCCAATTATTTCAATATTTAAAGATTATCATGTTTAGCTTTATAGTATTTTATTTTGATAGATTTATTTAATAAGTTCTTTATTAAATTAAATAGGGGAGATTATTAGATTTTATATTTAGGGATGTTATACATATGATAAATCATTTGGCAAGAATCTTATAAACTTTTAGCAAAAATATAGGAGAAATTATAGGAAAATAATAACAAAGAAAGATAGGAGAAAAATAAGGAGAGATTATAGGAGAAAACTAAATAAATAAATTAATAAAGAAAAGATTGAAAGAAATAAGTTAAAAGAGGAAATTACTTTGTAACATAAGGTATAAAAAAATTAGAAGAAAGAAAAGGGGTTTAAATAAATAAAAGAGAAATGTATTTTTTTTGTTCATTAAATTTTACTTAAATTATTTTAAATTTTAAAATTTTAAATTTAATTAAATTAGAATATAATAAGTTTATTCCATTTATTATTATTATTATTATTATTATTAATATTATTTTATTTTATTCCAAGTGATGTGGAAATTAATTAAAAATTATAATATAAGAGGTTAAGTTTAGTTTTATTAAGTTTGAATGTAATTAAAGTTTTAATTTAATTAATGATGAATAATAAATTAAGTGTATTAAGTTTGTAATAAGCCTAAATTTTATAGAGATTAATTTATGTTAAATTAAGAATCTATTTTTGGATATCATCTATCTATTTTTGGATATAATAATTAAACAATTTATAAATATGGATGTTAGGTCCTATGTGTATATTTTGATGTTTATTAATTATAACTTCATTGAATTTTTTTGGAAGGATTATAGTATCATGTAGGTGTGTCCAGGAGTTATACCTCCAACTACACTTACCTTTATGCTTTTATATTTGGAATCATTGTGATAGCTCTACCTTTATTGTATTGCACTGTTTGTCTTAAGGGTTAGGGTTTGTCCTGGTGGTATGGGCCATAGGGAAACACCAAAAGAAACCCTAAGGGAGAGATGTATGTGAGAAGTTATAAACCCTAGATAGCCTATTGGTTGAGTAAGGTTCCTAGGTGCCCTAGGTGAGTGGCTCACCACAAGATCCGACCGAGGAGGCTAGAAGGATAACCTTTGGGTGAGTTTGGAAAATAAAACCTAATATAATTCATAACTTGTTGGGAATGGGTAAGGGATTTAATAAACTTTTAAAAAGATAAATATGGATAATAGCCCGCATAGGTCCTGTTGGTGTACCGGGGTCATTGTAGCTACTGGGGGAGGCCGCATGAGGGCACCAGGGTACATGACTACTAGGAAGGATCCCAACATATAGGACTATGCGATGACACTCACCTGGTCAGCATCTTAGGAAACTCCACTCTTGGTCTTTTGTTTTATGTTGCTTTGTTTCTTCTTGTTTCTGGTTTTGGTGGTTTTCCCTCAACCTTAGACTACCTAGTTTCCTTGTGTGAACAATGGTTCTATCTCCTAGCACGGGGGAGTGGACCTTTGTGGATCCACATGGTTGGGTGGTGATTCTTTTTGAGGTATTGTTCATGTTTGTGCTATTCATGTAGCATCTGAAGCTGTTGAAGACATTTCTCGCTATTTTTAATGTTGTATCTTGGAAAGAAAATTGTAAAAATATTGTAAATTATTATTGTATTCATGTAATCCTATATTGCCTTGTATTGTAGAATGTATATTGTAAGCATTCATGTAATTGGGAAGGGTATATCAAGGAAAATTATGGGAATAAAAATCAATATGTATTATTGTTGTTGGAAGAAAGTGATGGTTTAGGATATGGAAAGTGTAATTGTTGAAAGAATATGAATTTAAATGTGTTAATGTTATTTCAGGTTGAAAAAGAAAGAAATGTTTATTTTAGTACACTTGTCTCTCTCTCTACTTTCTCTTATGTGGTTAAATGGATGAGAGGAATTTCTATCTTTAGTTTATGTTAAATCTTAATGCACTATGAAAAATTGTTTTAAAGGAATAATCTTGTAAGGGAACCTGTTAGGACTTTAATACCTAGTTAACTTAAGGAATTTAAAAGGAAATTTTTTTTTTACTTTTTCTGGATGGCTGCAAGAAGTTGGTTCCCACTTTTTGCCAAAAAGTGGAAGTGTTTTCTCTGTTTTTCAAATTTTTTGTCAATTGATGTCCAAATTTGAAGCACTTAAAGATTGAATCTTGGAATACTTCAGTACTATAAAATTTAGTGCTCGGAATCTAGTTTTCAAATATGTAATTTATTTCAATACCCACATGGTATAAATTGAATTTTTGTATGCATATCTAAAAACCACTTTTTCAAAATGCCTGTTTCAGGACCATATCTCACGCATGTACGGACACCCTTTTTTGAAGTAAATGAATGTATTTTTGGGAATCCTTTTGGGAAAAGGTACCTAAAACACCAAAGATTGATGAGAATATTTTATCTTATTTTTTTACTGAATATTTTTTTTTATCAATTTTTAATTGACTATAAAGTACATTTTTGAAACCTCTGGTGTACGGACACCATAATTTAATGATAACTTTACTTTTTTTCAATTTTTTTTTTAAGATTGAAAAGAATTATATGTAGTTTGATGACATATAACTCATTTAAAAAAAAAACAAAAAATTAAAAAAGTTATTAAAGTTTTAGTTAACCTTGGTATTTCAAGTTTAGGTACCACGTTGGCTTAATAAATATTGTATAAATATTAAAATTTATCATATAAATATAAAATTTATATTTTTATAATATGCACAATAAGAGCTAAAATGGGTTTTTGTTTTATCAAAAAATTCAATTGGGAAGTCGTCCTAAAAATTATTGCAAGGCGAAAATTTTACTCTGTAATGCCTTAGCCATTTTTTGCAGGGTCAAGCACAGGCTTGGTGGGACCAAGCCTATCCTGAACCAAAACCCAAGCTAGGAGGTAAGGTTCCCACCCATAGATTTACAAATCAGGCACCCGTTATTTAAATTCAAATAATTGGCACCCGTTTTGTAAATCTAAAAACATTTGCCCATTTTTTGAAACTAAAAATGGGCGCCCGTTTCTTAAAGAGCCATTGCAATAAAAAAAACCAGACCATGGGCCTAATCTAATGATTGCAACTTTTCATTTTGTTTTCTATCGATTGGCAGTAGAAAAAGAGAATATTTCTGCCAAGATTCTTTTTATTTGTCTTATTTTGAATCTGACATTCAGAAAAGATTGTTTCAACTCAAATTTTGGTGCAAAAATGGGATCAAATCAACATAGAAAGAGGTTAAAGAAGAATCTGACACCTGAGGAGATTGCAGAAAATAAAGAGAAGGAGGCAAAATGACAACGAAAAAGAAGAGAAAGACTTCGAAACCCGAATAATGTTGGAGCATCAAGTTTAACAATTGTTTCGAAAGAGGAGGAAAATGAAGAGACCATAATGGATGTAGAGGTTGAAGAAGCAAAATCAGGTGCATCTTCTAATCCAGTATTGGATACAATTATGTCTTCGCATCCAATTGTTACAACTTATTATGATAAAGATGTTCATGATTTGCTAGAAGCAGGTTACAATAGAAATGATTTAAATTTTATTCCTAAAAATAGATTAACAAGTTTAATTGCACGTGAAATTTTAGAAATTAGTAATGTTAATTATAATGATAAAGGAACTGAAAGTCAAACCCCAATTGAAACTAAAAATCAAACACCAATTCAAATTGAAATCAACAATGTAAATGTAGACATAGAAACACTGATTGAGAAAGAAACTCATTTGAATGATAATGAAATAAATGAACAATTTCAATTAAAATTTGATGTGTTAGACAATCTGTATGGTTTGGTTTCATCGAGACAGATTAGGACACATGCGAGCAAATTGTTTAGACAATTTTTTTATAATAAGAAATTTGGGTTTCAATGTCAATTAATGTTACAATTAATTAAAATGTCTAAAATGTGAAAAGTGATGAAGAGGTTAGGCATTTATGTGAAAACTAAGAAGAAGGATGAGCCTCTAAAACAAGTTGTATAAACTGTTGCTAGTGCCTTTGACACAATTGGAAAGAAAAGTCATTCTAAAGATAGTAATGCGGCACAATGAGCAATAACAACAGCTTTAGTAAACAAAACTACTACTGATAAAAGAATGATTTCAAACATAAGTGGATATCTTAATATTAATCATAAAACTTTAACAAAGAGTTAACTTTGAAAGTGATTCAGAAAACCATTTATGGACCTTCAGTGGCAGACTCCCGAGGTCTGACATGAAACTTATTGGTGAAGTCAAAACTTTAATTGAAAAATTTTGGCACGATAATACAAGAGTATCCCCTAATGCCGGAGATGTTCTTAAATTAAGAGTTGGTTCAAAAGTTCATGATCCACATCCAAAACACCTTTTAGATATGACTCAAATAGAATTGTATAAACAATTTGTGGATGATAAGGTGTTAACTACTAGTATTAGTCAAAGATATTTTGAAAAATGTAAACCATGGTATGTAAGGATTAAAAAAGAAAGAATCACCTGTTGTTGCAAAAATCATGTTCAATTTTGTTATCATTATGATATTTTTCGATCTATAGGTTCTACTATGCATACTAGTGAAATGTTGCAGGAATGTGGTATAAATATACCACCTGAAACTGTAAAGGAGTTTATATCAAATTTGTTTTGTAACCCACCTAATGAGAAATTTTATCTTTTGAATGCATGTGTTTCTGGTGTATGTGATGTATGTGGCAATCTTACATTATTAGATGAATGTTTGCATGAAAATATTTCATTTGATTTTGGAGAACAATTAGTTGATGTACAAAGATTTAAAACTGTTGAGTATCCATTGAAGGATGGAAAAGTTGGAAAACGGTGTAACCTAATAACTGAAAAACTTAGTGTTAATGCTTTTATGAATGAATTCAAGAGTAAGATCATACCTAAATATGTGAAACACTCACAATTCTAGATGGCTTGATGGACAATTTCGCATATGAAAGAATACATTTCCAATTGGTAGTATACTGTCAATTGTTGACTTTGTAGAGAACTACACGCTTGCACCACAAGATGAGATCCAACCACAATATTATAATTCAGTGCAAGTAACAATTTTTGTTCATATTGTCTATAGACATGCACCTGATAGTACAGAAGAGGATCGGGAAATATTGAGAGTACCATTTCTATGTGAGTGATAATAAGTTACACTCAACGGAGTTTGTCCAGTATTGCTTTAATACCTTTTATGAAAATTTAAGGGAGAGATAAATTCATATAACACAACATCTAATATGGTCAGATAATTACATAGGACAATTCAAGAATGCTAGAATGTTTTATTGGTTGAGTAGGATACACAAGAAAATAAATATCCAACATATCTGGAGTTTTTTTGAGGCTAGACACGGGAAGGGAGAACATGATGGTGCTGGTGCATTTGTTAAGAGATCCCTTTGTAGAGAGCAACTCAAATTTGAGGAAAAATCAAAATTTAAAGATGCATGTGCAATTGTTGAATGGTGTAAAACAAGTTTGTCTACAGGATCAAGTCAGAACTCTACAATCAGACATTTTTTCTGGCTAGTTGAAGAGAACAATATCCTTTCAAGATATGATTGTAATACAATCAACAGATTGGCTAAATGACATTCATTTAGGAGTTCTAATTCTAACACTTGGACTATATGGACTAGGGAGCTTGCATGTTTTTGTCAATTTTGTGTTGCAGGTGAATGGGAAGAATGTGAGAATACAGAATGGGTTGAAGAATGGCAACAAAAATCATTAACACCTAGTGAGAGACAAGATGAAGATGTTATAATAAATGAAGACCTGGATCATGCCTTTACATCAGAAGATTATGATCGTGTTTTAGATCTCATACAACTTGGTAATTTAATACAATTTATTGTAAAAATTTAAATTATATATTAGTTACATGTGTATGTCACATGATTTATGATTATATATATTTGAATTATAAACCTTTAATTTAAACAAGTTTTATTTACAGTGCACATGTACTTAATTTGGTTTTGCAGGACATGTGTATGCTATTTTTGCACTTGAGGATAATGAAGAGAAGACAGAGTATTGGTTAGCTCGATGTGTAGAACCCAAGAAAAAGTTGATATGTCATCAAGTAGGTGATGATAATTTTCAGTATCCAATTGGGTCTATTGTGGTAGTTGGTACATGGCTATGCAAATACCTAACAAGAAGGAATGGTTTACCAGCTTTTGAAGACTACCAATTAGAAAAGAAGATTATACACTATTCCCATTTGGTAGTGGCAACAAATATCAAATTGGAAAGATACAAAGGGAGACCTGCTAATAAAATTTTATGGACACTTTCAATGGAAGAGCATGAGGCAATCATAGACGCATTGCAGAAAAGAGAGGATGTTGATGGTACATTAGGTTGAATCAAATTTATACATGTAATTTTTTATTCAATTGTCTTATTAACTTTAAAATTAAAATTAACTTTAAATAAACTTGAGTACATAAATTCTAACATTTCAACATGTTTATTTTTATGATGCAGTCCATGTCGGGAGGAACATCTAGATGCATTGCAGAAAAGAGAGGATGTTGATGGTACATTATGTTGAATCAAATTTATACATGTAAGTTTTTGTTCAATTGTCATATTAACTTTAAATGAACTCAAGTACACAAATTCTAACATTTCAACATGTTTATTTTTATGATGCAGGATGTCAGGAAGAACATAGATCTGCATTGCAGAAAAGAGAGGATGCTGATGATACATTAGGTTGAATCAAATTTATACATGTAAGTTTTTGTTCAATTGTCATATTTGTATATGTTTTCTACACATCTTCTTTGAAGTGTCATAATTTATAATTTAGAGATATAGATTTGAAATTAAAATTAAAATTAACTTTAAATGAACGTTTATAAATTCTAACATTTCAACATGTTTATTTTTATGATGTAGGATGTCTAGAAGAACATAGACATGAACTATTTATGTAGTACAATGCACTCTTGTATTCGTACAATTTTGGGTTAATAATTTAAGATCACATGAACTCACTTTTATACATCCAATTTTGTTTTAAATATTTAAGTTAAATTCATAACTTTGTAGTCACCTAATTTTGTTGTAAATATTAAACTATGCACATTGGTTAGATTATGTTTTTAATGTATCCATATTGTTCTTGTCAATTTTACATGTATTAATAGATGTCATTGTTAGATCTAGATGATTTTTTTTATAGTTAATCAAAGTGTTCATATTACTTGTAACATGTATCTAGATATTGTACTTATCAATTACACATGAATTAATAGATCTCATTGTTAGATAGATGTTTTTTAAGGATAAATTGATAAATTACATAACAAGTCCTGATTAAGATAAATTGATAAATTACATAACAAATCATGACTAAGATAAATAAATAACAACTCCTGAAATAATTTACATGTATCATAATGTCCATCATATCAACTCATGATATATACATACAATCACAAAACAAAGTCCTACTCTAAAAACAAGTCCAAGTACAATATATGATAACAAGTGGACTAGTATATAATGCAAGTCCCACTCTAACAACAAGTAAAAATAATATGAACAAGTCTAAACAAGCCCAAATAGTCATCATAAAACAAGTCCAAATAGTCATAAAAAATAATATGAACAAGTCCAAATAATCATCATAAAACAAGTCCAAATAGTAATCATAAAACAAGTCCAAATAGTCCAAATAGTCATCATAATCTAACTCTACTCATCTAGTTGATGTACAGTCCTCTTCACTCCACATGAAGAGGACTGCAATGCATCAACATGCTTTGTTTGGTCCTAAGTACCCTCATCCTACTTTGTCTGGTCCTGAGCACCCTGATCCTGTTTGGTCCTAAGCACCCTCATCCTCAACTACATGAAAAGTGGATAAAGCCAAGTCCTATAAAAAAATTTAAAGTACAAATTAAAAATTATTTAAATTAATCATCTAAGATCTAGATACACATGGGACATTGAAAAAGATCTAGATACACACAGGACATTGAAAAATTACTTAAATTAATCATCACCTCAAAGGATAGTGTCGATGGATGCATTTGGCTTAATCCTATAGCCATGCCAAGACTCATGGTGGTGTCGACTTGAAAAACATATATAAAGCATGAATAAAACTTATAGTACATATATACATAAATTATAAAGTATATATAACTTGATTAAATATATAAATATGGAATAAAAACATGTGTACATTACCTGTGTGTGACATGTAGCTAATGTCACCGATGAGTCAGGACGTAAATGGGATTGTGCAACATGAGACAATCCAAAAGCCTACAATTACAAAAAAATAAGTGTGAATCAAAGTTGTACATAAATTAGTAAGATACAAATACTTAAAATCAATAAATGAAAAACATATTGCAGGTATATGCGGCTGACTCTTGGTGACTGGTGGGGCAGAGAATGAAGGACTGCCAATCTCAGTCGTACATGAGAGACCATACAAAATCACAAAAATATGTCAAACACATTATCAATTAAAGTTTATTTTGTTTAAAGTTTAAATGTATCAAGATCAAAGTGCATACCATGAATGGAGCACCGAGATGTTGAGGTGTCGATGTCGTATGATGACGGCTAATGAATGTTGGAGGGTCAACCCTCCTCTGTTCACTGAAAAATCCACATGTTATGGCTCATAATTGTATAAATAAGAAATTTAATATTACACTATATTTAAATTATAATTAAATTTACCTGTGCGGGATGATCATTGTCTGCATTGAGTAAATCAACATATGATGAGATATCATCTCTGGCATCACCATGTGTGCCATCATCATCATTGGCATATCCACCATGTGCACAACCAACATCATCACCATATCCACCATGGGTAGCATGGGTAGCATCAGGATCAGACTGGGGACCCATACATATACCCCCACAACTCGTGCAAACATGTGCTATGCTGGGGGTAGTCCTCACCTAGGTCATGCGCTATAACAAATTGCCCATAAGGGCACTCAAAGAACCAAGAGATGATTGCACTGCTCAATGATAGATAGGTGAAGGAAGTACAGGAGATGGAAGAGGAACAAGGGGCTCATTGCGCACATGATTTCTAGTTCTGTCACTCAATTTGGCCCCTGGCCTATCTTGTGGCATGCCCCGGCCAACCCCCTGAAATGCTCTCATGTCAAAATAATTGGGTTTCTTACCCAATTCAAACTCAACCCATAATTTCTTCAAAAAATAAAGTGGGACCTCATGATTAGCATGTGGTGGATGGTCAAATACCATCCACCACCACTCCCAAAAATGCTCTGCTATCTTGGGGTGTCTACACCATCTAATGGAAATGCGTGGCTTCTTGCCAACTATCTGCTCACTCATTGTAGGGTTCAAAAAATAGCATGCCAAATCATTTTTTGTAATTTTTAACTTATTAACCTATTTATAAGACATGCCATCAGCATAATATACATGCATAGACTCCCTCCATGACTCAAAACTATCAATCTCCTAGTCTAATGTTTGTATGGAATCTACTACGCCTTGCATGCTATCTGCAAGGCGTAGTAGTTGGACAGACAGATATGGATCATGCCTAATAATGTTTATGTCTCTCAAGATGTCCTCTACATTTCTCCTAATATTATCTCTCAGCTCTCTAGGTGGAGGTGGAGGTGGAGGGGGAGGGGGAGGTGGAGGAGGAGGTGGTGGTGCATGCTGACCTATAAGCTCATCCATGTGAAAATCATCCATATTGCCAATCTGCATACAAATAAAAACACGATAATTTACAATTAACATACTGTAAAATATATTTTACCTTACAACTTGAATGACTTAAATAATCAAAACTTAAGAGAGAGAGGAGAGAGAAGAGAGAGAGAGAGAGAGAGAGAGAGAGAGGAGAGAGAGAGAGAGAGAGAGAGAGAGAGAAAGCATGAACTAAATTTATGTTTTGGTTTTCTAAATTTATATTAAATGATTTTCTAAGTTTTGGTTTTCTAAGATAATAAAAAACAATAGTACGTAGAGAGGAGAGAGAGAGAGAGAGAGAAAGAGAGAGAGAGAGAGAGAGAGAGAGAGAGAGAGAGAGAGAGAGAGAGAGAGAGAGAGAGAGAGAGAGAGAGAGAGGAAGAGAGAGATTGAGAGAGGAGAGAGAGAGTGAGAGAGAGAGAGAGAGAGAGGAAGAGGAGAGAGAAAGAGGAGAGAGAGAAAGAGAGAGAGAGAGAGAGTGTGTGTGTTTTTAAATTTATGTTTTGGTTGAACTAAATTTATGTTTTGGTTTTCTAAATTTATATTTTGATTTTCTAAGTTTAGGGTTTCATAAATTAATTTTTTATCTAGGTTTACATTTTTGTTTTATTATCTAGGGTTTTGGTTTTCTATGTAGGGTTTTGCAATGTAATTTTGTATATACCTAAATTTTACTAGTTTTCTACTTTAGTATGGTAATTTACTAAGTAAATTGAAATAAAAAAGAATTACAACTTTGAAAGATAAAATATAATTAAATTTATGCAAAAATTTTGAAAATAACATTAAACTATACATTTTTAAATTAAAAATAACCTGAAACTATAATTTTTAAAGACAAAAATCATAAAAAAATAATAAAAAAGAATAGTACGTACCTGGAATACAAAAAAAATGGCATGTGGGGTCGACAAGGGGAAGCTAAACCAGGCGTCTGAGCTCAACCAAATGTGATTCCATTTTCGCTGTGGATGAAAATGATAAGAAATTTGTTTAAAAGAAAAAATATATAGATTTTCAAAATGGGTGCCCGATTTGTTCAAATTGGGCACCCATTTTGAACAAATCAGGCGCCCATTTTGCTTAGGGGTGCGTGATCCTAAACAGGTGCCCGATTTTTCAAATTGCTTCAGGCTCTTGAACCTAAACGGGCGCCCGATTCATAAACATCAGGCACCCATTTTGTATTACTTATTTTCCTTCACTGCGGACTCAGAATTGGCCCCCAACTCTGAACACACACCCTTCTCTTCTTTTTGTCTTGTCTTTTCGGGTTCCTTGGTGGGGCATGACAGATACACTATTACATACAAAATCACACAGATTTTTGTTATGAATTGGATGGTTATATTTTGAGATAATTATTGAAAATCACACCATGTATAAAAATACATTAATGTATCAATAAACATAATATCATTATGTTGTTTCTATTGTTTATAAATAGAAATTTTAAAAATGCAATTTCATATTAATATTAAATACCATTGACAAAAACATAAAATATCATCAACCAATACCACATTCAAGATTTTGTAATATGAATGATGGAATAAAGTGATAAGTTTAATGAATGCCTATTAAATTCTAGATATAAATCTCTTAAAATGGACAAAGCATCTCATCATCCATCCCATCATCATCATCCTCAAATTAAGATTATTCTCTATGTTTACATTTCTCTGCATACCTCTTCTTGATTACATCTCAAATCTACTAGTGCATATGTAATTGTCATTCATTCTCTCATTTCCAATCGTCCCACTTTGGTTTGAAGTGTTTCCCACCCCTCTTCTTTCACATTAGGATATCTAGGTTTCTAGTCCCCTATCATAAGAAAACCGTTTGTCATCATACCTATATGTATACAACCTCAAGAAATTTTCCAAATTCTTGTCTTGTTTATTTCTTATCTTTGATTTTAGGAACCCCAAATAATTGAAAACTCTCCCATCCTCCACCCAACCCAATATCATATTCTAACATAAATCAACAAGTTTAAAGAGTTTTGATATTGAATTTTGCAAAGTTTCACTCTAACCTAGAATTTTTTAAATCTTTTTTAGTGATCCCTCTTCATGAGGTTGTCTATTTTTTGATATTGTTCCCTCATAGTTGTTTCAAAAGGGGATAATTTATCTCAGAGTATAGACTCATTTAAAATTATATTTATAGTTTTTCCATTGAATCTTATAGGTTTACAAAATTGGTGTATCAAAAGAGTTATCTTTTGATGATATTCAATTAGACTATTGAGGCTCTAATATTGAGAAAACACAGTAGATTCTCACAAGGGAATCAGTCTCTAATTTATTTGTGAAGAGAAATGTTGATTTCCTTCACAGAAGTTGTTACAAACTCAACAATCTCACGAAATTCTTCCCTTGTAACACTTCATTTCTCTTAGGGTGCTTTGAACCTATTTCTATCACCATGTAAATGCGATACATTGGTTTCTCATGTCCATGTACAATAACACATAACATTTTCTTTTCATTTACCTGTAAAAAAATATCAGGATTGTCAAAATTTGTTAGTGTCAACCACTTAACAAATTTTCCATGATGCAATATTTGTCTAGACTTATATAGATCATTAAGGGCCATGCATGCCAGTTTATGTAGCTTAGCATATTATTCAATATACATATATCTTTGTTCAAATGTTTTCACAAGATATCTCATTTCATCTAGCATGAGGAGAAGACCTACTAAAGTTAATATTGTCTCTATATTACTTAACCTACAAAATAGCTCAATAGCTTTCCGATTCTCTACTGTGAGGTGATGTTCATACATTAATCTAATTAAGGATGGATATTATGAATAAAATCAATGTGTTGGCCCATCCAATGAGATCTATCTAGTAGTAATTGCTAGAAATCTAATATGGGAAAGTGAGATAATGGGGGGGGGGGGTGAATCAGGTATCTACTAATAACTGCACTTTGACATAATTTCACTTGCAAAACATAAACATTAAATTCAATACTAAGATAGATCTAACATTCTAATCATCATCCATGAAATTAAAAAATAACACAAACATTTTGGTTACCTAGAAACCCTTAAACATAAAGCTGGGGTGGGGATGACACCCAAAAATCTTCACTACTACAGTATTAAAGTTTTCCTGTTAGGGCTACAAAGTTTTATCATAACCTATTGATCTACCCTATGAGGGGTTTGCCTTTTTAGGATCTTAAAGACTTATACAATCTACCTTGGTAAAAGGATTTAAACTTACAACAAAGTAAGAAATCATTTAAGAGATTTACATAGGCCTGTTAGGACAACATTCTTAAGAGATTTACCTTGATTCACCTGTTAAAATGTCTTAGTACCTAATCCTTCAGTTTTCACTATGATTGCTGATAACAGATCTTCTCCTTCCAATACTTATCTAATTTCCTCAATTAGATATATCTCTATTCTGTCCTTCCCTGCTTAGCTCGGTCACTCTGACTAATCTCTGCCTATATCAAAATACTTCTCTATTCTACATATATGAGATCCTTCACATTCATACACCTCTCATACTCTCTTATATCATTTTAGGGTTCAAATCTCATCTTATATAGATAACAAAATAACTCCCTAGGTCAAGATCAATGATCTAGATTCTCTACTTATGTTACTTAAGCATTCCCTAAATCTAATCGGCTACATAGATTACATACAAATTAATGATTAAAAATATAAGGCATAATTGCCTCTCTTATTTCCTCAACAAACAGTAAATATTGTATAGATGTCATCCAAAATGGTTTACCTAAGTGTTTGTGCCATTACAAACACATATGTCAAATTTGGTTTGCTTAGCATATGAAGTCTCTAAAAATTGACATATGAAGTCTCTGACACTTGGCATTAATTTTTCTTCATATACTGGTGCTCAACACTGACACTTATATACAACTCGGCATAAACTAGTCAGCTATTACTTAAATACTCTGTGACCTCTGACTTTCTCTACAGTAACTACTACTTGGTAATTGTACAAGATACAAGTCTAGACTTAACTTGACCTTTACTAGATGGCTTGGTCGCAGTGATGACCGACCAACATTGCCTAGAAAATGACTAAGTGTAAGACACTAATAGACAAAAAAACTTAGGGATCAACAATCTCCCCCTTTAACATTAGTGGCAAAAACACTTTGTCATGACATTTACATTACAACAAGAGTACTCAGTAATATGAAAAGCTCCCCCTAAGACTTTGACTCGGTCTTCAAAAATATTCTACACATATATACACATAAGACTCTTTTGACATACAACTAAATATATACACATTACAAAATAGTATGTCATACCATGATATACATCCCTTCCTATATTTCTCTTTATTGTAGAATTTTAGTTCATGTCATTTCCCCTATTTCTGCTTTAGATTTTGTCATGGCATATCATTTCCCCCCTATTTTTGTCACTTGAAGCTATTGAGGTGTAGGGGTTTTGAAATATGTATCCAAAAATGGTTTATGGAGCTAGATTATCATACCTAATGTATTTTACCATCCAGATCTTACAAACTCCAAAACCTGTATTTTTATTTCTAGCTAGGTAGCTAGATCCACTAGGCTCTCGACAATAGAGAGATGAGGGTCTCTCTAGAATAACTTCTTTTTCCTTGATAATTCCTTGTGGATAACCTCTAGATGAGGTGTCATCACCATTTTTAGGTAAATTATCCTTGCCCTTATTTTTCCATCATTAGCCATCAACTCGGCTAATCTCCCTTGTATATGTAGCAATCTAGTGAAGTGGATGGAGCTGGAACTTGCATCCATGCTCAGTGAATGACTAGTAGACTTTAAGTATAATTACAGTTTATCAATTAAATCTTGATTTTCCTTACTAAACTCTTCAATATTACATAACTTCTTGTATAGAGAGTGAGCATTTTGCACAACTTCTTCTAAGTTAGTCACTAAGGCAGAAAGTTATACCTATTTTACTGCAATGTCAGTGGAAACCTTTTCTACTACCTTGGTGTAAACTTTCTCTAAGACCATTGCATGCATTTATCATTTGACTCACCATCATCACTATTCACCTTCTTAACAATTTGTACTAGTTGATCCCAGATAGGTGTTGACTCATTCACATCATCTATTTCAAAACCTTTAATAAATATACCTTTAATCGCATGTAAAACTCGCTTTTGTTGATGCTCTCTTCTTAACTCTTCTTTCTTTCTCTTCTTCTTCAAGATTTCTTGCAATATTGACACAGGGAAGAGGAGGATGAGGGGCCAAAGACACACCCTAATACATATCTACATTGTAGAGATCACACATGGAAGCAACAACACATAAATGAGAGAGAGAATGTAGATCTATTCCTTTATATTTCATCAAATAGATTCATACATGTTGGGTTGTAAGGCCTTCCTAGTTAGGGCTAGTTATTACAATTAAATTACAATAGTCCTCCAACATGTGAGGATTCAAAAACTATCTTCCAATTTCTAACTTCCATGTGAAGATTCAGAAACTATCTTCCAATTTCTAACTTCTATCTCCTACTGAAACTGACTCCTAAACTACAACCAATAACTACAATATATACAAGAGGCTACCAAACAAGTCATCCTTCAGATCCACCATTAACAGAAGGAACAACCAGATCTAGGTCCACATGCTTCCTAATGATAGATACCAACATTAAATTCGTGACCATAATTAAGTGCACAAGTTAGCCTCAACAGAAAAACAAAACAAATAAATTGGCAAGAAAGGATAATCGAGCACTAGGAAATTAAAAGATGAACTCAATTAATGAAGGAACTAAGAAACTACTGAGCCAACTCTGTCAAAGAAGGAACTGAGCAATAGAGAAAAATCAAACTTATTTTTGGTGACAAAAGATTTCCAAGGACCTGAGATGCTCCTACATCAGACACCTGGAGTTATTTGAAATGATTCTCTGAATCATGCACTAGGTACAACCCGAGCTAAATCCAACTCAGATTGTGAAATCCATGAACTATCTTCAATTGGTCTATTCTTCCACTTTACTAGATATTCCATATATTATTTTACTCTTGTACTTCTACCAACTCTTTATTCCAAAATCTTCTCAACTTCTTATGTCTGTCTCTTAGGATAATCATCTGATACTATCATTTATTCATCTGATTCATGGTACTCATATAAATTAACAATGTTGAATATAAGTGATATATCCATGTCATTAGGTAACTCAATCTCATAAGCATTTCCACTATTAATTTTTCTAAAAATATTGTAAGGACCAAACTTCTTCATTTTTAGCTTCCCATATGTTCCAACAAGAAATCTACCTTTCTTCAAATGAACCATTACTTCATCACCAACTGCAAAAGTATTATGTCTTCTTGATCTATCAACTCTGTCTTTGTATTTTTTATTACTTTTATCTAACTTATGTTTCACATCTTCATGCAATGTCTTCATGAAATCAGAAAACTTTTCTCCTTCAACACTTCTCTTTTCTTCATCAGCAATATCCCTCAAATTTGATATACCTCTCAGTTGGATTCCATTTACAATCTCAAAAGGCATTTTTCCAGTACTCCTATTCACTTAATTATTAAATGAAAACTCTTCTTGTGCCAACACAAAATCCCAATTACTCGGTGTGTCTCCAACTAAACTTCCCAAAAGATTACCGAATCTTATATTCACAACTTTTTTTTGTCCATCAGTCTATGCATGAAATGTAGAAGTATACCTCAACTCGGTACTGAAATTTCTCCAAAGGGTCTTCCAAAAGTATCCAAAAAACTTACTATTTCAGTTAGAGATGATACTCCTCGGTAATCCATGCAATCTGATAATTTCCTTAAAGAAAAGATCTTCTATATGGACTGCATCTGATGTCTTTCTACAGGGTATAAAATGTGCCATCTTAGAAAATCTATCCACAACAAAAAATATAGAATCATTACCTCTTACTATCTTTGGTAAGCCAAGAACCAAATCCATACTGATATCAATCCAAGGTTTCTGAGGAACAAAAATTGGTATATACAATTTAGTATTCTGACTTACTCCCTTTGCAACTTGACAAATTCCACAACTTCTCACAAATTTCTAAACATCCTTATACAACTATGGCCAAAAGTATTTCTCCTTAAGAAAATTTAATGTCTTGTCAGCACCAAAGTGTCTAGCCAAACCTCTACTATGTTTCTCCTTTATCAAATTAGTTCTCATTGATCCTCTCGGTATACACAACTGAATACCTTTAAACAACATACCTCCTTGAATAAAATAGTCTTCACATTTAGTACTCGGTTGATCTTGAATAGGTGCTCTGCATTTTCTCCATGGCTCAGAAAAATTAGGATCAAATTCATATGAATCTCTCATGTCATCAAAACCAAGAACTTCAATTCTCATCTCAGTCATCAAAGATCTTCTACTCAATGCATTGAGAAACTTGGATAGTGACTCCACTCTTATGTTTTATCACAAATGTATAACTTTGCAAATGTTCAACCCATTTCATATGTCTCTGATTCAACTTATTTTGACTACCCAAATACTATAAAGCTTTATGATTGGTATACAACACAAATTCCCCTGATATCAAATAATGTCTCCATTTCTTTAGGGCTTGAACAATAGCATAGAATTCTTGATCATACAAAGAATATTTCCTTTTTGCATCATTCAACTTTTCACTAACAAAAGAAATAGGTTTACCTTCTTGACTCAACACATCTCCTATTTCACTACTACTTTCATCACATTCCACTTGAAATACCTTATTAAAATTAGATAATGATAACATAGGCAATTTAGCAACCTTCTGCTTCAGAGTCTCAAAACTTTTATCAGCTCCATGTGTCCACTTAAATTCTCTTTTATCTCCTCCCATAGTCTCAGCCATAGCATTACAAATTAAACTAAAATTCCTAATTAACTTTCTACAAAAATTTGCTAAACCATGAAATGATCTTACCTCGCTAGCATTATCAGGTGTAGGCCAATTCAAAATAGCTTCAACCTTTTCAGGATCCATTTTCAAACCATTAGCTGAAATAAAAAATCCCAAATACATAATCTCCTCTTTCATGAAGGAACACTTTTTCAGATTAATCAACAACTTTTCTTCTTTCAACCTCTTCAATACTTGTTTAACATGCAATAAATGCTCTTCTCTGGTCTTAGTGAATATCAAAATATCATCTAGGTATACAATCACAAATTTACCTAAGAATTTCTTCAAAACGTCATTCATCAATCTCATAAAAGTACATGGTGCATTAGCTAAACCAAAAGGAATAACCAACCACTCATACAAAATTTCTTTTGTCTTAAAATAAGTCTTCCACTCATCACCTTCTCTGATTCTGATCCGATGATATCTTCTTTTCAAATCAATTTTGGTAAAATACTTTTCTCTGGACAAACTATCCATTATGTCATCCATTCTCAATATAGGAAACCTACATTTCACTATTATCTTTTTTATTTCTCTGGAATCTGTACACAATCACCATTCTCCATTCTTCTTAGGTTCCAATATATCTAGTAGTGCACAAAGACTCAAACTTTATTGGATCAAACCTTTTTGCAATAATTCTTGAATCTATCAATTCAATTCCTGATTCTTGGTAGGTGTCAATCGATGTGGTGCCTTATTTGGTAAATAGCTCCAGGGATTAAATCCATACAATGATCAATGCTTCTTTTTGGTAGAAAACCATTAGGTAAATTATTAGAAATGATCTCTCTATACTCGGTGAGTATCTTGTCAATCTCCTCAGGGATGCTATCCTCTATTTTCTTACTCGGTTTGTTAGGAATCACAACAAAACACAAATCATTCTTTTTCAAATCCTTAAAAAAATTTCTTCCTTCCATCAAGCAGACTTTCATAGATGTACAAACACTACTAACAAGTTCTTCAGTCAAAGGTAACAAGATTTATCTTCTTCCATCAACCCAAATAGTGTATTTATGCAATCTCCCATCATATATAGCATGCCTATCATATTGCTAAGGTCTACCTAGAAAAATATGACAACAATCAATAGGCATGATATAACATAACACCTTATCACATTACTTTCCAATTTTCAAATTCACATAACATTGTTCACTTACCAAGAGTGTATGCTCATCCTTGATCCATGAAATCTGATAGGGCTCTAGGTGTTCCAACCTTTCCAACTACAACTTTGTAACCATTTCCTCAGATGCCAAGCTCTTTGAGCTTTTACTATCAATGATTACCTTCCACACTTCATTAGAAACTCTACATTTGGTCTTGAACAAAATTTCCTTACCGGATCTTCCTTATTTCTTTCACTCCAAAGTTCTCTCCTTACCATCAAGTTCTTTTCCTTCTCAAGTTCATTTTATGAATCTTCTTGCACCAAATAATTTCTACTGCTACTAACCTTCTTACTTGCATGCATGCACTCAAATGATCTATTTACTTCTTCTCCACATTTGTAACATGTTCCTCAGAATCTACCTCTATTATAACCACCTTGGTAGTTATTGCCTCTTCCTCTAGATGAAATTTCACCTTTCCACCAAGTCTTGCCTTTATCTAGATTTGTCTTTTCTAGATCAGATCTATTGTTTTCACTATAAGATCTACCTCTTTGTCTTTTCTCATGTCTTTTGTTCAATTTCTCCTCAACTTTCAAGGCAAATTGATAAGCTTCCTCAATGTTTTCCAACTTGACCAAACTAATTTCTTCTTGGATGGAAAATCTCAATCCATTCAAGTACCTAGAAATTATTTCCACTTCATCTTTATCGCATATCTAGATTTGATATCTAATCTATAGAATTCTTTAGTATAATCTTTTACCTAGCTATCTTTCTGCCTTAAACTTTGCATTCACCTAACTAGGTTAATCTGGTAATCACAAGGTAAAAAATTTTCTTTGAACTTATTTACCATCTTATTCCATACCTTAATTTTGTCTTTTCCTTTCCTCTTTCTATCCAACTGCAGATGCTCCCACCACAAGGATGCATGAATCTTCAACTTTGTGCTTGTAATTTTAACCTTCTTTTCTTCAGGGACACTTTCATATTCAAATTACTTTTCCATCTCGGTGATCCAGTTGACCAATTCATCCAAATCTAGCTTTCCAATATACTCAGGAGGATTGAAATGTGGTGTAAACTTTAGATTTGTAAAAGCTTTCAACAATATTTCCTCACCTTGATCCATCAGCTTGTAGGTTCTACATCACCTTGTTCTTCCTCAATTTCATCATCACTAACATTTTCAAGATGTCTTCCTCTACTCTGGGCTATCTCAACAACATCTAATCTAGCAGCAAGTTGTCTCAACATGTCTGCCAATCCTGGATCCACATCTTGCCTCCCACGAACTATCTTAAAACCCTCTTCAATTGTAGGCTAGATCACAATCTGCTACCCCACAAAAAATCAACTAGGGTTTGACAAGAAGGAACCCTCAAACCTAGATTTTCAAATCTAGATATAGATCTAAGCTTTGGTCTAATACCACCTGACGCAGGTAAGAGTCAGAAGAGGGACCAAAGGTACACCCTTATCCAGATCTACCTTGCAGAGATCACATAAAGAAGAAAAAACACACAAATGAGAGATAGAGTTATATTTCATCAAATAGATTCATACATGTCAAGTTGTAAGGCCTTCTCGGTTAGGGAGTCCTCTAACATGAGAGGATTCAAAAACTATCTTCAAATTTATAAATTCTATCTCCTACTGAAACTAACTCTTAAACTAGAACCAAAAACTACAATATATATAAGAGGCTATTGAACAAGTCAGCCTTCAGATCCACCATTAATGGAAGGAACAACCAGATCTAGGTCCACATGCTTCCCAATAATAGATACCAACATTAAATTCATGACCATAATTAAGTGCACAAGTCAGCCTCAGCACAAAACTAAAACAAACAACTCGGTAAGCAAGGATAATTGAGCGCTAGGTAATTAACCGACCAACTCGGTTAATGAAGGAACCGAGCAACTACCGAGCCAACTCGGTCAAAGAAGGAACTGAGAAACACATAAAACTCAAACTTTTTTCTGGTGACATGGGATTTCCAAGGATCCAAGATGCTCCTGCATCAAATATTTGTATTTTCTTATATTTTAAGCTATCAATGTCCCACTTAGGAATCACAGTAACTTCATCAAGTGTATCTTGTGTTCCCAGATATTTCTCCTTCTTCTTAATTTATTTCTTCCTCGGTGTATTCCTACTCGTCAATTGTATTAGATATTTTATGGCCTCTTGTTCCTTAGGCTCTAGTTTTTCATTTTCTATCTCTTCTTCAACCTTCTTTTCCTCCACATGAGGACTTTTTATGACTAGAGTAGACTTATCTTCTTTCTCTTTAAGACTCTCCTTGGCCTGTTCTTTCTTTTCCTCCTCGACATGTGTATTCTTGGTTGTGATTTTTGACTTGTCCTATTTCTTAGCACTAGTACTCTATGAGGCTTGATGTTCAATTGTGACTATGTGATGACTTATAAGTATAGTGTCCATAGTTGATGTACTCTCAATCCTTCGATAATCTTATACCTAAGCTAATACTGGATTGGTTCTCGGTAGAAACTTATCTCGGGCTACCTCCCCAAGTATTTGTTTCTGAATTTCCTCCTCAGTTAATATTTTTTTTTACTGGTATATCCTTAGTGATATACACAATTATGATCACATCCTGTGATCTACTTACTTCTTCCTTATGTCTTGCTTCTTCCTCAACAATATTTGGTTCATCAAGATCTTCCTTGTTATCCAACTCCACTTTACTGGATGTGCCTTCACTTAGTTGTGAGCTCTTCTCAATTATTAATCCAAAGATAATTTTCCACAACATTGTGCTCTCTTGAACAATATCTTCAACCTTATATTGTAGAATAGAATATCTGTTAAAAATGATAAAGAACAAATAGGAAATTGTTTAATCCAAGAGCAAGGAGTTAGGAAACAATACCATGAATTTGCACAATAACTAGGAGCATACACCAACAAGGTAAAGAGGAGACAAGAATTTGAAAGGGGAAAGCTAAGAAAAGCCCTTGTGAATTATGAATGAGGCATGAAAAGCCTAAAGAGAGAGAGAGAGAATATGAGCACTTAGCTCAATACAATATGATAGAACTATGA
Source organism: Chamaecyparis obtusa (assembly GCA_027943335.1). Classification (NCBI taxonomy): domain Eukaryota; kingdom Viridiplantae; phylum Streptophyta; class Pinopsida; order Cupressales; family Cupressaceae; genus Chamaecyparis; species Chamaecyparis obtusa. The sequence goes on from BSBK01000389.1 coordinate 376,422, forward strand.
AAGAGAGAAATTGAGAGAGTTGTGAGAAAAGATTGGTGTTGAGTGTGTGGAGAGATATCTCTATAAGTAGAGATGAGTGAAGGAGTTCAAATTGTAACTCCCATGTGCATGTAAGCCACATCCATAAGAGTGTGTGGGCCAAGTGTGATGTTCCTCTTAAGGAGGAAAAGAACTAATTTACAAATTACAATAAATATTTGTCCTCACATATTCCACTAGAGGACGAAATAGAATGTAGTGGAAAGAAGACAAAAAATAAGTATAATAGGATACCTTGGCATATATCCTAATATATTACAACAAGAAAAGATTAATAGTCTAACCTTGGTTTATAAATACACCAAGGAAAGATTACAAATTCTAACAATATCCTTGGAGCTTGGGTACAAGCCGCCTTCTATAATTCTCCATATATTTGCTTTATGTATGCTAGGGATAGATCTGACATGACTTGGTCTAGAGTGCTCTCCCTTATTTGTTTTTCAGTCATCATGGCATACTACCATTTTCGATCTATTCTTTTGTACAGTTCTTCAGGGATAAGATTCCTAGTCTGTAATGGTTTCATTTTGAATGTACACAACATCTCAAGCATAGCCTCTTCCACTTTCTCTTTATCCTCATTGTTCAATTTTCAAACTTTATTTTCTTACAGCCTGCTAATCCAACAATGCTCTTGATATTATGGTATATCTCATCCATAGTCAATTGTATTCTCTATAATGATGCCTTCTTCTTGGTATTCTCATTAGTATTTATTTTCTTATCATCATCATCATCATCATAATCATCTTTCTCCAAGATTAGCTTCCTTCTTGGTTTCTTCCTTATGTTGCTCGACACAGCCTTAGCCTGAATTGGTTTCCTCTTTCCTGATGTTGGTGTTTTTCTCTATGGCTCAACAATTATGACAGTAGAAGCTACCCTTGTTATCGGTCTAAGTACTATAGGAGGAGTGGGGTTTGGTTTCTATAGTTGTTTCTTTCTCATCTCGACAACTGATGCATTCTTTCCTTTCTTTGTGATTTCAGTCTCCTCCTCTTCACCTCCTTCCAATTCACTAGACTTATCCTCTTGTAACCCTTGTGTTAGAACAAGAGTTACATTTTCCTCTTCTCCTTCTCCTAGAATCTTCTCTAGGTTCCTAACTAATTTCTTCCTTTTTCTCTCCATGGTTGTAGTTTTCAACCCCATAGTTATCTTGGACTTAGCCTCCTCATAAGTCCCAAAAATTTTAGCTTTTCTATGAATTTATTCAACTAATAAGAAATAATGGCTGCTATTGTCTCATCTACATTAACCTCATAAGGTAGTGGCCTAAGCCATGATACCCTTGGTATAAAATCTTGAGCATATGTATAATCGGTATCTATTGGGAAACATATATATGTTCTAATACTTCTCCACTAGGGATATAGGAATCCTACTTCTCTTCCTCATTTTCTTTTTGAACTCTACAAAATAGCTATCCATCACACTCTCAAAATCCTCTCCTAATTGATCAATAAACTCATTTATCTATTTGGTGATTGGTCGGTCGTTATTCCATACAACATCGCCAATGGTAGGCAAACTATTCTGAACATAGAAGAATAAACAAGTAAGTAGAGAACCAAACTTACACATTTTATTCTTTTCTTTCCTGATAGAAGTGAGGTTCTCATCAAGCTGTCAATTGTAGCTCGGCAAGATGCTAAGTATGATCTTTCTTCACCATCCTCCATGCCTAGTCAAATGCTATATAAGGAACACTATCTAACCTACTAGATTGGTATAATTTTTGAGCAATCACTCTCACTACAAAATCTATTTTTGGATCAGTGATTGTAGAGATAGTCATCCCTCTTTTTTTCCATACCGCCCAAGTGTTTTCTTGTATAATTTCCTTACTCTGGAATCTCATTTTCTTTTTCCCTGAAAGACTAGGGTACTTGGTGACTCAGTGTGTCATCTCCTTTATAATCTTGATCGGTCCATCCTCCAGTCGTATCTTCATGTCATGTATTCAACTCAACATAATATTTATTCATTAAACCTTAAAGTTCTATGAGAAATCAAGGGCATGCACCAACCCTTTCTCGACAATCTTCTAATGTTCATCCTTCAAAACTCCATTGTTACATAGGTTTTCATATGCTTCCCTTACCTCATAATCTCCTATTTCTCTGATCTTATACATGTAGCATGTTCATACATTGTTAATCATTAAGACCTTAGGAGGGATCAATGATAGGGCACCTGTGAGATCTCCTTTCACCGCACTTTTAGGAATGGCTTGAAATTTCTATGGTTTGCATGCATTGTTCCTTACAAGTTGAACATTTAATACTTCATTTCCTTGCTTCTTGACTTCACCAGATGAAGTAGATGCCATATCTCTTAAATATAGGGTTCAAATAATGAATTTGAGTTACTTAGTAAATACCTCGTTAAACAGTCCTTTTAAATTTTTCGATGACAAGCTGTATATATCTTTGCAAATTTTACTTAGCACAAATAGCTCTGGTTAATATCCTTGAAATCATTGGTGAAATGAGAGTAAATGGTAACATTATTCTTTATAGACACCAAAAGGTTAGATTAGGGCTTCATTAAATGATTTTTACATTGGGTAGGTGTATATAGTTGTCTTTGCCTTCTTATGTAGACTCGGTTAACATGATCTCGGTCAATACTACCATTATTTTTTAGCTCGATACATATCACATCTTAGCTAATGTAGGAGCTCAACATACACTCTGTAACTTAGTCAATATGGACTAAAATACTGATGCTCGACATCAAATATGCAGTATGACTTCTTTCTCAAATCTATCCTAATGCATCTTAATTTATGCAGTTATGGACTTTAGCATATCAAATGTTAGGAACTGATGTAAAAATGAAGCATAATAAGATTCAGTTCCTCACATACCATCTTTTCTTAGTTAGAAGTAGTGTGATCTCCTAATCTATTGGATTGGGTGACTTCAAGTTCATTGGCTCCACTATTGCTTGCTTCTTATTTCTTTTTCCATGTCTTATTTATTTGATTCCTTTTTTTTTCAATAGTCTCTTCATTCCTAACTTGTTCATTGCTCGGTGCATGTGTTCTGTAGTCCCTTTTTATGTGAGCAATCTTATTGCATTTGTAACAGACCATACTTCCACTCATCCAACTCTTGGATTTTCCTCTAAAATGTTTCTTCAAATAGTTTACTCTAATATGACCATATTCTTGAAAATAATGACAACTATACCATGTATTGTAGTCCCAATTGTATGTGTTACCTTTCCTAAGTGCTTTAGTCTGCTTATTGGATGTCCATTTAGCTTTAGATCTATATTCTTGTGCTCTATGACCATATTCCTGACAATTAAAACAATGTCCTTGAAATCTAGGTGAGGTAGGTGGATTACTAACCTTTCACCTACATTCATGTGTTTGATGTCCACATTTCTTACAATTAAAACAATTTCCATTGAACTTTTTTTTAGGATTGGACTTACCATTCTTGCTTCTATAAATGTTTGTTGTGTGCCCTAGCTTTCCACAATGATGGCATGTGGGTTTCTTATTCTTTGAATTTGCATTTCTTTTTTCTCCACCTTTTGATGGTTCTCCTTCTTCAGTGGATGTCAGGTGCTCATCATGTCCTAGTCCAAAAGCATCACTAGATCTTCTAGGTGACCTTAAAAATTCTTCAAAGTATTTCATAGATTCATTGGGTTTGTTCATCCTTTTATTGAGTTCCTTTTTAGATATTAGTTTATTCTTCAGTTAGCTATTATTTGATCTGAGATTTGTGATTTCCACATCTTTCTTTCTCAACTCTTGATTAGTAAGTGAGAGTTGATTCACCATGTCTAATTGATTGTTTGTTAGCCTCTACATGTCACATGTCCTCTCATTAAGTCTTACAGACATTTTTCTTTTATCCTGTTCAGTCATTGTCTTGTCTTCTTCAACTTTATTTTTCTGTTCAATTACTTCACATAATCTTATTGATTGACTTTCTTGTTCTCTCTTCAAGTTTCTAGTATCTTCATTTAGTATGTTATTTTTCTCTAGTAGATTTTTTATAGCTTTGTCACTTTTAGTAGAATTTCCATTGTCAAATAGACCTTTAGTATCCTCTTCTTGATATTGTGTTTCATTCTGTTGAATTGCCAATTGTCTCCTCCTGCCTGAGGATTTATTCAATTCACCTCTGGCCACTTCAAGCTGATGTAGTGCAAGCTGAATGTCAATCTTCTGATTCTCTATGATCTTTGCTAGCTTATAAACCTCCATCTCCAAGACCTTAACTCAGAAGTGATTAGACTTCTCTAAGAGACTTAGGTCTGATACCAATTTTTTGAAATCTAATATGGGAAAGTGAGATACTAAGAGGGGGGATGAATTAGACATCTACTAATAACTAAACTTTGACATTATTCCACTTCCATAACATAAACATTAAATTCAATACTGAAATAGATCTAACATTATAATCTTCATCCATGAAATTGAAACATAACACAAATATTTTGGTTACCCATAAACCCTTGAAAGGTAAAACTAGGGTGGGGATGGCACCCACATATCTTCACTACTCCAATATTAAATTTTTCCTATTAGGGCTAAAAATTTTGATCATAACCTATTGATCTACCCTGTGAGGGGTCTTCCCTATTAGGAGCTTAGAGACTTATACAATCTACCTTGGTAAAAGGATTTAAACTTACAACAAAGTAAGAGCTCGGTTAAGAGATTTACATAGGCCTGTTAGGACCACTTTGTTGAGAGATCTACCCTGATTCACCTGTTAAAATGTCTCAGTACCTAATCCTTCAATTTTCACTATGATTGTTGATAATAGATTTCTCCTTCTAATACTCATTTGATCTCCTCAATCAGATATATCTATGTTATGTCCTTAACTGCTTAGCTCGATCACTTTGACTGATCTCTACCTATATAAAAATACTTCTTTGTTCTCCATATATGAGATCCTTCACATTCATACTCCTCTCATACTCTCTTACATCATTTTAGGGTTCAAATCTCATCTTATATAGACAAAAAAATAATTCCCTAGATCAAGATCAATGATCTAGATTCTCTACTTATGCCGCTTAAGCATTCCCTAAATATGATTGGCGATATAGATTGCATAGAGATTAATGATTACAAATCTAAGGAATAATTACCTCAATGATTTCCTCAACAAACATTAAATATTGTATAGATGTCGGCCAAAATGGTTTACCTAAGTGTTTGTGCCATTACAAACACATATGTCAAATCTGGCTTTCTCGACATATGAAGTCTTTGACTCTCAACATTAACTGTTCTTCATATACTAGTGCTTGGCACTGACACTTCTATACAACTCAGCATAAACTACCTAGTTATTACTGAAGTACTCGGTGACCTATGACTTGCTCGGTAGTAACTACTACTCGATAATTGTACAAGATGCAAGTCTAGACTGAACTCATCCTTTACTAGATGGCTTGGTCCCAGTGATGACTGACCAACATTGCCTAGAAAATAACTAAGTTTAAGACACTAATAGACAAAAAAACTTAGGGATCCATAGTAATATCCTTAATAAGCTCATTCCCATCAATTATTCCATTAAATTTTTTTTAGAAATTTTAAAAACCATTTTGGAACTCAACATAAGTATGAGTGGAGCTCTTTGACTAAATCTTCAACATTAGAGACTAGATTATAGGTGCTCACAATTCTAAAAGATAGATTCATTATTTGGGCCATGCAGTGAAAGGAAATAATGTAGGCTAAACTTGCATTACTAAATTTCCATCTACTCCTACAAATCAACTTTTTGGTAATCGTCAACTCATCCATACCTCCATATTCAATTAAAGAGCTCTTAAATAGTTTCTCGATAAATCTTTCATTGTCACACTCTCCTTTATTTTAGCAACAAATATTAGATGAGGTTGGATGGCATGGTTCCATACCATATAAACATGCATGCATATCTAGGATGTATTATCTATTGCTATAGTTCTTTGTCTAATGAAAATGAAACAAAGTTTCACACTCTTATTTTTTCCTTCATATCTTATTTTTCGACCTCAATAAGGCAACTTTCTCAGTCCCATCCATTGTTTACTAACCAATGACTATGATGATATTTGAGAGATTTCAACCATTCTAATAAAGTACTCATTTGTGGGTAGTCCATCATAGGACACCCTCTACTCAAAAGCTAAAAATAAACACTTAACTAAACATCTTTTCCTAGTTCTATTGTCATTGATTTTCACATAATAGCTTGAATATAACCTTTACATTTTTCAAGATTCAATTGCTATATTTTCAAATGTGCATTTTATTCTAAGGCATTCTTGGCATGCTGACATTGCCCCTTTATTTTTCATCTAATCACTGATTTTTCAATTCCATCTATGATTTGTTCTCATAAAATTTTCCATATGGTTCTCTATGGTTTCAAGTTTTAGCTACAACCTCTTTTCCTTATTAAATTTTGAAATAAAAATATCACACCTACATTCTACTGGAGGGTTATAATCTTTATCTCGATTATGTACTAGTTCAATAAATGGATACTTTGACACCCAATCAATTTTAAAACTCTTTGTTGACATATCCAACTCCTGACCCTTTTTGTATTTGGATTTTATTTTCCCCTTCTATGCCTCATCACCTATGACATTTTCACCCTTGTTGATTATCTCATTCCTGCTACCGTGGGTATCAACCAGATAATCTTAGTCAAGATCATCATCCTTTGAGCTATCACTAGTGATTTTTTTAGTGGCTAATATTCCCCAATTGACTAATTTTTTAAAATTTAGAATCTAATTATGGCTAATAATTCAAGATTTAAGGCAACCTAAATTTCCATATTTTTACAAAATTTGGTATTATAAATATTTAAATCTACCAAAAAATTATTTTAATAAAATTTTGAAATCAAAGATTTGCCACAATATTTAATACATGATTAGATTTGATTCACCTAAATTTTATAAGTTATTGGAGAAATCAAAATTAATTTGCTAATAATATATCATAATTATTAGCTATCTTAGGACTATATCACCAATATCTAGTTGTCACTATTGATTTAAAATATAATCTAATGATCCTCGTAATACTACATGAGGTAAAAATGTTCCTATTTGATTTTTAATGCTTTTGGGGTCTAGGATTTCCTTTGGATTGTGGATCACAATAGAAAGAAATTGTCTTGAAGAAATTATGGGTCCCATTAGAATTAAAAATATCAATACATTTATCTCACACAATACAACAAGGGTTATTATATTACATTTAAAATAAATAGTAGAAACTAAATATTATAATCTATCCCAGCTTAAACCCATTAAAGATAATTACATATAGCTCAACAAATTTTGACAAGAATTCTATGTTTTTAAAATGGAAGCATTCACCATAGTGATTAATGTTATCACCTAAAAAATGGTCTAGCCATATCAATTGTCCTAAATGCTAATCAAAAGATCAAATCCTTAATGAAGTGATCAAATAAATTTCCCAAGCATAATTGTATGATTGAATTAGATAAATTTAATTACATAATTCATTAATCACAAAATCATCAATCATCATTCATCAAGGATGATCCATTAATTAATTCTCCTAAGCCATTTAATAAAATTCACAATAGAAAATCTCATGGCTAAGGAAATTAATTAGTTTGATTTAATAAATTTTCATATTTGCACACTCACCACTAAAGGACAAATGACTCAAATCACTCCAATGAAGCTTAATCACATGGATCAATTGGAGTCTCAATCTTAAAAATCCATCAAGGATGTATCTCAAGGATGTATATTTAACTAAGCTCAATGAATGCATTATATATCTAGCTCCTTATAATAATATCATGCTACAAATTTGAGTCTAGATCATTCTTTATTCTTTCATCAATTCTTCTAGTTGTATCAATTCATCCTTATAGCTATTCAATTCTTCTTAATTGCATTCATGTAGATGCATTTTTAATAGAGTCTTCCATCTCATAATGGCTTGTCAATAGACTATTGCCAATTTTGAGAGCACTAACATAGATAGATCATACTCAATGTGATTAGGAAGTAATAGGAAGGTTTTCATTGGTGTATGATTAATTTTTTATTGAGTTTTACATACTAACCAATGATATAATGATATATTGGGTGTGTTGTCATAGATTTCATAGGTACACATTAAAATACACACATTTTTGGTTCCCACCATGTGGTTGAATCATATATTTGTCTCAAAGTTGATCAAATTTTGTGCTTAGTTGACCCCTGGTTCACATATTTTACATGGGATGGTAAATTGTTTCATACAAAATTATTTATGTTAATCAATTTTTTTCTCAATTGACAAATATTATTGTACGAACATTTTGCACTATTATTTTGTATGGGATTGAAAAGTGTCTCATACGAAACTATCATTTTAAAAGTGTTTCATATGGCATTGAAAATATTTTCATATCAAAAACTATTAGTCTGGGTCCGTATTTTTTTATGGAAAAAAAAGTGCATTTTGAGGGTTTATTTGATCTTGATTTCAGATATATAATTCTAATCTTGGCTATTTGTATCTCTACTTGATTGAATTTAACAACCTAACCTATTTGGTTTGGATGTTTGTCAGAGATTTCTTATCAAATAACTCTAAAGTAAAAACAATAATCAAACTACTAAAGCTTGTTTTGGAGGTTTCCAAGGAGATACAAATGAATAATCTGTTTGACTGGTTTAATTGATTTTCTTAGGAAACCTTAATAAGACTTACTTGTAGAGTCTATTTGAGTAATATGGGAGTATGCTCTTGTCTCTACGAGACAATCAAAAACCTAGACTTGCTTCATTTTTCACTTAGAAAGGAGTCTTTGGTAAATGAACAATGTTCTTATTGTGCTTGGGAGAAACACATTGGATATGAGAGTATGATTTTGTATCTTAGAGAAAATCAGGAATCTAGACCCCTAGTTATTATCCATATTTTTATCTTTTTCATTTTACCTTTAGAGAGCCTTTTGTTGAGGAAAAAATCTTGCAAAAACAACTCAAGTGAGAGAAAGGAAACAAAATCCTCTTCCATTGCACTATAATCAAACACCTCCTTGATATTAAAGTGTTATAGAGAAAATATATCTTGTTCCTAGTATTCATTGGGGTCTATAAGACCTAAATAGAGCTTGTACTACCATGTTGCCTTGCATGATTCACAAGAAATCTTTGACCAAATGACCTGACTAGACACGCTAAACTAGAAGCATACCTAGCTCACCTAAAAAAGAAATCATAATATTTGTGTAGGAGGGGCAAGAATATATCCTAAATATCACTCACCATATGCATTTCCTTGATTTTTTAAAAATAGATAATATGGCATTGAAGGTCTCATTACGTAGTCTCCTCTAACTATAGTTTGCGTAGCTCTCACATGGGAAAAAACATGGGCACACTTTAGGGGGTGACAATTCAATGTGAGCTAAAGGAATACCACATGTGGTCAAAGGTTTTGATAATTTAACCAATTTCCTTAGGGTTAATCTTTCCTGATATTGTCTTCAATTGTAATAAACCCATGAAAACAAGGTCTTCTTTAAGGCCAAAAATATACACTTGATGTTAGGGTTCTACAGACAAAAAGTGTGTTGTTCTATATTTTACATGTGTGTCTATGAATCAAAACTCTTCAAAATTCATCCAAACACATTCCAAACAAGTCAAATTTTCCTCAAGTCAGTGGTAGACCTATCAACCAATTAGTTTTTCTCACCAACTTCCATCTTATTTCGTACAAACCAAGGTTTAAGGAAAAGGGTTTGACAGTAGAATTCATCTTATTTCATATGAACCATGATTTGAAGACAAGTTTTTCACATTGGCCATCATTTTCTTTCATACAAACCATGGTTTTAGGGGTCACAATTTACTAGATTTTTACATGATACCCTAGACATTTACGTATAAAATATACCTAGTTTTTTATCAGACTCTATATGTTTTCACACCAAGTAATTTCAGATACACTTTTTGGTCGTCGATCAGGTCAAATCATCATAGATTGCATAATCAGGCTTCAACACCTTGATGTCATTATCCTTGGTTCAATTGTTCATTGTCTTATCAAGTATCACATCTATTTATTTATTTTCTCCATATCAATCCTTATCTTTGGTTTTAGAGGTCATCATTAGGGATCATAAAACTCTCACCTAGACCTCTTAAACTATCAATCTATCAACATTCAATCTTTCAAAAACTTGGACAAGTTCTTGCACATATCATCATCAATTAAACCTAATCATTCATAGCTTGGTTGTCCAAATTTTAATGAATCATGTTATAAACCAAATATCATCATTTTCAGAACCTATTAGATCCCCAAAACATAAAAAAAATTACAAAAAATTTACCCCAACTTGGAGAGGTCATAACTTTTGACACAATGCTCAAAATCCTAAATTGTTTTCACTGTTGGAAAGGTCTCCATGAAATATAATATCAATCTATAAAATAGTGTGCCTTTGGAAACCCAATTTTAGAGACCAATGAAAGTCTCAACCCCCAAAAATGAGCAGATGGCCTCTGAAAATATAAATTACTAAAACCTAGTAAAAACTAAAAAAAAAAGAAACATTTTCATTTTTATTGTCCTTTAGATCTAGGATCATGACCTCCTTGGTACATCAGATTCAAGATCCTGACAACAAACATCATTTCTAGTTCATTAAATTTGGTCAAGGTGAACTCTCTATGCAAGAGAGAATATATTTTCTCTAATCTTCTAGATAAGAACATCAAGACAGTCTTATAGTGGTTGAAAACAAATGGCCTAGATACTATGTTCATAGAAAAAATGGTGAAGAGAATCTTATTGTATCCCTATCAAAGAAGATCCAATATTTGTAATCTCAAATCCAAGACTTGAAGGAAGAAAAGGATACATCATCTAAAGAGTAATCATTAAGATCAATTTGTCCTTTTCTCTTTGATCATGATCTACACATGTCATCATCTTGAAACAAAAATTTTATATTATAACTTCACATAAATTCTATCACCGATCAAGAATAATGTCATATCAATCTCATATGGGATCAATAACATCTTCATGACCATCCCATTTTTTATCAATAATATTTTCTAAAAATTCATAATAATCCAATTTATGATCAAGAACTTGAAGATTAAGTTACATTACATTCAGTTGAGAGTCTTGTCTATCAGTCCTATGACAAAAATGAGTCAAATCATCATGATCTTCAATCTCAAATACTTTTGACCAACACAAGTGAATCTAAAAGTCCATTGGATAGATCATTCACTCATTTTGGACAATATTATGAATCATCTTTGTTGCCTCAAATCACTTCATGTGGTTTTGTATTCTTAAGTAACTATTATTCCTATCATAGACATAACAAACATAAGACTTCAAATTGCATGGAATTGAAGCATAAAATTCAAGATCTTATTAACAATGATATAATCAAAAATGAAAATCCTAATGAATCCTCTAATGAAGATACCACTCTCAAGAAATATCTAAACCAAAAACTCGTATCTAGTATTATTCCTCATATAGCCTCTACTCCATCATGCATTCATCTTCTAAATAAGAAAATCTATTCAAAGTCCCTCCATTAAACAAAGAACCTAACGTTTTTCATGCTAACTATGTCTACCTTCAAGGGCTGCCTCTAAAATAGATCTAAGCTAATTTTCCTCTTGTTGTGAGTCTTTTTAAGGCTTCAAAGATCATAGACCCAAAGCTTCCATGTGATTCAAAGCCTATCATACCTATTAAAAATGACACTCCATCAGCCCTTCAAGAATTCCTCATGCAGATCAAAAATCTTGTCTCTTCCTTAGAAGTGGCTCTATGTCAAGAGGATAATCCAAAGTGTGAATAAACAAATATCAATAATGATCAAGATCAAGATACCATCCATCCTTATCCAACGATTGACAAAAGCCCCATATCCCAAGGGTCCCATTATGATTTCTTTACCCCCTTCCATTTCTTCCCAGAAGAAACCCTTACACCTCATATATCTTATACACCGCTCAAGTAAGATCAAGATATCCTTTACACCGTCTATAACGAGCCTATTGAAAATCAAGAGAAAAGTACCCTTTATACACCTGCTAAAGATCCTTGTCAAGATTAGAGCATCCCATAACCCTCTTATCATAATAATCCATATTCACCTCAAAAATATCCCATTCTTCCTAATCCTTTGTATAAAAATAAATCTCCTCAAGCTTCAACTCCTCCTATCAAAATTTCTCCTATCAAAGCTACTCATGGGTATATTGGTATAAAAATAAATTTTAAAGATGAGAGCCTTTTCCATCCAGCTCAGTCTAAAGATATTGATCTCCATGCCATACATTATCTCCCACTATTTTCACATAAACATCTATCTTCAATATCCTCCAAATCCATCCTTGGTCTCTATATCCCAAATCTAAAACCTTAAAATGTTCCATCTATATTGGATTCTTATATTCCTCCATCGACTATGCCTATCACTCATATATTTTCATCCACTTACCCTATCTCCTATCAAGATCAACAAAGACATGCATCCTTGAACCCTCCATATCAACCCATCCATATCATCCTTATTCATCCACAATTATGAATTATTTTGGAAGCAATTTGGATGTCAAACAAAGAAATACAAAATCCAAGAACCAGCTTATAAATGAGGATCACCATGCCTAGGCTAATTGATATGTGACTACAAAGAAAAAAAGAGCTAGTCAAAAGACCACAAATGTCCATCAAGTGCAAAAAGACAAATTAAAGAAAATGTGGGTTCCTAAATTCCTCATTGATGAAATATATGATAAATCATCCAAAAGATAAGAAAAATCAAAATATATATGGAGTCCCAAGTCTCTCTTACAAGACTTGGAGATGAAAGAAAATTTAAAGCTGGCATCCAAGCTTCCAAATACTTTTCCTCTATATTCTTCCAAATATCATCCATCCTCTCCTACATCAAAGCCTCAATTTGTTCCGCCCACTTTTCTTCTATCATTCCACCACCCTTCAAGGTGTGTTCCAATGTTGATCTTGTCACCCTATCCACCTTCTCCTATACAAAATTTTCAATACCCTATCCACTATCCAACACCTACCTACGACCCTTTCATTCCCTTGATTAAATCCATTGCATAAACCCTTATCCACCATCTACTTTATCCTTCATATCATTTCCGTACTAGCATCCTATCACAATATTTGCGTATACCTTTTGGCATCCTTGGCCCATTATAGCATATCCTTAAAAGGAGAACTTTCTAAAGAGAAAGAGGCTTTAATCCGTCTACAAATCTAAAATATAAAAATAAATATCACAAAAAGAGAAAAAGTGCCTTGGTGAAAACTTGGTAAATAGGATCCTTGGTCAATAAAAAATAATTAAAAAAAAAAGAGAAATAAATCCATCCTATGGTGAAAACCACTTCTTGTGGCACCTTGGACAAGTACCATTATGAAAACTTGGAAAATAGGTGTCATGCGTAATCCTTCTTCTTGCACTCACACTTGGAGACAAGTTCCATCCATGCTATTGTATCCATCATATCTAGGATCATTCGTCATATACTCCATCCATTTTCTACCATTTATCCCACTCACATTTGTATTCCTTCTTTCACCTTTGATCTTGACAAGGTTGAGCCTATCCATGAGAATCATGTATCCTAATATTCATTATCCTTTCCATTAGCTTATTTACTTGTTGCATCCATGTTATCCAATAATGTTATTTCTTATCCTTCCTCACTATCATAGAGTAGCCTTACATTAATCCCAAAAACATTCCCTCATAGCTTCCATCACCCCTTATCCTAATTGTGTTGTCTAATACATATCCTATCCAAATCTGCCCACTAGTCTTGATCAAAATGAAGAACGACAAATACAAAACATGTTCTAATAAATCTCTTGCATATAAACTCTTTTGGACCATGTGCTTTTCGGACATCATGTCATTATCCTATATGTTATCTAGCACTACATTATTGGCTTACATTGCTATATCCCCTTTTCCCTAGCTTGGGTAATCTTGAGGAGACTCTCCTTAATGTTTGTATTCACACGCTACATCCATCATGACCTATCCACTTCTAATCCATTAAATTTATCATCCTTTTGTAATATCCTAAATGTTTCTAGACATTGGGGGAAAACCAATGTGATCTTTCTTGAGAACTAATAATCTCTAAAATCCAAAACAAAATCTTAAAATCTTTAAAAATGCAAACAAAAAAAAACCTTGAAAAATAAAAATAAATCATAAAATAGATAAAAATCCAAAAATTGCAAAAATCTTTGGGTCATTCTTATACATATCAATTGCATAATATTTGCATTACTTATCCTCATTTTTTGTACATATCTATGATATATTTTGCATCCTTTTATATATTGGTCAGTTTTGTATCGTATCGTCACACCTTGGAGTTAGTCCACATCTCTTCCTTAGGACAATCATATCTAGCTGGGGGAAGGTTCATAGTCATCACATGAAGTCATTTCCTGGTCAACACCAACTATCTTCCTGATTGGGGTAAGGTACAATGCCTATCAACTATCAGGTGTTATGCCACTAAACAACAACACCCAATACACAAAGGTATTTCTCAACACCCCACACACTCAAGCAATGGTGTTTCTCAACACTCATCAAACAAAAAATGATAAAAATAAATAGAAGAAATCAAACATAATCAACCAATAGTGTTTCTAAACACCTATCACAAATGACCTTGTTATAGATTTGAAGATCATGTCTTCTGAGGGACTCGAGGATGTCTCTGAAATAGAGAAAAAAGGAAGGGGGGCATGGAATTTTCTTTGTATGTTTTTACAAATTATCAATTTCTTCTTATCATGTCTTCCAAGTAACTCAAGCATATCTCTAGACTAGAGTAACAAGGATAAGGGACATGATCTTTTTCTTTGATTTCTTCTTGTGGGAATTGTACCAATAATCTTTGAATAGAAATTATTTGTGGGTGTCTATGATAAGATCCTCCAATTTTGTGGTATGCTAGACATACCTCAATTCCAAATATTTGTACATGTTGGCATGTGATGTTTTGGAGTACTAGGAATCACATAAGGGTTGTCATTTATGGCAACACTTATGACAGAGTGATCGGATATTGTGGAGAATGCCACTAGAGTCTCAGTCATGAAAATGACCAAGTGCAGAATTAGGATGACAGGGTACAATGGCATAGTTTTGATCCATGATGAAGATATATGAGGTATTATGGCTTGGAAAGTTAACTAGAGGTATTTTGGGATATACACATGCTTTAGTCAAGATCGTATAAGTTTTGGTTATCATATTTGTGAGATACAGTGTTCGGAAGATATGCGAAGACAGTAAAATAGTGTAATAGGGTATATGAACAGTTGCAAAGATTAAGGAAAAGTGAATATGGTAACATGCTAAGATAGGTGAATAAAGTATATTGTCAACTCTTTGATATTGTAAGAGTGCCGACTCCATAGATAATATTTGCATGAGTTATTATTATGTTTTTCATGACGTTTGTGAAGTTGGCTAGAAGGCTAATTTTGTATAAGTATGGAGTGTTTTTGTAAAAGCAATGTATGGTATGATTATGATGATGGAGAAAGTTTGTGACTAGAAGAGCAGAGATCACATGCAAGATCAGTAAGAGGCCAAGCTACAATTGGAACTATCTAAGAAAGATAAGTTTTTGTATTGTTCCCCTTTTGAGAACTATTTTGGGACAAGTATTGATTGTAAGAGCACTATGCTCACCACCTTTAACTAGGTGTTTTGTATACCCCTAATAGGGTTTTTTATTCCTCTAACAAGGAAATGTACTATGTAACAATCAGCTCCTAATAGGGCTAGATCTCCTAACATGGATATTATATTTTAGTGCATATTTGTGGGTAACATCCCCACCATGGTTTTCCTTTTGGGCAGGGTTTCCTCGAGAACAAATCATGGTGTAATGAATGTGTTATGCTTATATGCTCTTTTCATTTTTGCATTAATTTGGATTGTTTATAATTGTTTAAAGTTGAAAAGATCAACATTTTGTAATACTGATTCACCCGCCCTCTCAATATTACCTAATCCTAACAATTGGATTCAAAGCTATTGGCCCTTGAAGAAAAAGTATAACAACTTAAGGGAGATCAGAATGGATTTGGAAGTTTTGCAAGAGAACTTTGAAGTTGCACTTGAAGATTTGGATAAGAGGAAAGTTGAAAATGGTAAACTAAAATTTAAGGTAAGAAGAGCAGAAGGTTTCATGAGGAAACTTAAAGAACAACTTGAGATTGTAAAAAGTTAGAGACAAGACCTTATGGAGAAGATCAAAGAAGGTTCAGACAATGATACATTAGACAAAGTAAAGATGTTGGAGCAAGAAAAAGAACAAATCAATCTTTTGATGATCAAAGAGATTTAGCACGAAAAGGATGAAAGAAACAAATTTGAAGAGTCACTAAAAGAAGATAACTTATAGATAGGACAAATAAAAACCAAACTTGACCATTACAAGGATAAATATCAAGAACTAGATAAATACAATAAGATCATTAAAGGTGAACTCACTCAAGACAAATTACTCATTAAAAAATTACACATGAGCAATGACAAGAGTGATGAACAAAGAGAAAGACAAAAGCCTAAAGGAGATATGAGTGGATTCAATGAAGCTGAAAGTTTAAAAACTCAAGAAGAACCAAAAGAAGCCAAGAATGAGGAAATACCTGTTTCTAAAGAAAGACCTACAAATAAAAAACCTAGAGAATAGTTCAGACCCTTCAGATGTAGATGTTTCAGATGCAACAAAGTTGGACATATGAAAAGAGATTGTAGAAGTAAAGGTAACTCTAAGCCCTTTACCAGCTACTATTTTAATTGCTATGAGTATGGACACAAGAAGGAAGATTGTAGAAAACCTTATTAGTCCAGGTATAAGAAAGAATAAGTCAGAGAAGAATCTGCAACCAAGATTACATGTCAGAAATGTAATGACTTTGGGCACACAGCAAGGTACTATAAGTTGCAAGCTAATCAGGAAAGAAGAAGACCACCTATTTGTTTCAAATGTAACAATCTAGGTCACAATGAGAAGTTTTGTAGATATAATGGAGATGACAATAGAAGAGTACCAAGGAGATCTAGTGAACTAGAAGGACCACCACCTATGGTTATAAGGAAGAATGTTGGTGATAGGGGTAAAAGCCTAAATGATTACATGAATGAATACAAGAAATCTAAGGATGAGAAGATATAGAAAGTAAAAGTTCTAAATAAGGAAGTGGTTCAGGGAGAGAGAATTGATGATGCTGTGTCTTTGCATGATGATTTCTTTGAGGTATCAACCTAGAAGGCATCATGGCCTTATGGGGATCATTGGATGGAGATAATAGAAATTATCCAGCCCCTGTATAAGTGGAGTAAGCTCATGTGAGCTTAGGTGTGATGTGTACAGATGTTGTGGAGTCAGTGGATGCGATCCCAACACTTGAAGATTCATCCTCTGTGTTTGCTAGTTTTGCATTGAATGGATGACATGTGAAGTTGATCTTGTTAGGAATGGGAACACTGAGAGGGGGGGTGAATTAGTGTTCACTCTATTTTAACTTTTCACTTTAATCTTTATACTAAACTTAAATTCTTAAGTACTAAATTAAACATTCACATAAACATGAAACATGAAATCAACACATGACACCAATATGGTTATGGGGAAACCCAAATAGGTAAAAACCCCAATGGGAATTGACACCCACTAATATTTTGCACTAGTGTTTTGTGATCCTTGTTAGAAGATCCTTAACCCTGTTAGGAGTTACTTTACAATGCTTTAAGTACAGTAGACCTTGTTAAGGGTCGGACCCTATTAGGAGTCTTTTACAATAATCCCTGTTAGGGGAGTGGATGCACTATCCCAGAGCTCATTTCTCAAGTGGTGTAGGCTACAACCTTCTGATCTCAGATACACACTATATCTATTGGATGAACTATTACTGTGACACTACTTGTCAGATTAATTCCTTGATGTGCTGATGCTTTGACCTCTAGCAAAGATCTAATACATCTTATGATGTCTTCACACACTTTTTCTCGTCTTATCATAACTCTATATCAACTTCCATACCGAATACAATGGGTGCATCTTATATTTATATGCTCATACAAAATAAACAACTAGGTCAGCCCTTAGACTTATTACAAACAATACTTCCAAATAAATTATCTTAAGTGTGCTTACAAAAAAAAATATAAACATGTCAGCAACCTAAATACAATGGGTGCATAGCCTTTACAATATTACATTATAACCACAAACCAAAATACTGACTGTCGACTCCATGCTCTATTCTTCACTAGCACACACTGGTTCTGCAACTTCAACTAATTGTAACATTCACATCCTTTCATATCTGATTATGCGCTCATAGAATAAGAATGAGTATACTCTAACTAACTTAACTTCTAGGGTGCATACCATAATTCTTTTGTACACATGTGCGCTGATGCTCTGAGCTGCAAGAACTTTGTACACTGTCCAGTCTTCAACACTTAACCAAATTATGATCTTTACATTAAGTGCACTGACTCCAAACTACTATATGACTTTGTTGCCATAATTAAAACACTACATTAAGTCATATACATTAGTATATCCAACTTTCCAACAATATCCCCCTTTTTCATTGATGGCAACAAAGGAATATGGCCAAGTTGCTAACTATCCCTTAACACAAAAACTTTTGTCTTCTATACATTTCTTATACATAATCTTATATCTCCCTATACATATTATAATCCATATTCTATACACAACTCCCCCTTTGACATTAACGACAAAGGTGTACCAAAAAATTGTATCTACACATACTCACTGAGGGAAAATATCTGGATATGCTATCTTAAGGTTCTAGATCTCCTTCTTCCAAAAAGTGATCAATGAATTAACTATCTGGAGATGGGTGCATAATGCATACTGAAGCTTCTCCATCATCTTCAAATCTATGGTAGGACCTTGATCATATGTCATCATGGTGGCATCAATCTCCTTGATATTCTGATTGAGGATGTCTAGTGAGGCGCAAGGGCATTCCTCAACTGAGTCTATCTAGACCTTATCTTTGCCATCTCATTCTCTGCCTTCTCAATTTTGTCTATCTATCCTTGGTAGACATTATTGCACATGTTCACATCTATGGATTTATCTTTCACTGAACTCTTTACTTGCTTAATCATAGCTTCTACCTCTTTTATTTTGAAATGAGCATCAATAAGCTTATCTTGTTCCATGCATTCTACAATGATTTTTCTCCCTTGATCAGAAAATTATTTTAGGGATGCTTGACCTATCTTGAGTGAATTCAAATCTAGTGCAAAGTTGCTCATCAGTTCACTCAACCTCTTCTTTAGGTACTTCTCTTCTGCAACTAAGGATGCAGACTCTTCAAGGCTTAAGAAATTACTTTTGAATTGTGAGGATACTATACTCACATCATCAACCGCGTGTATCTTAGACACTTTCTTGTCCTCTAGAAATAGACTATTCAAAATGTTTACTAATTCTACTAGGAGGGGATTCCTCATCACTTTCTTTTCTTTGGATTTCTCCATAGCTAAGATGCTGAACTTGATCAGGTCTTCTTCTTTCCATGAGTCCAAACTAGATGTGTCAGGTGTCAAACTTGACAACAATGTTGAGGAGGGAGTGATGGGAGTGCTATCCATCACTTCTAGTTTTACCTTGGTTAGATGTACTGATGGTTCATTGATTTCTTCTTCTTTTCCTGAATCTTTCTTTTCTTCTTCTTTTTCTATTTCTTTCTTTTCTAGTTCTTTTTCTTCCATCTTATCTTCTTCTTTCTCATCTGTTATATTTTCAATCAATACCTCTTCTTGATGAATGGGAGGTGTGTTGCTGCATAAATTTTTAGCTTCTTGTGTGCTCACAAAAGATTCCTTAAGCTTATCCAATAATGTGTCAGTGGCCACCATGGCTATCTCCACATTATCAATGATAATGGTGATGTCCTTGATTGATTCTGTCATGGGCGCAGACTTATCTACCTCTGATTGTGTTTTAACTATAGGCACTGAATCTTGAGGACCTGCAGATTGTACCTTAATGATCTCTGACCCTTTGGTAACCATTATGGGTACTTGTGTTGTGGGCGCAGTGGGTGGATACATGTGTCTATTCATAAAAACCTTCTCAAAGGCTTTCTCTATTTCTTTGGCAACTAACTCATTATTTTTATCCATTATATTCAAAGTTCTTATCTTTTTTATGAGGTAAGGCTTCACTAGATCTAACAACAACTTCTCTTCTAGCTCAAAAATAAGAAGAGTTTCATCTAAGATCTTTTCCCTTATCCGCTGATCTTCTTCTATAGCCCGTCTCTTTTGGAATTCTAGGATATTCCATACAGTGTCAGGGATCATTGTTTTTAGTTCCAAGACTATCCTTTTGAACTTGATCATGTGCTTTATGATCATGCTATGAATCTTTGACTTGTCAATTTCATTGAATTTATCATAGAACTTCCCAACTTGATCAATTCTCCCTTCATCAATTATTCTAGCACTTAACACATTTAAGTTGGGTCTAAACTCTATCTTAGGAGGAGCTTGAGTGTTCTTTCTACTTCTTGTTGCTCATGAGGATGGATGACTGGTTCCAACCTCTTTCTTCCTCTTAGGCATTTCCTTATACTCGGGAGGAGTAGTAAGGTCAATGGTTTCCTTGGGTGCAGGAGTATCATCTTCTTTACCCTTCTGACTATCATCTTTTTCAATTTTCACCTTCTTCATCTTGGGATCATCAGTCTTAGCTTCCACTATGGATGCACTCTTAATTTCCAAAGAAATCTTTTCATCCCTTGCTTTATCAAGGTCAGCTTGTGTTACTCCATGAATTCCGAGTATCTCAGATGTAATCTTAGAGGCTTTCCTCTTAGTTGCTGCGCTGTTAAGTTTAGCATCTACTTCTTTGGTTTTCTCCTCATATGTTCCCCACCTAGGTTCATTAGGATCTTTGGGGGTTGATAGTAGTACCTATGCATATGCTTCAAGGACTTGTTCCTCTACCTCATAACCAAGTGGATGAATCCACTTAGTTCTTGGCTCAACAACTTCCATACAAGTTGTATCTATCTCTACCATAAAACAAATTGTATCCTTATGCTTTTCCACAATGCTCTCTGGAATCTTGTACCTGATTTGCATCTTAGCCCTAAAGGTCTTCAATTCCAAAGTTACATAATCTCTCAATGTACTCTCTATGGATGCTTTGTTAGATATCTGTGGCATGGTTGGAATGGACTTGTCCAAATACAAATCTGATACTCTCCCAACAATATGAAGGTACATGTAAATGATTAGTGACCCAAACTTGAATATTTTGGTCTTATCATGCTTGATGGCCTTGATGTTATCAATCAACTATGCACGCAAGATCTGACACAAGCTGAACTCTCCATCTTCCTTCACAAGTCTGATGGCTGCTAGAATAGTGCATGTAGACACACTATTCACCCTGCTTGTGTGATGAAACCTGTATCCTAGTATCATTGACATCAATTTGATGTCTACTTGTTCAATAGGCTCAATTGTCATCTCGCACCTATTGCTCCTTGAATTACATGTCTACTCAACCATCTTTTTGACATCCTTTCCCATAGGAAGGATGATGCCTATCCTAGAAAGGCCTGTCATCTCATATATCAAGTCACTTGTGATTCTTACTAGCACATCACCTATCCAAAAAAAATCATCATGAATTCTGCTCAATAAAATCTTTATCCATTGTCTCATAGAATTCATATGCTATTGCATACTCAACAATAGGGTGATCATTACATTTAACATATTCATACATGAATGTTTTGTCTGGTTTCAATATGGTATCCATGTGCACCCTTAACCTATTCAACCCTACTGGTTCTTTCTTGTAGTAGATATATGCCCTAATATCATCGACATGCATGACACCCATGGGTATGCAGGAGAAAGCTCCCTCTAAATCATCTAGGGTTGATTTAAATGGATGCCTCTTGAAAACATATCTCTTCTTCTCAAAGATATCATAAACTATGGGAGTGGCCATGACTTACTTGTTTAATCACTTTCCAACTAATCTCCAAGATAATCTGATGACTTCTGATTCAGTGCGATGAACTAGGGTTCCTGCAACTAACTAAATGCACTACAAATCACTGATAGATCAATCTCCAAGTCTTCACAATTACTTCTAAGGCTCTTTTTTCTTTTCAATCACTCTGAATTTGAATGCGATGAGTAATTAAACAACTTTCTATGTACTTAAAGTGAAAATTCTACCATTAATGCTTGTCGCGTAAACTAGGCTGTCACTTCAAAATTTCCAACTTGAGTTCTGCTAACAATCAACATGTGCGCTCTTGTGTTGGCTCTTTTCCTTGCAAGACCAAACTTGAATCGAATGGTTGGGCTTGAAACATAGGTTAGGCACTCAAGCTTGACAAGAAAAACAAACCAATTGATGAGGATAGAGAGAAATGCTCCTTCTTCTTTGAGCTCCACATTCACTCAGGCGGGTATTGCCTTATTTGCACACTCAAGACACCTCATGACAAACCAGAGGCCTACAGACAAATTAGTGTGGAATAGCCTTCAGACCCCTTCAGGTAACCTGTACCCTAATGAAGTTGATTCATATACAAACAACCCTATTTGCACAGAATGAGTCCAAAGACTAGAGAGAAACTCCTACTACTACCACCAACATGAAAGGGAAAGGTAATTGATTTAATGTTGGGCTGAAAGGCCCCCTGAGATACCCTAAGTCTCTCATAGACCAGTGCCCTATCCAATGGGCCACAGAGTCAAATACAGTATTGCAAGGGATAGCTATGAAACAAGAACACAATATGCTCAATGTGTTGATGCCTAACATCAATCACACACCATGACCAAACCTCAACTTAGTACCCACCTATGTATTCAAATATGTTATTACCTATCAAAGGATTTTAACCCTCTCCTTAGAAGAGACCTATGAATCAGACAATACATTAACCAGCATCCACTGGAAGATAAGCATGACCTATCCTTGATATTTTAGCTCATACATACATGAATACTAACCCTGAACCAGTCATCTCTACGAAGACAACTCCACTTGCAAACACTTAGGCAATGCAAATAGAAAAATCAAACATCCTTGATGTATGACTAATGGACTCAGAATTCAAATGGAGATAGTTTGGCAATAGTAAGAATATATTAAAATCCTCACACATAAGACAGATCACTTACAATATGCATCATGTTCTTTGAACTAGCAAGAGAAAGAGGAACACTCTATACAGAGAAGAAGAGAAAAATCTACAGGAAAAGGACCCTTCAACATGGAACCAATTCTCCTCAAAAAATTTGTAGAAGAAGGAACCCCTACAAAGTCGAACAACCTGTAATTTATACCAATAATCACCTTGGAATTCTCAAAGAGAATGCAACAAGCTATAGATGATTAGGGCTAGGGTTACAATGGCTAACCACAACAAAATTCAAAAAACAACATGCCAGAGGGAAAACTAGCACCAATCTGTCAGAAACAAGAATGATCCACAAGAAAGATAAAATCTTCAAATTTGTACCCAGGATCACAAATTCATCACTAAAAATAGTCTGACCAGACCATCAAAACACCTCGAGCCAACAAAAAATATCCTCCCCCACATGGAAAAACACCCTCACAAACACTCATGGCACCCTGGACCGCACTGCAAATGGCAAACCAATCGCTTCTCACCAAACAGGGTCATTTCTACATTGAATTCCATAAAAATGGTACCCTCTGTCGCTAGAAATTCTCAAAAATTTGAATTTGAAAAGCAACGGTCACCATGCAATTTGTAGGCCTGTGTTTTAACCATCCAAACACCTCGGGTTAACTCTGCAATGGTGATGCCAAACAGTTGTCACATGATCACATAGCCCAAAAATAGGCTACACGAACATGCAACAACCCACAGACATTAACCTTGCTGCAACCACTGACGCTAAGTCCTAACGCAAAACGTCAGTCGCATGATCGCATAGCCTTGAAAAAGGTTATGCAAACATGTGACTAACTGTTAGCACTCACCACCAAATGTCAAACATGTTTGGGCACTACAAACACAGGTCCCACCACAAACCCCCTGCCACTGGGAACACCGGCAACCAATCAGAACTCAGCACGTCACCACCGCAGACACCATAATACCACCTCTCACTGGGCCCCAGGGACATGTGTCGACCGGTCACATGATCACATAGCCAAAAATTGGGCTATGCGATCATGCGATAGCCAACCAAAGGCCGCCACATGACCACCTCTGACAAATGGGTCCACTGGGCAGTCTCCTCATAAACCAGAATCGACGGCTGTCACTATATCACAATGTTAAAAAGTGAGCACCTCTGCTCAGCGGTATAACGACAACCACCAGATCTGTCCATGCTTTAACCTCCTTAGAAGACTACAGACCCATTGACACTATCCAACATGTCACACCACCATTCGCTACGGCTGCCAAGTCACACTGACACAGGACCCACTGACACATCCAGAAACTAGGTCCCACCAACAATAAGCCACTGTGCAAATACATGGATGAATAGAATAGTGCCAACTACTACGTACGTGCCAACGGACCCACCTGCCTTCCTCATGAGAATCAACGACTGTCTCTATACCACTGCATTAAAGGTCGAGCAAGCTATATCAATGGTATAATGACAGCCACAAGATTAAACCAAACTTTAATCTGCCTGAATGCCAAGAAGACCAGTCCAACTGCACATATCCACCAATGGGCCCCAAGCACTGGATGTCAACCAGTCGCATGGTTGCATGTCAAAATTTTTTGACATGCGATCATGTGACAACCAATCATTTTGAGACCCCATGAAATACTGAGCCCACCACCCATTGCACTTGTGCACATAGGAAATGCCAGTCAAATAGAAAACTATGAGGTTGAAAACACACAAGATTTTCGACACAGCGGAAGACCGAAAACACACAAGGTTTCTGATGCCAAAAGATAAGCGCACAAAAGCAGGAAGCACAAGGTTGAAAAAAATGAAGGGCTTCACATAGACCGAAAACATCGTGGATTTTTAGAAACACTGTGGGTTTTCGACACTGAGGCAAATTTTGAAAATATTTCCAGCAGACCTTAAAACTTAAACAACTTTCTAGATTTTTCAATTCAACACATGTGATTTGGGCTAGAGTAAGGTGAAACATTAAAGAACATAGGGCTAAGGGAACTTCAAGAAAATTTGCAAGAAAATAGGCCATTTCCATAAGATTTTGCTATGACTAGAAAATGGACTAACATCTTGCACGAAGGTTCCTTTACACTCCAAAAGCTTAAGTCCAAAGGTGCATACTCTGAGAATGAGTATACCAGCCACACAAGGGTCTAGAGCTAAATTAACTCCCCCTATGACCATGAGGGCCATTCATCTAGATGTAGAGGTTCCGTCCACTAGGGATGCATCCAATACATTCTCATTAGTCTTGTCCTTCTTTTTCTCTAACCAAATCAATCTTGCATCCTCTGAGGGTTTGACAAAATTGACTTCTCCTTCGGGATCCAATACTGGTTCTTCGGCCTTTTTAGGGCTTTCCTGACCTTGCATCCTTGATCTACATAACTTTGAGAGATGTCCAGCCTTGTTACAAGAGTGACAAATTACTGGAGGCCTTATATTCCTCGGCGCATTGACATGAGTCACCATTTTACATGTTCTAGCTGAGTGACCATTATAGTTACATATCTGACATGTAACATTCTGAGAACTTCTTACATTTGTCTGATTCTGATTCCTCTGATCATGTTGAATACTATTCTTCTTACTAGTCTTGCAATTCATAGCTCTATGACCAAATTTATTACATGAATAACAGTAACCATTAAAAGGTCTTACCTCTGTACAATTCCTTGCAATGTGTCCATGCTTGTTACATGCAAAATAAGTGCATTCTACTTGCTTGTGCTCATTCTTAGGTGGTCCACCATTGTCTTTGGTTTGATCTTCAATCTTCTCAGTATCAATAGAGTCTTTTTGTGTCTCCTTTCTTGCTCACATGTTGTCAATCTAATTTTTTGCTTCATTGTATCCAATATAGCTAGTGTCTCCTTTGGCTCTTCTTGCATACAACTGAGATTCTATCAAATCAAAATTGGTGTGCAATTTGTCAATATGATTCTTTGCTTCTTTCAATTTAGACTCCAAGATTTCTTTGCTATTTCTTAGCTCCAAGATTTCCATGTTTGTTTTCCTTAGTTCTTTAATGAGTTGAAGGTTCTCTTTGACTTGTTCATTGTAGGCTTCCTAATTGTTGATTATCTTATCATCAAATTCTTCAAGTAATTCTTTCATAGATGCATTGTCTTCATTTAGCTTCTTGACCTTTTCTCCTAGATCCCTGTTAGAGAATTCTTTTAAATCCCTTCTTAGCTTTTTGATAACTAATTGAGCATCACTGAATTTATCTTTTAGTTCTTTAATTTCTCTTTCAGATTTGTCTAGGTCTTCAAGAGTAGCTTCAAAAATTTTCTTCAAATGTTTCATTTCTTCTTTGTCCATGATCTCCTCAAGTGGTTAAACTTCTTTGCTGAGGACCAGAGCTCTGATACCAATTGTTAGGAATGGGAACACTGAGAGGGGGGGGGGGGGGTGAATCAGTGTTCACTATATTTTAACTTTTCACTTTAATCTTTATACTGAACTTAAATGCTTAAGTATTGAATTAAATATTCACATAAACATGAAACATGAAATCAACACATGATACTAATATGGTTACAGGGAAACCCAAATAGGTAAAAACCTCGATGAGAATTGACACCCACTAATCTTCTGCACTAGTGTTTTGTGATCCTTGTTAGAAGATCCTTAACCTTGTTAGGAGTTTCTTTACAATGCTTTAAGTGTAGTAGACCTTGTTAAGGGTTGGACCCTATTAGGAGTCTTTTACAATAATCCCTATTAGGGGAGTGGACGCACTATCCTAGAGCTCATTGCTCAAGTGGTGAAGGCTACAACCTTCTGATCTCAGATACACACTATATTTGTTGGATGAACTATTACTATGACACTTCTTGTCAGATCAGTTCCTTTATGCACTGATGCTTTGACCTCTAGCAAAGCTCTAATACATCGTATGCTATCTTCACATACTTTTTCTCTACTTATCACAACTCTATATCAACTTCCATACTGAATACAATGGGTGCATCTTATATTTATATGCTCATACAAAATAAACAACTATGTCAGCCCTTAGACCTATTACAAACAACGCTTCCAAATAAATTGGCTTAAGAGTGCTTACAAACAAACATATAAACATGTCAGCAACCTAAATACAATGGGCACATAGCCTTTACAATATTACATTATAACCGCAAACCAAAATACTAACTGTTGGCTCCATGCTTTGTTCTTCACTGGCACACACTGGCTATGCAACTTCAACTGATTGTAACTTTCACATCCTTGCATATCTGATTATGCACTCATAGACTAAGCATGAGTATAGTCTAACTAACTTAACTTCCAGGGCACATAATATAATCCTTCCATACACATGTGCATTGATGATCTAAGCTGCAGGAACTCTGTACACTATCTAGTCTTCAACACTTAACCGAATTATGATCTTTACATTAAGTGCACTGACTCCAAACTTCTATATGACTTTGTTGCCATAATGACAACACTATATTAAGTCATATACATTAGTATAGCTAACTTGCCAATAGAGCTACCTATGTTTAATGCACACACTCAACTTGCGATAGATAAAAGACTAGAAGGATTTTATTCCTACACCATTTATTGATCAGCAACTAAGGAGTGCAGAAGTGTAAAAGTAGAACAATGATCTAGAAGAGAGATTTTGTGTTCGCGTGAAGCCAAACATTGGATTCAAGTGCGTTTAAGGTATTTAAACCTAATCTCTTTAGAAATTCATGGATGCACCAATAGTTTATGATGTTGTAGATAGACCTAGATACAAATTCAAAAGGCATCCATTCAAATCCTGTGAGGATGATCTGGAAGGGGCATTTTCTCAAATCCCCGTAGGTGTGTTATGTGTAGAGGATATTAGGGCATTCATACAATGCACGTATGAAATTATTGGGGAAGCTAACATCTTCTATGAGTTGAACAGTATGTTAGAAGTAAATAGGTCTTTGGTAGAAGAATTTAAACACCTAAAAGATTTGTCTATACTCAAGTTAACCCGACTCACATAATTCATGGAACTCGAATGGTTCAAAATCATTTTGAGCAGAGTTCATGATCAGTTCTTATGGATAGGTGATCAACCTGTTAATATATGTGCTCAGTTGATCCATTATATCACATGCCTTGAAAATTAAGGATCCCTACTTGTTAGTGAGAAGACCAAGAGAAAGTAACAAGAAAAAGGAAAGTCAGCAAGATTATGGAAGACATCACTGCAATGGTGGGTATTAAAAAAGTGTAGTTAATAGATATAAAAAATAAGATGGAGGCATCTTCTAGCATTGCCACTGATGCACCCATTCCATTGGAGACAGAAAAGACAATTACTACTTATGACATTCTTGATTTATTAGTCTCTCAAGAGGAAGAAACACAAGAAGTTGTGACTGCAGTTGTTCCCAGAAGATCATCAAGATCAGCTAAGTAGGTTAGTCCAAGGGAAAAAGAGACAGAGGTAAAGAGGAAGAAGAAGGAAGAGAAGGTAATGGAGAAAGAGGAAGAGAAAATGGTTCCAAAGAATACACAGACCTTATGGAAATCAGATCTTAAGTCACAACATAAAAGAGTTGTCAAAGATGGAAATCTGATATGAGTAAATAGATACTATGAAAGATATAGTCCTAAGGACCAAGCAGTCATTGAGGACACTATCATTGAGCACCTTCTAGTTTTTAAGAAGAACTTTTTGGAGGTTGAAGAAAGTGTCCCCAAAGACCTGTACAACAAATTGGAAATTAGGAAACAGTTAGAACATTCAAAAGATGAGAACATAAGAAATAAAATAATTGATGATATGTTATTGGTTACATCAATTTAGGAAAGAGAAAGAATCATAAAGGTACTAAAACCCCTACTAAGGACAAAGACCAGACTAGTCAAGATTATGGCTTGAAAATATGATGAGGTGATTGAGGACACCTAAAAGGCATTAGATTGAGTTCTAATAGATGACATGCCTAAAATTTTTTCACCTCCTAAGGCTTCTAAGCCTATATCCTTGGGTTTAGGAGAGAGTTCAAAGGCAATAGATGAAAGTGCTCAAGTTAGCATGCAACCAGGCTTCTTTGTCACTAGTGTGCCTGTTAGCCTTGACACTTCACAGGATGTAAATGATCCATTTATGGACAATGTATATAGTGCGATGAAGGTTTAAGATCAGGAACAAATGGAGGAAGGAAAATCATAAGAGAAACAAGAAGAAAAATCACAAGAGAAGGAATTAGAGCAAGAAGAAACGCAACAAAGATAGCCAAAATCAAAAAAATTTGCTGAGGTCAAACTGGATTCATCTCTATTATTGGCAAGTGTGGCCAAACTAGTCAGTTTTGGTGTAGACAAAATGGATGAAGATGAGTTGATGAGACTTTCATTTATGGCTTTTTCTAAAGCTAAGGAGAGATTAGTTCAGAAAGGAGACAAAAGAGCTAAGATAATGGTCAAGGCTATAGAAATAGTGAACAAGCTAGTCCCATCACTAGTTATCCTCAAAGACAAGGATGAGGTTGAGAATCTTGGTACAGTATTGGATAGCTTTGATAGTCATTTTGACTCATTGCTAAAGCCATCAGAGGAAAAGGCTGAAAAGAACTTCTTGGAGAAGAAGTTTAATGAAGTTTGTAAGTCCATTTCATGAGACTTAGGCATTCTTAAGGCTACCACTCTTAAAGCCAAGAGTTGTGTAGCACAAGGTAGGAAACTTTATAGCTATTGCATAAACCCCTATAGACATTTAAAGAATATTGAGGAGGTCATAGCCAAAGATAAGGCTAACCTTGATAGTATAATGGATAGTTGTGAATCATCTTCACAAACTATGGGAGAGGTAGATAAGGAGACATCTAGGCTATTGGAAAAGATAGGATTAATGGAAATGGAGAAAGGGAGAGTTGTAAATAGATCTGGCTTATTAAGAAGCCTATTGACTCCTAAGATAACAATGTTGGAGACTCATCTCTTAGAGATGATAAAAGTCGAAGGTTCAATGTCACTATCTACTCTTACTGAGCTTAAAGTAGTAGAGACAGTGTTGTATGCACTTTATGGATTAATCCATGTCATTGAACTACTAATAAGTTCATGGATTGAAGAAGTTAAGACCTTGGAAATCTCCTTCCAAGATGTCTTAAATCTAGTGAGTAAGCACTAAACCACTTGTGCTTAAGTTCTATAATTTTTAGAATACCATTGCCATTGATGTGAAAGGGAGAGGAAGAAAAAGGAAAATTGAGGAAGAGAAAGAAATGTGTAGATTTGTATGTAGAAAATAAAATAAAAATAAAAAGTAATAGAAAAGAAACAAAACAAAATTTATTAGAAAATAAGGAAAGAAAAAGGAAGTTGTATTATAACACTTAGTCATTTTTCTAAGTGTTTCCATCAATGCCAAAGGGGGAGATTGCTAGAATGTGATGTTTTGGAGTACTGGGAATCACTTAAGGGTTTTCATTTATGGAAACACTTATGATAAAGTGATCGCATGTTGTGGAGATTGCCACCAATGTCTCAGTCATGAAAATGACCAAGTACAAAATCAGGATGACAGGGTACAGTGGCATAGTTTTGGTCAGTCATGAAGATATATGAGGTATTATGGCTTGCAAAGTTAATTGGAGCTATTTTAGGATATACACATGCTTCATTCAAGATCACATAAGTTTTGGTTATCAGATTTGTGAGATATAGTGTTTAGAAGATATGCGAAGGCAGTAAAATAGTGTAACACAGTATATGAATAGTTGCAAAGATTAAGGAAGGAAAAGTGAATATGGTAACATGCTAAGATAGGTGAATAAAGTATATTTTTGAATCTTTGATATTCTAAGAGCACTGAATCCATAGATAATATTTTCATGAGTTATTATTATGTTTTTCATGGCATTTGTGAAGCCGACTAGAAGGCTAATTTTGTATAAGTATGGAGTTTTTTTGTAAAAGGGATGTATGGTATGATTATAATGATAGGGAAAGTTTTGGAATAGAAGAGAAGAGATCAGATGCACAATCAATAAGAGGCAAAGCTACAATTAGAACTATCTAAGCAATATAAGTGCTTGTATTGTTCCCCTTTTGAGAACTATTTTGGGACAAGTATTAATTGTAAGAGCAGTATTCTCACCACCTTTAACCAAGTGTTCTGTATACCCCTAATAGGGTTTTGTATTCCTCTAAAAGGGAAATATACTATGTAACAATCAGCTCCTAACATGGCTAGATCTCCTAACAGGGATATTATATTTTAGTGCATATTTGTGGGTACCATCCCCACCGGGGTTTTCCCTTTGGCTAGGGTTTCCTTGAGAACAAATCATGGTGTAATGAATATGTTATGCTTATATGCTCTTTTCATTTCTACATTACTTTGGATTGTTTATAATTGTTTAAAGTTGAAAAGATCAAAGTTTTGTAATACTAATTCACCCACCCTCTCAGTATTACCTAATCCTAGCAGTACGCCAAGGTGAAGTTGGAACTCTTTCCTTGTTTGTTTTCATCAAGAAATTTCTTAGTATTATGTAATCACAAAATATCTTCCCAAAGATATGAATGATACATGATCATTGTGGTAAGATAAAAAAATTAGTCCAATGATATGAATGTACATGTCATTATATACAACAAAATTGTTACACAAGAATAGAAAGAACTCTTGTTTTTTTGCTTGTTTGTAGCAAACACCTAATTGTTGATAGCTCAATGATGAGCAAAAGAATAACAAAAAGATAAAAAAAATGAGACTCATGGAATATTCCATCTCATTATAGGGGCATTAATTCCATTCTTACATTCATCTTACTTTATCAAAACACCTCCTAGGAGGAAATCTATCTTTAACATGGTTGAGTTTCACATCTAAGATCCTTGCATCAATCATCATTGTTGATCCCTATCTTTGCAATATCATAATCATGAGCTCAATCAAAATCAATTGTAAATAATCCAATGTACTAAATCAATTCAAAATCTTCTCAAATCAATCCAAATCATCATTCAACATCAATCAAATATTTTATCTCACATTTTAATCTTGCTCCCAAGGGGGCATCATAATCAAAACATCCTTGCATCTAGATGCTTAACAACTTGTTATCAAAGCTGATGTATCAATTTTTTCTTATAAAATATCCTTCATAGATAAAGCTACCAATTATTGAATTAAAACTTGAAACATCATCAATTAAATTAGAGATAATCAAATCAAAT
The DNA here is from genome assembly GCA_027943335.1 of Chamaecyparis obtusa. Lineage (NCBI taxonomy): Eukaryota > Viridiplantae > Streptophyta > Pinopsida > Cupressales > Cupressaceae > Chamaecyparis > Chamaecyparis obtusa. The sequence goes on from BSBK01000389.1 coordinate 408,959, forward strand.
AGAACCACATCACTAGGAACATCTTGACTTCATCAGAATCTATATCAATTAGGGGATCTTCGATCAATCTCAATGAAATGTTGAATTCATCGCATCATATAAAATTACTTGGTCAACATCAATTTTCTTTATCATCATCGAATCAATAGGACATATTAATTTCATCTCAGTACATCAATTAATAGTGTCTTCATCAGATAATTGATTTCATCAAGACCCATATCAATTTAATTGTCTCAATCAAATTTCGACGCTAATCAGTTTCATGATATCACATTAATACTTTTTGAATATTTTTAATGATAATCAATTTTCAACATCACATAAAATTGGTTATTATGGTCTCAATTTATCATCAAACATTACATCAAGTTTAACTTTCAGATCCAATATCAGCAAGTTACGAGAAGTTTCAACGGGATGCATATCACACTATTCACTCAATTACAATTAGATTGACATCAAACATCATAAATTCTTTAAATCAATGTACTGATTTCACACCAATTAAAAGAGGGGAAAATTTAATCACCTAAAAATGGTCTATCCATATCAATTGCCCTAAATGCTAATCAAAAGATCAAATCCTTAATAAAGTGATCAAATCAACAATCCCAAGAATAATTGTGTAATTGAATTAGATCAATTTAATTACATAATTCATCAATTATCAAATCATTAATGATCATTCATGAAGAATCATCCATTAATTAATTCTCCTAAGCCATTTAATCAAATTCACAATAAAAAATCTCATGGCTAAGGAAAGTAATTAGTTTAATTTAATAAACTGTCATATTTTCACACTGACCAATAAAGGACAAATGACTCAAATCACTCCAATGAGGCTTAATCAAATGGATCAATTGGATTCTTAATATCAACCATCCATCAAAGATGCATCTCAACCCTCCAATTCAAATGAAAAATCTATAAAACTAACCTCAATTAAGGCATTATGATGAAGGGTGCTCCCCTTAATACCACAAACACATAATAGAAATAGACAACAACAACAATTTGCAAGAATAGAAAATGGGCTTCTTATTATCTCCACAAATGTGGAATTACAAATTTTTAGAATTACAATATGAAAAGCCACATGAGCATTCCCCTTACAATATTTTGTAGGACAAAGCCTCGAATCATTACCCAGATCTACCCAGAACTACCCCGAACTGCCCTAGAAAACACTACGGGCCTTCTTTATATAGGCATTTTCCACCGCCCGAGAAGGTTCCAAAAATTTAGCCCTAAGGGCCGACCAAACGTAGAATTATATTATTTTTCATTTTATTACATCAAAGTCGGCTTAAAATAACTTTTGAAACCCAAACAAAAATTTTGAAGGAAAAATATTTTTCGCCATTCAAGGTGACCCAACTTCCAAAGACCATAAGTCATCTCCAGTTGACCCGATTGACTATTATGACCCCATTCTAGAAAGGCCATGAAGCACTCTACAGGACTAACTCACACAAGTACCTATCACCCAAATTTTTGACCTCATCTAGAGCCTCTAAAGCCTTCAAAATTGAGTTCAAAGTTTTTGTACCCTGCTGCCAATACCAAAAATCTTCAATATCTTCAAAACTAGACCTAATCTAGCCATGAAACTTTATTGGCAGGCTGATATGACTGAGATGAACCTCCACATGTGAAATCAAAACATTTTGAGATCGTATGACCAACTTACAAAAAAAAAGAAGCAAGTTTCCATAAATAGCAGCTCTGCACAAGATAGCCCTTATTGAATACAAAAATAAAAATATTTTTGGGTGATGCAAGATTGCTCTTACACCCAGGATGCTCCTGCATTAGACACCTGGGGTAATTTGAGAAGTGAACCTATCATGACTCAGGTGTGAAGAGGAAAACCAAGATGGTTAACCTCCTCCCTTGTTAGCCATGATGAATCTTCAACAAGTCATCTTCAATATGTCCTCAATCTCTTTGGTATTTGAACTAGTTACTGGAATACTCCACTGTGCTGCTATGATCTCATCCTCAATACCTCCTTCATGATACTTTGTCAGATCTAAAATGTTAAACACTGGTGAAATATTCAGCTCAGTAGGCAATTCTACCTCATATACATTTCCTAAATCATTCTTCTTTAGTATCTTACATGGCCCAAACTTCTTCATTTTCAACTTTTTGTATGTACCAACTGGAAATCACTCCTTTTGCAATTGAACCATGAATTTGTCTCCAACCTGAAATTCCTTATACCTCCTTTTCTCATCTACCTTAACCTTATACTACACATTCATCTTGGTAATATGTTTCCTCACCTCCTCATGGATATTCTTCAAGTGTTCTGCAAAATCCTCAGCTTCAGCACTACTTATTTCTCCTTTATCTATCTTTCTCAATTCAGATGCATTTCTTGGACTATTTTCATATTTAATCTGTGGATGATATGATGAAATAAACTTCAAATCTATCTTCAACTCTTCACTTTCTGCTAGTGTCATTCTATGTGCTGCCTTATTTGGCAAATTGGAGCTTGCAATCAAGTCCATCTAATGACTGATCTTTCTTACTGGTGGTAATCCATTAGGCACATTATCGGATACAATATCCTGAAACTCATTCAATAATTCTACAACTTCTACAGGTACATCTTCTACTTCCTCTTTCCTAGCCTTTGGAATTAAGGTAAAACACATATGCTCATGCCACATACCATCTAAGAAATTTCCTCTATCAACAAAAGTTATTCTTGCATTACCACATACCTTTTCTTCTATTTCCCTCAATGGTTTTAGCTTATGTCACACTCCATCCTTTATCAGGGAATAGGTATTCGCATGACCATCATGTACAACACACCTATCAAACTACCAAAGTCTACCCAACAACATATGACATGCATCCATAGATATGATATCACATAGTACCTCATCATGGTACCCACCAATCTTGAACTTTACTAGGCACTGTTCACTGACCATGACCTTATGGTCGTCCTACACCCAGGCAATCTGGTATGGATGTGGGTGTTTTTATCTCTTGAGCTTCAACTTTGTCACCATCTATTCTGACACCAAATTGTCAGTGCTTCCACTATCAATAATCACATCACAACATTTACCTTCACACTTGCACCTGGTGTGAAATAGGCTCCTTTGCTCTGGTTCATTCTCCTCACTCAGTAGGACTCTTCTATTAATCAACATCTCTCCTCTTTTAGCATCTTCAGAATGTGATGATCTGGCATCTTCATCTACATGTGCAACTCTAGCCTGGCCTTCATTTCTCCTATCTATTCTTCCTTGGCACTGAGGACATTCAAATGCCCAATGAACTTCTTCTCCATAGTGAAAACATGTTCCATAGAAGCCTCCTCTTCCTAAACCTTGTCCTCTTCCTCTTCCTCTTTGATCTCTATTATTCTGATCATGGAAATGATTGAAATTATCTGCTCTCTGATTCTAGCTGTTACTGGCCTCATCCTTCTTTTTTAGATCTTCATTTTGATCTCCATATGACTGTCCACCAGATCTTCTATCACGACCTCCTCCACTTTGTCTACTCTCAAACTTCTTGTTCAGCTTTTCCTCTACTTTTAGGGAAAAATGGTATGCCTCTTCAATACTATTCATTCGAACTAGATTCAACTCCTCTTGAATGCTCGGCCTCAACCCATTAAGGTAACGGGGGACTTTCTCCTTATTAGCTTCTGCATGACCTGTTCTGATGAGGAGTCGATAAAACTCCTCTGTATACTCTTGAATAGATCTTCCTGCTTGCTTCAAACTTTGCATTTTCTTCAGTAGGTCAAGCTCATTATCAATAGGAATGAATTGTCACTTCAATTTATCCACCATCTGAGCCCATCTTATGATTTTATCCTTTTCTCTTCAATTTTTCTCCAATTGGATCTCCTACCACCAGATCTTCGCATGACCCTTTAGTCTAGCTTTTGCAAATTTGACCCTATCAGGATCCTCAATAACTTCATACTCAAAATATTCTTCACATTCATTGATCCAGTCAATCAACTCCTCTGGGTTAAGATTTCCTAAAAATGCAGGAACCTCAATCTTAGGTCTTTTCCCAATCTTGGAAATGGCCTAAAAAAGTCTTTCTTCTTCCTGGTTCAAAATTTCACCTTCTTCTTGATCAGAATTTCCTTCTTCCTTGGCTTCATCCTCGCTTTCATCTCTGACATTAAGATTCATTCCTGTATGAATCTCCTCTTGCAATGCTCGCACTTGTCTCTGCAACTCTCTAACCTTAGGTGTCACAACACCATCTCTTCACCCACGTTCTCTTCATGGAGGCATTTTCAAGTGTATCACTGAAACCCTAACCATGGTTTTGATGCAAACTACCTCACAGTCGGGGATCTATTTACACAAAAACCCTAACCCATAGTCTTGGTGCAAACTATCTCATAATCAGTGATCTGCTTACACACTCAGGAACTCCTACTCTGATACCACTTGATGAAGGGTGCTCCCCTTAATACCACAAACACATAACAGAAACATAGAACAACAATAATTTGCAAGAATAGAAAATGGGCTTCTTATTATCTCCACAAATGTGGAATTACAAATTTTTAGAATTACAATATGCAAAGCCACATGGGCATTCCCCTTACAATATTCTATAGGAAAAAGCCTCGAATCATTACCCAGATCTACCCAAAACTACCTAGAACTGTCCTAGACAACACTACGGGCCTTCTTTATATAGGCATTTTCCACCGCCCGAGAAGGTTCCAGAAATTTAGCCCTAAGGGCCGACCAAAATTAGAATTATATTATTTTTCATTTTATTACATCAAAGTCGGCTCAAAATAACTTTTGAAACCCAAACAAAAATTTTGAAGGAAAATTATTTTTCACCATTTTAGATGACCCAACTTCCAAAGACCATAAGTCATCACCAGTTGACCCGATTGACTATTATGGCCCCATTCTAGAAAGGCCACGAAGTGCTCTACATGCTTGACTCACACAAGCACTTGTCACCCAAATTTTCAATCTCATCCGGAGCCTCTAAAGCCTTCAAAATTGAGTTCAAAGTTTTTGTACCCTGCTGCCAATACCGAAAATCTTCAATATCTTCAAAACTAGACCTGATCTAGCCATAAAACTTTACTCGCAGGCTGATATGACTGAGATGAACCTCCACATGTGAAATCAGAACATTCCAAGATCGTATGACCAACTTAAAAAAAAAGAAGCAAGTTTCCATAAATAACATCTCTGCACAAGATAGCCCTTATTGAATACAAAAACATAAATATTTTTGGGTGATGCAAGATTTCTCTTACACCTAGGATGCTCCTGCATCAGACACCTACGCTAATTTGAGAAGTGACCCTATCATGAATCATGTGTGAAGAGGAAAACCAAGATGATTAACCTCATCCCTTGTCAGCCATGATGAATCTTCAATAGGTCATCCTTTCCATTTGACTAGATATTCTTCATATGTCCTGTTCCTTGTGCTTCTGCCAACATGACTATCCAATATGTCCTGAATCTCTTTGGTATCTAAACTAGTTGCTGGAATAGTCCATTGTGCTGCTATGATCTCATCTTTAATACCTCCTTCATGATACTCTGTCAGATCTGAAATGTTAAACACTGGTGAAATATTCAGCTCAGTAGGTAATTCTACCTCATATGCATTTCCTGAATCATGCTTCTTCAGTATCTTACATGGCCCAAACTTCTTCATTTTCAACTTGTTGTATGTACCAACTAGAAATTTCTCCTTCCACAAATGAACCATGACTTCATCTTCTTGATGAAGGGTGCTCCCCTTAATACCACAAACACATAACAGAAACAGAGAAGAACAACAATTTGCAAGAATAGAAAATGGGCTTCTTATTATCTCCATAAATGTGGAATTACAAATTTCAGAGTTACAATATGCAAAGCCACATGGGAATTTCCCTTACAATATTCTGTAGGACAAAGCCTCAGATCATTACCCAGATCTACCCAGAACTGCCTCGAACTACCTAAGACAACACTACAGCCTTCCTTATATAGGCAATTTTCCACTGCCTAGGAAGGTTCCAGAATTCTAGCCAATAAGGCCGACCAAACTTAGAATTATTTTATTTTACAATTTATTACATCAAAGTCGGCTCAAAATAAATTTTGAAACCCAAACAAAAATTTTGAAGGAAAATCATTTTTCACCATTTCAGGTGACCCAACTTCCGAAGACCATAAGTCATCACCAGTTGACCTGATTGACTATTATGACCCCATTCTGGAAAAGCCACGAAGCGCTCTACAAGCTTGGCTCATGCAAGCACCTATCACCCAAATTTTCAACCTCATCCGGAGCCTCTAAAGCCTTCAAAATTGAGTTCAAAGTTTTTGTACCCTGCTGCCAATACCAAAAATCTTCAATATCTTCAAAACTAGACCTGATCTAGCCATGAAACTTTATTGGTAGGCTGATATGACTGAGATGAACCTCCACATGTGAAATTAGAACATTCCAAGATTGTATGACCAACTTACAAAAAAAAGAGCAAGTTTCCATAAATAGCATCTCTGCACAAGATAGCCCTTATTGAATACAAAAACAAAAATATTTTTGGGTGATGCAAGATTGCTCTTACACCCAGGGTGCTCCTGCATCACATTATATATCTAGCTCCTTATCATAACATCATGCTATAAATTTGAGTCTAGATCATTCTTCATTCTTACATCAATTCATCCTTATATTTCCTCAATTCTTCTCAAGTGCATTCACGTAGATGCATTTTTAATAGAATCTTCCATCTCGTAATGGCTTGTCACTTATCTATTGCAAATTTTGAGATAACTCACATAGATAGATGATACTCACCATCATTAGGAAGTAATAAGCCTCTTTTCATGGGTCTATGCTTAATTTTTTGTTGAATTTGATATACTAACCAATGATCTAATGATATATTGAGTATGTTGTTGCATATTTCACATGTACACATTTAAATACACATAATTAATGAATTTCCTATTATTTAAATTGAGATTCACCAATATTTTCTACATTAAAAATTGTGATTAAAAAATAATTGCCAATAAAAATGATACCTTGTTTAATAAAATTTGAGAGATTTTCCAATATAAATTATTATTATCTTTCGAAAAAATGAAAAGCTCACAAAGATTTTATTTCTCTTTCTAGAGGGCGGTTTCTTAAATTTGTCTTGGGATATCACATTCCTTGGCTTCTTCAATATTCAGTGTAGGTTGTGAATCTTGTAGAACTTCTACTTGTGATGGTTTACCCTCGTCATCTTCACCACAAACATTGTTAAAGTGCACAATTAAGGTTTTGCATTTTTCTAGCCTCTCTTGGCCTTTTCCACATTCAAGAGTCTTACTCTTCTTCTTGTTTGACATATCTAATGAAATAAAGGCAGCAAAAAAATATTTATTGTTTAAGGAGCAATAATAGGTATTAGATAATATTATTCATTAGCCATAGGGGTTGGACTATAATCTAGATATCTGAAGAGTGAGGTATCCCCAATCAATAAGAACTAAACATTGCAAATATATTGAGATGAATAATATCATAACACTTAAAAAAAAAATGATCACTTACCTTTAGATTCTTTCTGAGTAACATTGTCACATTGTGCACTAGTAGGCGAAAATTCAACAATGATTGTTCATGGTTTTAAAATAGGCTATTAATCTGAATTGAGAGATAAGAACCAAGCAAATTGTGAAAAAATAAAACTAATCCTTCATTGTATTTATACAACTCCATATTTGGAAAATTTAGTGGGAATTTTATATGCTATACAAGTATTTAGAAAATCTTGCATAATTCTAACATGTTTGAATGTAAATTTAGGGTGAATCAAATTTCAATGAAACATATGCATTTGTAATTTCCTATAAAAATTATGGATTGTCCATTAGGATGGACTTATAATAGCATCAAAAAATATTGCAATGAATTAAGGCATGCCTCCAAAAAATGTTAGGTGAATTGGATCTCCATGGAAATAGAACCTTTCATGGGTATTGGAAAAATTATCCTTCAATTAAGATACACTTCTGAATTTTTTGGAAAAACTATTCAATACACACATATATTTTATTGTTGAAACCCTTATATCAATACAAAATTTTATGAAGTTGGGGTGAAGTGGACACTCCATTTGGTCCCATTTATTCAACATTTTCCAAAATGTCGATATGAAATTGTTAGATTATTTTAGAATTACTAAGATAGGGGTGAATTAGTTATCCCGAGGTCCAAATGTACCAATTAAACTTTCTAGCACTTCAACAATCTTAGATCTAATCAGCTATTCAACATGGTCTCTATAACATATATCAGAAACATATAACATGCAGTCCACTATCCAAAAGTAATTAACTTGCACAATATAAAAACATTCACATCAAAATATTCACACAAGTATAACACCAGGATTTATAGTGGAAACCCAACTTGGGAAAAACCACTTTGTAACATGCTACTAATTTTCACTCTTTTGAAGTGAGCTTTATGAAAAGCCAACCCTATTAAAGGTTTACAAACACACTATTAGGTGTGACCATGTTAAAGGATTTAAAATACTTTGTCAAAAGTGGCCTAGTTAGAGGACTTAAGAACATTCTATTAGAATGTCACCTTGGTTAAAGGATTTATACAATGATTGTTAGGTCAACCTTGATTAAAGGATTTAGACTGATACAATGGTTAGAAAGTAATAGTAATTTTTGATCTAAAAAACATACAACTCAGTTTTCAAATACAGATCCACTTCGCACATAGATTTTGATTTACTTGCTGATCTCAATTTCCATCTCCATCTTTGATTTTCCATGAATTCGCTTCAAGCAATCAAAACTTTGTTCAGCCTTCACAATTTCACCTTCAACCTTCTTCTTAGACTTATAATTCAATAACATCAACCTCTCCTTCACACCCATATACCTTGGTTTTCCTTTATACCTCTTCGATAAGGTAGATCCATCTTTTGCCGCTTAATCTCCTCCATAGAAATTAGGTTTAGGTGAGATTCATCGAATCCTTCCATCATTATGTTTTTCATCCTTCCTTCTACATAAATCTCCAAAATTCTATTTGAATCCATAAGAAAATGATTTACCATGCATTAAATGCTGCATACAACTCATTAATAATGTTAACACATTTTACATATCCTAAGAATTCAACTATGTCAGCTAGGAATCTTAATTGTTTCTCCAAATCTAATTTACTGACACTTGGTCAATATTGTGTTCTTCTCCTCGGTCATCACTATGTAACTCAGTCACAATTACAAACTATCTTCATTGTAAAGACTCTCTTTGCTTGGTAATTTCCTATCACTCAAGAATTACTGATGTTCGGTCAACACTAGATTTACTCATAATATACTAGCGCTTAGTCAACACTAACATCACTCAGCTTAAACTATATTTATTCACTTTTGTTCAATTAAGCCTACCTCTTTAGTCTTTCTTCCTACTTATCAAGTACCCATTGAAGTTTCAAATAACTCAACCTTTCCTTAGGTTCTCTTGTTATCTCCTTTCCCAAATCCTCTTCATTAATCAATAGTTATGGTACTCTCTTAGATAGCAACTATCTCACTAGTTAAGGTTTGACGTCAATGACAATATAAAAATTGTTTCAATTGTAGTTTCCAACAATCTCCCTCTTTGGCATTGATGGCAATACCACATGATTGAAACATGATTTACCAAACAATCCAAAAACTCTGTGCATCAATTTTTTTTAATATCCTTAGCTTCATTCTGATTCACAACTTTCTTTTGTCTAACCGCATACACAATTACTCCCTCTTAATCTTTGAATCTTCTCCCTCTGTGTTTTCATCTGAATCTCTCTCTCTTCGACAACAATGCCAAATTTGTATCTGTCACTTCCATCTTCCATATGTAGATGTCTCCATGTCAGTTTTGTATGTTTTATTCTCCTTCTGTCATCTTGTTTATGACTAATTATCATCTCTTCTTCACTTTTCAAAACTCTAGGAAAAAACTAAAGTGTGACCTTTTCTACATCAATTTGTCAAATATTCTATTTAGCATATTTGATGCAGTGCTCCTAGTTGACTAGGCAACCTCAGTTAGGGGAATCACCCCTAGTTTACCTTTAAGATATTCTTGAGAATCCTTAGGTAAAGCTTTTGTGAATATATCTTCTAATTATTCCTTTGTATTCACATATTCCATTCTCACTTCTTTGTCTTGAACAATCTCTCTCAAGTAATGATACTCGATAGCAATATGCTTAGTCTTTGTGTGCATTACTAGATTCTTTGATATATTAATAGCACTAGTGTTATCACATAAAATAAAACCTAACTCAGGGATTTCCTCTTTCATTCCTTTTAACATTTGCTTAATCCACACTAAATTTGAACAATTCACTATTGCTGCTACATACTTAGCTTCTTTTGTAGATTGGGAAATGCAGTTCTATTTCTTTCTTTTCCAGGAGACTAATCTCTTTCCTAGAAAGAATGCTCCACCACTTGTACTTTTTTCTGACATCAACATTTCTAGCCCAATCTATATCAGTGTAAACTTTCAATTCAAACTTTTCATTCTTCTTGTATTATAATCCATAATCCTCTGTCCCTTTCAAATATCTCAGTATTCTCTTCACTGCCATCATATGATTATCCTTAGGATTAGAAGAAAATCTTGCCACAATCCAAACTGCTAGGGAAATATCTAGTCTATTGTGAACAACATATTGTAGCTTTCCAATCATAGATCTATACAAGGTTTGATTCACTTCAGCAATATCATTAGTTTTAGATAGTTTCTATCCAGTATCCATAGGAGTACTCACTGGTCTAGAATCCTCCCTACAAATAGTTTTCATTATCTCTTTAACATATTTAGATTGAGTAATGTAGATACCTTTCTTCATCTGATAAACCTATAAACCAACAAAGAATTTGATCTCACCAAACATAGAATTTTCAAACTCAGTTTGCATCTCATTTGAAAAATTCTAACATAGGGCATCTTGTCCTCCAAATATGATATCGTCAAGAAAAATTTTAGCTAACAAAATCCCTTTACCTTTCTCTATCTTCATATACAAATTGTTGTTGTTTTGTTCTTGCAAACCCAATCTTTATCAAATAATTATGCAGTCTCTCATACCAGGCTCTGGGGGCCTTCTTTAATCTATATAGCACCTTGTTCGACTTGAAAACCATATTTTTCTTGCTCTGGTCAAAAAATCCTTTAGGTTGTTCAATGTATATCTCTTCTTCTAGTATACCATTCAAAAATATAGATTTGACATCCATTTGATATACTTTGAAACCTTTATATGAAACATATGCAAGTAGAGTCCTTACTCCCTCTAATCTTGCAATAGGGAAAAATGTCTCTCCATAGTCAATTCCTTCTTCTTGTGAATACCCCTTTCATACCAGTCTTGCCTTGTTTCTTGTGACCTCTCCATATTCATTTAGTTTATTTTTGAATACCCATTTTGTTCCAATAACATTCTCATCTTTTGGGCTTGGCACCAGAGTCCAGATATCATTATTTTCCATCTAATCAATCTCTTCATTCATGGCTTGTATCCAATCATCATTATCTAAGGCATCTTTTACATTTTTAGGCTCAAACTCACATAATAAACATGTAGGGTCTTTCAACTTACTTCTTGTCAAGACTCCCAATTATTTGTCTCCAATGATTTTCTTAGGCTTATGATGTCTTCTTACATACTGTGCTAATGTAGGTTCAGATTTATTTTCTCCTTGTTCTTAATTTTAGTTTCATCTTGTAAGTCATATGTTTCTTCTTCTAATTTCTTGGCAACACCCTCTTGATGCTTGACAGTATCCTCCTAATTCTCGAAATTACTTTCTTGATTCTCGGCAACACCTCCTGATGCTCAAAATTACTTATCTATGACTCTACATCTAGTTTAAGTGTATTACTTGCCTCTCCTTCTTCCATGTAGACAAAAGATCTATAATCTTCATGTTCTTGTTTTCCCTCTGATTCATTCTTTTGTTCATATTCATCAACTCTAGCATTTGCACTTTCCACAACTTTTTTAGTGTTTGAATTCAAACACTTATAAGATTTTCTCTTAGTGGAATAACCTAGGAATATGCCTTCATCACTTTTTGTATCAAATTTTTCATTCCTATTATCTTTCAGTATATAGCATTTACTCCCAAAGAATCTAAAATACTTCACATTAGGGGCATAACCATCCCATAACTCAAAAGGTGTAGCATTTGTACCTTTCTTGATTTGTACTCAATTTAAGGTATAAAAAATTGTACTTACAACTTCTCTCAAGTATTTTTGTGCAACATTCTTTTCAATCATCAATGTTCCTTCACAATCCATAATTGACCTATTTATTCTCTCTGCTATGCCATTCTGTGGAGGTGTTTTTGGTGTAGACATTTGTCTCTTGATTCCTCTATCATTGCATAATAGATTGAACTCATTTGATATAAACTCTCTACCTTGGTGAGATCTCAAACATGTCAAGCTTCTACCTATTTCTTTTTCAAATTTTTCCATATACCACTCAAACAACTAAAATGCATTAGATTTCTCTTTCAAAAACATTACAGTCATCATCCTAGTGTAGTTATCAACAAATAGAATAAAATACTTATCACCACAATAAATTTGTACACCTATAGGTCCACAAAGGTCAGTATGAATGAGTTGCAAAATATTTTCATAAGTATATGTCTATCTCTTAAAACTAGACTTTGTCATTTTTCCCAATTGACAATGTTTACACATCATATTATCAGGTTTCTTCAATCTTGGAAAACCTCTAACTTTCTTCTTTTTGCTAATAGTTACCAGATTGTCAAAATTTTCATGACACAACCTCTTATGCCATAACCACACTTCATCAAATTGTGAAAACAAACACGTTTCTTCATATAGGTCTAGATAGAACAAGTTACCTCTTGTTTGTTCTCCACTTCCAATTAGTTCACCAATGGCATCAAATATTTTATCCATTATGTGATGAAATTCCACTCAATAACCAGTACTGTTCAACTATGCAAAACTCAAAAAATTATAGTTAAGACCTTCAACCCAATAAGCATTTTCACATGTGATCTTATCAGTTAGATTAAATAATCCTTTATCGCTCATAGGACATGGTGCATCATTACCAAACTTAACACTTCTACCTTTGTAATGATCTGGGGTTTCAAATTTACTTTTATCACCAGTCAAGTGATGTGAGAAACCACTATCAATAATCCATTTATCACCTTTACTCACATAAGAAATAAGTGCAGTTTTCTCATCTTCATCAAAATCATCTTTCATAGAAACATAAACAACTTCAAAATCACATTCATCAAATTCACTAGTGTCATTGCCAGTTTCCTCTTCAGCAATATAGTAGGATTTCTTACATTTGTCTTTGTAGTCTCTATACCTTTGATGATCTCTATCATTTATCTTGTCTTTGTACTTTCTTTCCCTTTTGTCATCCTTGTTAGTCCTATCAGGGCATCTTGTTGCAATATGCCCAACTTTGTTACATGAAAAATAGATAATAGGAAGTTTACCTTTATATTTTTCTTTTCCTATTTGTAGTCTTCTATCCATGAGTGCCTCAAGATCATCTAGTTCCTCATCAGAAGTGTCACTTTCACTGTCACTGTCACTATCACTTTTCACAAACTTTTCTTTTTCTTTCTTAGACTTATGCAGTACCATTTGTGACTTGAATGCAAATTCAACATTAGGAACAATGTAGTTATCATAGTTAGATAGCTCAAAAGTAGTAGTCTTGCCAACAAGACTTTCCAGAGTTAGAACATTACCAGGGTTCCATCTTGATTCTTGAATTGAAGAAATTATGATATCATAGATAGGAAGAAAAGTTCTCAATACCTTACCAATAATAGTCTCATCATCAATGTTTCTATTAGCTCCTCTTATAGAATTCACTATCTCCTTAATTCTACCACAGTACTGAGCAATATTTTCACCTTCTTGCATTTTCATTTCATTAAACTTACCTCTCAAACTTTTAGACTTTTCTCTCAGTACATTTGTATCACCACCATAGATAATTGTAAGAGTATCCCACATTTTCTTTTTTGTAGTGCAGTCTTTGATATCTTCAAATTCAAGATAGCTTAGAGAAGATGCAATCTCCAACATTTCTTGATTGTGTTCTTGTTTTTCTTTCATCTCCTCGATAGTCAAAGGTGCAATACATATAACATAGTCATGTTCCACATAGTACTTTTCCAAATCACCAATACCATATAGATGCAATTTCATCAGACTTTTCTATGCGGGGAAGTTATCATTTTTCAACTTCGGTACCTCCTTTTTATACATCTTGATCATTACCTTTAAGTACTTTAAAATTTTCTCTATAAGCACCAACAACTTTGATACCAATTGTTAGAATATTTTAGAATAGATGAGAGGGGGGGTGAATTAGTTATCCTCATGTCTAGATGTACCAATTGAACTTTGTAGCACTTCAAAAATCTTAGATCTAATCAGCTACTCAACTCGGTCTCTATAGCATATATCAGAAACATATAACATGTTGTCCACTGTCTAAAAGTTATTAACTTGCAAAATATAACAACATTCACATCAAAACATTCACACAAGTATAACACCAGGATTTATAGTGGAAACCCAACTTGGGAAAAACTACTTTGTAACATGCTACTAATTTTCACTCTTCTGAAGTGAGCTTTGTGAAAAGACAACCTTGTTAAAGGTTTACAAACACACTATTAGGTGTGATCTTGTTAAAGGATTTAAAACACTCTGTCAAAAGTGGCCTAGTAAGAGGACTTAAGAACATTTCATTAAAATGTCACCTTGGTTAAAGGATTTATACAATGACTATTAGGTCAACCTTGATGAAAGGATTTAGACTGATACAATGGTTAGAAAGTAACAATAGTTTCTGATTTGAAAAACATACAACTCACTTTGCAAATATAGATCCACATCACACATAGATGTTGATTTATTGACTGATCTCCATTTCCATCTCCATCTCTGATCTGCTTAGAATTCACTTCAAGCAATCACAACTTTGTTCAGCTCCTTCACAATTTCAGCTTCAACCTTCTTCTTAGACTTATCGGTCAATAACATCAACCTCTCCTTCATACCCTCATAACTAGATTTTCCTTTATACCTCTTCGATAAGGTAGATCCATCTTTTGCCTCTTAATCTCCTTTGTAGATCTTAGGTTTAGGTCAGATTCATCGAATCCTTCCATCATTATGTTCTTCATCCTTCCTTCTAGATACATATCCAAACTTCTCTTTGAATCCATAAGAAAATGATTTACCATGCATTAAATGATCCATACAATTCATTAATAATGTCAACATGCTTTACATATCCCAAGAATTCAACTATGTTGGCTCAAAATCTTAATTCTTTCTCCAAATGTTATTTACTGACACTCAGTCAATACTGCGTTCTTCTCCTCGGTCATCATTGTGTAACTCAGTCACCACTACAAACTGTCTTCCTTGGAAAATGCTATCTTTGCTCGGTAATTTTTTGTTGCTCGACAATTAGTGATGTTTGGTCAATAGTAGATTTACACAACATATACTAGCACTCGGTCGACACTAACATCACTCGTCTTAAACTAAATTTGTTCACTTTTTCTTGGCTAAGCCTACCTCTCTAGTCTTTCTTCTTACTTAGATAAACAATACATTGTCTTATCAATGTGCCAACTAATCAAGTACCCATTGAAGTATCAAATAACTCAACCTTTCCTTAGGTTCTCTTGTTATCTCCTTTACCAAATCCTCTTCATCAATCAATAGATATGGTACTATCCTAGATAGAAACTATCTCAACAGTTAAGGTTTGACAACAATGAAAATATAACAATTATTTCAATTGTAGTTTCCAACAAAAATATTTGCTACTAAAGTTTTACCCGATAGGAATAACTTTAAGAAATCCCCCTCGATAGTAGTGTCAAATCCTAGTGAATCTTTTATTATTTTAGGGAAAAATATGTCATATGAAAATTCTAGAAAATCCTAGTGAAAATATTAGAAAATAATATGTATTGGAAAAATATTTTTCTTTTAAATGAAAAAATATTTCAATGTCTTGGTCGTTATTTTAAGGTAAATGCAAAAATATTTAATTGTATTGGCAAATTATTTTCAATCATTTGAAAATTGTAGAATATTTTGACTAATCTTTCCTTATTTATGAGAAACAATTATTTTTTTGGTGATGAATAGCCACTTTCCATAAGTTGACTCGTCATGATGGGAAACATCACATCCAATCTTGAGAGAATAAGTCTCGATTATTGATAAAGCATCACATCCAACCTCTAAGAACCATCATTTCACTGTAATAAATTTATTATTTACCATTGTTCAATGATCATAGACCAATGGCTTAAGTTCTATTTCATGTTAAAAGTTTGAAGGACACAAAGTTCTGCAGAAATCTCATATATGTACACTTAGATAAATATCTTGTCATTGACATTATGAAGTGCAATCAACTCATTATGAACTACCAATCACACCTTAGTGTGCAATGGGTATGTTGAAGAGGTATGGAAGGTTAATTAAAAGGTGGTCTATTTTTCATACATTTAGTTAATTTAAAAAGTGGTCTATTTTTCATACATTTGTGTGGACATGATAGTGTCAATTAAAATATGCATTCAGCTATATAGATCAAAAGATAAATTAAATAAACATTTGAATTATAACTGTACTACAAACAAGCTCATGTTATGGTTGTATTATAGATGTATTATTTTCATACAAATGTATGTATGAAAATTAAAATTTCTCTTAAGTTGAATTTGATGTTTGTATAAAATTAAGAAGTTTGAAGAACATGTAGTGTAGATAATATTGTTAAGTGAAATATTGCTATTTTTAGGCTTGCTAAGGTTGTGTCTAAAATAATTATTGTTATGCATTTTAGGATTTATTTAACATTGTAAATCTTTTAAAAGTATGTCTTAAATATAGTACAAACCATTACAAAAATTATCAACATTCAACCTAGGTGTATAAAACTCCCCAACAAGATGAGAATCAAACTTAAATTTGAAATGTCTAGTTAAACCCACAACACATAATTGTAAGAAGAGAAAATGGATTAATTTATTTAGAATATGATGTAAACTGTCTAAAATGATAGGTTTAATTCCCTAAAGAAAAGGGCAAGTGTGACCTAGTTACTCTTGATAAATAAAAAATAACAAAAGCCTATATCCAATCGGATTGATGTGGAAGTTCAATATATAATAAGTCTATTTCAAAAAAAAGGTGATAAAATTGTGGTTACATAGAATCATCTTCCATGACACTAACAATATTGTGCAATCAATGCAAACTAAAACATCAACGAGCAATAAGAAAGAGATGCATCTTCTTAATATATAAGTCAGAATATTGCCACCAAGGATAATTTTGGCAAAAGGTTGTGTTGTGGTGTTGGTGCCAATATTGACATGTGACCAGTACCAAATTGATGGCTAAGGTTTGGACTAAAATAAAAAAATGTTAGCTGCAAGAAAAACATCAAAAAAATTATGAGAATTTTAGTATTGTTGGAAAACAAATGAAACAATGCTATTATTGTTTATGTTTTTTCATTCCAAAATACGGCAGAAGTTTCAGCATAGAAAATGTATAAGCTCATTGGCTCATATTTACAAAAGAAATAGGACAACCAAATATTAGAAAATGTGACTTAAATGTCATAAAGGTTGAAGATTTTACAAAAACATAAACTTTGGATATATTTCTTATTCATGTTGTAATCATATTGTTCTATTAAATGAATATACACGACATATAATTTGGAAAGAACAATGACACTTTCAGCATAGCATCAAGGATCACTAGAACATCAAAATTTTATGTTCAATCCAACAAAAATTATTGATATATCTGGTCTAAAAAAATATGTTTCTACCAAGATTCAAACTCAAGTTACACTCAAATGAATATCTATAGAAGGCAACCTACTATGTTTTCTTAAATGATAAATCTCCACCTCCTTCAATTGCAAGGAGCCTGAAACTCATTTTTGAACTGTTTAAAACTTCCATGGATATTGTTTCCCACCAATTTATTATTCTCTACCTATAACATACATTTGGTTCAAACAGACTAATTTTGATAATATTGCCACCATTTGACAGTTGTTTGTTTTCTAACGACACTTGTTCCAGAAACACATCCTTTTATGTCCTTCATGTAGTTGCACATGGGATTTTTCATGCATTGTAAATTGAAAACATTATCCTTTTTAGGTTGCACCCTGTTACGAGAGACTCCTGGAGACTAATTTTGAAGCTGCTAGCATCACTTTATTCCTTTCTAAACTGCTATTTTGATGACACTGTTGAGTGGGTTTCTTCTATGTTGTTTTAATGGAGAGCAGGTCTAAAGCATCATATTCTCTTTTTGTCTGCATACAGGGGATGAAAACCTCACCTTGGAATTTTTCCTCCCACGTCCTTAATATAGGCACATGTTAGACAGGTTACATAAAATGGATTACAAATCTATGGAGTAGTTTATTAGCATCTCAGACAAACAATAGCCCAAATTAGACATTATTTAAACATAAGGCTTGTGCCTTTGGTGAAATGGTGGGGCTTCTTGCCTATAGTGCCTACAACCAAGGTTCAAGTCTCCATAGGGTCACTCTCTATTGTGGTTCTTAATTGAGAGTTGTTGACTTTGACCCTTGGTGAAATAGTGGGGCTTATTGCCTGTAGTGCTTACAACCAAGGGTTAAAGAACATTATTGGCTTCTACCTATTACCCAAAAATTTGGAAACTTTCAAATAAAAAGTAGTTAGTAGTTGTTCGGATGGTCGATGTTCGCTCGATTTTCTGGTAGCGCACAGTGACTGGCAGGGGTTTCTAGAGCGCATGGCAGACCACGGTCAAGTGGTCATCAGTTGGGCTCCCCAATAGATGCGAGTGGAGGACGGCCTGCGAGAATACACATGCAAGCGGAGAGGTTGGTTTTGCTTGTACGGCTACAAGGAAGTCATTTTGCTGGGCTCTGATGGCCACGATTGGGGTTTCCAAGAGTCTCACTCTTGATGGAGCCTCAGTTGGTGGTGGATCTTCTCCCGGGGTGAGTTCACAGGTGAAGGAGACATTTTATGTTGGAGAGAGCTCAAGGTTGAATAAAGTTAATGGCTGCCTTCTGTGTAGCCAGGATCGACCTGTGCTGGTTATCCCTCCGGAGGTAGTAATGGATGATGTGGACTATTTGGCCAAACATGCATTGATATGAAAGTTTCCTGGTATCTAGATTCCCCTGTCAGTTTTGGAAGCCTGGATTCGCCATTCCTGGTAGGTGGAAGGTGATATGGATATTATGCTGGCTGGTAATAGCTACTTTTTGGTGGCTTTCTCTTGCATGTCAGATCATGACCGAGTCTTTGAGGGAGGCCCATATTTTTATGACCGTGTGGGACTTTTTGTCAAACCTTGGCATACAGGGTTCAATTCTGCTAAGGATCTCCCTTCGAGGGTTCCTATTTGGGTCCACCTGTCGTGGCTTCCTTTGGAGTTCTAGCGCAAGGATATCCTTCGATAGATTGCCTCTTTACTTGGGAAACCGGCTGCCATAGCACATCAATCACTGGATAAAAAGGTTATTTCTTATGCCCGTATTTGTGTTGAAATTGATTTAAATAATCCTTTGCCAGATTCTTTGGAAATTTGCCTAGGCTCTTCTTCTTGGATTCAACAGTTAGACTATGAATCCCTTCCCTTCCAATGCCACATTTTTCATGAGTATGGTCATTTACAGTGCCAATGCCCTCAAGCCTCTAAAGGCAATGGTACTCCTGGAGGATCCTTGAGCCCAAGGATGGCTAACGATGGTAAGGGGAATGGTCAAAATGTTAGTACTGGAAAAGGGAAAGTTTAGACTGATAGTACTAGTAAAGGGAAAGCTTAGATGAATACTTCAAGTCAGCGGCAAGGGCCAACAAACACTACCGGTCCTAATAAGGATGGTTTTATCCCTACTTGCAACCATGCTAAGGGAAGGGGCCAGAAGTGACCTCATTTAGATCAGCAAGTGGACTCAGGGTTCAATTGATTTGAGGTGCTATACAACATGGTCATAGAAGAAGGCATTCCTGTAGATGCTCAATGTGGAGATACTGGCTCAGGTGGGAGGAGTTCTATTCTTAGTGGCAACCAGGATGTTGTAGTTTAGCAGTAGCTAGAGATCCCTATTGGCCTCGAGTCTGGTGCCCTTGTGATTTCTCCTGCTCCACAGGAAAAGGATATTCTTCTGGCAGACTTGGCCAAGGTTGTGTTTGCCTCTGGTAAAGGAAAGGGATCTTATCTTACTTTGGGCCTGATGCAAAGACCGTTTAAGAAAGTCTCTTTTGCTACTCCCTCAAAAGTTGGGCAAAAGCAGGATCAGGAAAAAATTAAACTTACAGGAGATTTTCTGGTTGAATATGGGGCTGTAAAGACCCTGGGTGAACATTTCCCCCACTCTGCTCAATGATTATTCTCTCATGGAATGTGAGGGGGTTGAATAGCATCCCCAAACAAAAAGCTATTCATGAGTTGGTGGTTGTTCATTCTCCGGATATCCTTTGTATCCAGGAGACCAAGCTTTCGGTGGATTCCATGTATAGATGTGCTCCTAATATTTGGTTTCTGGGGCAATGTTAGTGTGTTGGTGCTTTGGGGAGCTCTGGTGGTCTCACCATTTTTTGGGATCCTAGGAAACTTATGCCTCTCTACTGGATCTCTTGTCACTCGGCTCTCTCAATGGTGGCCTCTTCTCTGGAAACTAGAGAGATGGTTCTTGTTACTAATGTGTATGCCCCTATTGATCTCCCTAGCAAGATTAAGCTCTGGGCACATATTAGGCATGTTAGAAGTTGTGACCCATTCTTGCCTTGGATTGTTGCTGGGATTTCAACTCTGTTATTAGTCTAGAAGAGAAGTGGGGTGGGCTGGCTTGCTTGGGTCCTTCTTCTGAGCTTCTTCGAGAAAATATGGATCTTTTCCATCTCTCTGATGTCAGACCTCTTAATGAGCTCTTTACATGGAACAATAGAAGGGCTGGAGATGATGCCATCTCAGAACGCCTGGATAGGTTCCTGGTTTCATATTTTTGGAACTATGGCTCTATTTCTCTCTCTTTTGAAATTCTTGATTGGAGAGGATCTAACCATTGGCCTATTAAGCTCATGACTAGTTATGTTGCCACTCCCAAGAAGCCTCCCTTCAAGTTCCAGCTGATGTAGCTTTGAGACTCTTCTCTCCATGATTTAATGCCTCTTTGGTGGAGACATGGTGGCCCTGCCTATGGCACTGCTATGTTCTCCTTCTCTAAAAAATTACAATATGTCAAAAGGAAGTTGAAGAATTGGAACAGGACTTGTTTTGGTAATCTCCACATCATGAAGAAGAGGGCTCAGGATCGTCTGGATGTCATTACTAGGCAGATTTAGGATTTGGGTTTTTCTGAAGCTCTTGGCATAGTGGAATCCCAAGCTTCTAGTGATTTAGTAGAGTTGGATCTTAGAGAAGAAATTTATTGGAAATAGAAGGCTCGGGTTGACTAGCTTCGGGAAGGGGACAAGAACACTGCATTTTTCCATAAATCTATGCAGGCTTGACGTAACAGGAGTTACATTTCTTCTCTCATCACTTTTGATGGGACACATCTGACCTCCTCTCAAGCTATGTCAAGGGAAGCTATTCGGTTTTACTCTACTCTCTTTTCTAATTACTTGCCCCCAACAGAGATTGAGGAGAATATGATCTTGTCCTCTATTCCCTCTGTTGTGACCGGGGAGATGAATGACTCTCTTATGTGGCTGATTTGTATGTCTGACTTGGAGGAGGTCATCTTCAGCAGGCATAAGGGCAAAGCTCTGGGGCCTGATGGATTCCCTGTTGAATTCTTCCAAGAATTTTGGGATATTATCAATCAAGACCTTTTGGATGTGGTTCAGGAATCCTACTCCAATAAAGCTATGCTCCAGGCTTTGAATGCTACTTTACTAGTTCTTATTCCAAAGAAGAAAGAGGCTAATCAACTGGACTTCTTTCGACCCATTGCTCTCTGTAATGTGGTCTATAAAATCATTACTAATCTCATAGCGGAGAGGCTTAAAGTTTGGCTTCCCATGGTTATCTCTGAGGAACAAGGGGGTTTTATGGTTGGAAATTTTTTTTTGGATGGGGTGGTTATTGCTTCTGAAGCCATTCACTCTATGTGTACTTCTAGAGAGTGAGCCATGTTCATCAAGCTTGATATGGCTAAGGATTATGATAGAGTCAACTAGGGTTTCTTGCGCAAAGTTCTTCTAGCTTTTGGCTTTAGTCAGGATTGGGTTAGCTGGGTCTGGAGCTATGTTTCTACTCCCTCCTTCTCGTTCCTTCTGAATGATGAACCTTTTGAGTTATTTGGGGCCTCTAGGGGTCTCCACCAGGCAGATCCCCTTTCTCCTTATTTGTTTATCACTATGGCTGAGGGACTTGGTAGACTTATCAATTCCCATGTTTCCCAAAATCTGATTTAGGGTTGGCGTTGGGGAAATGGGCTGCCCACTCTTTCCCACCTCCAGTTTGTGGATGATACGATCCTTGCTAGGAGAGCTCAGATTCATGAAGCTGAAGCCTTTTAGCTCACTTTGGATACTTATTTGGCTGCCTCAGGTCATAAAATCAACAACCACAAGTCCTCCATTTTTTTCTTCAACACTCTTGAGCCTATTCAGTGGTAGATTGCTAATATCTTGAGATTTCAGATTGAGACTCTCCCTCTGACTTACTTGGGTGTCCCTATTGTGGTAGGAAGACAACCCAAGCTTTTTTGGCAATGCTTGCTTGACAAGCTTCGACAAAAAGTCAATCATTGGACTCATAGGTGGCTCTCTATTGCTGGCAGGGTGACTCTCTTGCACTTTGTGATTCAGGCCCTTCCTATATATAGAAGCATGGTTCAGGCTGCCCCAACATATTTTCTTAAGGAATTTGATGCTCTTTCTTGCCAATTTCTTTGGAGTGGAAATTTGCAAAATTCTAAATGGAGCCTCATCAATTGGGATACTATTTGCAGGCCAAAAAAGGAAGGAGGTCTCAGCCTTTGTTCTGCGATCTTGAGTAGTCAAGCTATTGCTGCCAAGCTCTATTGGTGCTGGTGCTCCAGTCAGTCTCAGCTTTTGGCCCATATCTTGTCACACAAGTATTTACCTAGCGTTGAACCTTTAGATGTTTCTAGGTTTCCTCTTGAGGGAGGAGGCTCTATGGTGTGGAATACCCTCAAGATTGGGGCTCACCTGGTGAAGAGAAGTCTTTTTTGGATCTATAACAGAGGCATTGAGGCTCTATTTTGGAGTGATTCCTGGAATGGGCATCCTCCTCTCTTATCCTCTCATCCACACTTACAGCCTCTTTGTGATTTTTTCCTTTTTGCTGGATGGAATAAGGTGGCTCATTATAAGGAGGCTTATAACCTAGGCCTTGTTGTTGGTTATAGATGGAAGAATTATTTTGATTGGCCGCCGGGTGGTTCTCTGGGGGATCGGCTAGAGATTTCTCAGATCTTGGCTTCTAGGGAGTGCAGCTCTTTGTAGGAACCTAATGTTTTGGCTTGGGGAGGTGCTTCTTCTAGCAAGTAGTCTATTTCTTAAGGGTACCTTGCGTTGACTAAGCAACTATTTGGCGAAGTAGAGGTTTCTTGGTGGAAGAAAGCTTGGAATAGTTTTTCTTGGCCTAAGTGTAACTTTTTCCTTTGGATTCTAGTTTACAACTATTGTCTTACTAGGGAGAATCTTTGCAAGTGAGGCTTCCAGGGACCTTCCATCTATGTCTTATGCCGCAATAGTGAAGAGACTATTTTCCACCTTTTTTTCCAGTGTTCTTTTGTCAAGCAGATTTGGCACTTTTGGTGGAGTGCGTGGGGATGTTCTTGCTGGCATGTGTCTTCCTTGTTGGAGTTCTAGGACCATCTGGGCCATCCCCCTTCCAAGACCTCTTTTCTTCAGGTTGCTTGGACTATTGGCCCTTCCTTTATTTTATGGCATGTTTGGCTAGAGAGAAATAGGAGGATCTTTCATGAGGTGCAGTTGGAGATCAAACATCTATGGGGGAAAATTGCTCATTCTCTTCATGAAATGATCCTGGCAAAATGTGACTTTTGTGGAGGTTTGGACCCTGGAGATGCTGGTATTTACTCTCACCTTTCCTTTCCTCTTCAGGGTGGCACTCCCTCTTTGCCTCACAGACATGTTGGGAATAGAACCATGCAGGGCTCTCAGCATGTTAATCATGAGGGGCATTGGACTCTTCCCCAGTCTGGAGTTCTTAAAATAAACACTGATGGCTCTTCTCAGGGAAATCCTGGACCGACTGGCATTGGGGGAGTTGGGCGTGATTGCTTTGGTGATGTTCAGTTTCTGTTCTCTATCTACAAGGGTTACCATACAAATAACCTCATGGAAGCCCTTGCTATCTTGGTTGCAGTGGAACAGTGTTGTCAACGTGGCTGGAGAAGAATTACCTATGAGACTGACTCGCATGTGGTTGTGAATTTATTGAATAGATGAAACCTTGTGGATGTGGATTGGCATTTGGCTTTGGTTATTCAGTAGATCACTAAGCTATGCAATTCTCTAGATTCTGTGTCTTTTTTAAATATCCCTCAGGAGTGGAATGGTGTGGCTGATTGCCTGGCTAAATGGGCTTCTGAGCACTTGTTGGATTGGAATATTGTGGATCATAGGATGCTTCCCCATGATTTATCTCATAAGCTAGCTCAACTTGTTGACCAAGATAAGGATCTGTAGTTCTCTTTTTTTCCTCTGTTGTTCTATTCTCTTTGGTATTCAATAAAATTTTTACCCCTCTTTTAGTAAAAACATATCTTTGTTTGATGGTCAAAGAGTAATTATCAATATATCAACTTTAATTTTGAGCCTTAAACCAATATATCATAAAAACTATTATTACTTGAAGACGACGAACTACAAATTGAGTTCATTCTTGAATTTCTTAGAGTTGAGACATTTTCATGTTTACTTATGTGAGTTAGTAATGGTGTCTGATTCAAAGATGATATGGTGCATCATGGGGACAAGACTTTTTTTCAGATAAAATGTACCACTATACAGAAAATGAACATATAACATAAATAAAATTGCATCACATACATCCGGCACTTGCAATCAGGGTAAATTGGAGAGGTCGGTGATGTGTGTCAGTACTAAAGTTTTCATCAGAATTTGTCAGTCACAGTAAGATTTGAATGAAAAAACATATATAAATTTTAAAATGAACATTGTCATCAATAGTTTTATTTTTAAAGTCTTTGATACAACATTTTAATCATAATTATTTTTAAATTTTATGCTAAGGTTTTTATTTTATTTTTAAATTTTAATCCTCTTTTTTTTTAAACGATTATGTTTATGATTTTTTAAATTTTTTAAACTATTATGTTTATGATTTTCTTTTATATTAATTTTCCAAAAGATGTTTTTATTTTATTTTATCTTTGATATTTTTTAATATTATTTTTAATATTTTTAAAGTTTTGTTATATAAAATAAAAATAATGTGTATATAGAGTTCATATATTAAATAATATTATATTATTACTTTGTATTATTTATTTATATATAATAATATTTATAAATAATATATAATATTATCATCTTAAAATGGAAGAACTTCCATCTTGGTAGGTTTAGCACCCTCATTTAGTGCATTTTTTTCATGATAGATTTGCATTTAGGATGCATTTTCACTTGATTCTTCATTTCTAGGTGAAATTAGGGTGAGGATCCTGAGGATTCTCCTTGATTTACCTTTTTTATGGCTCTATTTTCTAGGTAGGATCTAGGTATTGGTCTTCCTAGTCCTCATCACATTCATTCTAGGTCTTTGTGCCTTTTTCCAACACTACCCTATTTTCTCATCATTCCAAGTCTTTGGCCGACCCTGGGACTTCCCTGTTTTCAAAGTTGACTGGGCCTAAACCTTTGGGTCGAGGTCGACCCTGACCTAGGTCAAGGTCGAGGTCAACCCTGACCTAGGTCAAGGTTGAGGTCGACCTTGACCCCTTTCAGGATTTGGTCACCCTTTTAAAATTATGGTCATAGTGGGCCTTGAAATTAATTTTGGACCTCCAGATCTGAATGTGGAAGGGTTTTAATTAAAAATTCATTTAATTATTTTCCCTCCATAGTTGGTTATTGTGATTGGACCAGAATTCGAGGTGAAATTTGAATTATGGGCCCTTACATTTCCCAAGGAGCCTTGCCTTGAAATCTCTATATAAGCACTCTCTTTTGTCTTCATTTGGACACACAATCCATTGAAGCAAGCAAGCGATGGTGAAGTGATGATGCAAGATTGAAAGAGGATGATATAGAAGATCAAGATATTGTTGATATCAAGCATTTTTGTGGACAAGCTAGTGTGGACATTCATTTGGAGCAAGAAAGATTCCTTCTTCCTTGATCCACCATTTTCAACATTCAAGCATTCAAAGATACAATCATGGGGTAGCAATTATAGATTGTGAGTTTGGTAGGAGTACTTTAGCCTTGGGGGCTTGGTATTCTTTCTTTATCATATTCAAATCTATCCATTGCTCTCTCATTTCAATTCATGCTAGGGTTTTTAATCTAGGGGATTAGATCTTGGCATTACACATTCAATACACACACATATTCTATTACATTCGTCTATTCATGGAGGTGGAGATCACCAAAATGGGCGTTTGACTAAGGCAAAACCCTATATAGCCACCCCAAAACACCATTTTCAGATATCTACAATCATTTTTTGGGGAGTTACAGAGTAGATCTGAGTACCCTTTTTGACAAACTTTCAGGATTCATGAACATATTTTCCGTCAGAGCAGTGCAGGTCAAGGTCGACATAAAGGGGCAAGATTGTGCCCCTGTATTTGGGTCAAGTTTGACCTTTCTCAGAAAACCAGAAGGTTTTTGGGTTTTCTTTGTCTCTATGTTTCCAGGCCAAATTCGGTTTCCAAATTTCCTGAAACTAAATACAGACACTAGAAAATAGGTATTTTCTCAATCATCTTTATTATGAGGTATGTATTTCATCTTATTTAAGTTCAACATTCTTTATAATAATTTCTAGATTTACATTAATTATCATTTTAATTTATATTTTTTGTGGTAAATATTGGTTTAGGACTTCTATTAGGTGCATTGTTAAAAACCATACCTATCCATCACATTTTTCCACTATACATTTTGGTGAACCTGATGTGAATCAAACATGCAACCTTCTGATCTTTCTGGCCATTTGCTAAAGTGGGTGATGTTACATAATTTTATCTTAATTTCATTTCTCAAAAGTTGATTAAAGGACAAGCTTTAACATATTATTTGGCTGAAGCTCCTTTTCCTCATTCCGATACATGTGTTACTATGATAGAATTCCCCGATGAAAAGATTCTAGCTATAAAATAGGATGATGTTTGGGAATTATATTTTGATGGATCTAGATGTAAGACAAGTTATGGTGTTGGTATTATCTTGATCCCTCCTACGAAAAAATTGATCCCTTTATCATATAAATTGACCTTTCCTTGTACTAACAATATTGCGGAGTATGAAGCTCTTATAGATGGCTTACAAGAAGCTTCAACCCTTAACATTAAAAATTTGGAAATTTATGGAGACTCACAATTAATTGTAGAATAGATTAAAGGAGGTTATAAGAATAAGAATGATAAAATGACATAATATAGAGATTTGGCTCTTGTGGTGCTTTCACAATTTTCTTCTTATACAATTCAAACTTTACCTAGGAAAGATAATCGACATGCAGATGCCATGGCAAGCGCAGCTTCTTTGGTTTATCTTGAGAATAATGCTAAAAAATTTCAATTTACCATGCAAACTCTTAAAAACCCTACTATTTCTAATAAGGTTACCTCTGATTGTTTCAATTTGCATTTGAATGAATGGTATTCTCATATCTTTCATTTTTTGAAAGATAGTACTTTTCGTGAATCAGAAACAATGAACATGCATAATTGTATTAGGAAGCTTGCAGCATGTTATATCATTTTAGGAGACATGCTTTACAAACACTCTTATGAGGTTTTACTATTAAGATGTCTTGGTAGAACTGAAATTCCAATAGCTTTGGTAGAAGCTCATTCCGGTTCTTGTGGGGGACATTTTGGTGGAAAATATCTAGTCAATAAACTTCTTAGAATGGGATATTATTGGAAGACAATAGAACAAGATTCTTTTATGTTTTTTAAGAAATTTCCTCAATGTCAGCAACATAGTAATTTGATTCATGCTCCTGCTCGTGAGCTTCATAATCAAGTTTCTCCTTGGTCTTTTAGTATTTGGGTTTTTGACCTTATTGGAAAAATCTCACCAGTTTCTTCTCAAGGACATACATATATCCTAACAGCTACAGATTACTTTACAAAGTGGGTGGAAGCTGTTCCTCTTCATTCAACAACTGCGGATGTTATTTGTGATTTCATCCTTAACAATATTATCACACGATTTGGTATTCCTTCAATGATAGTTTCGGATAATGGTACGTCTTTTAAGAACAAAGAAGTCACAAAATTCTTGGAGAAATATCAAATTCAACACATATTTTCAACTCTTTATTATCCTCAATCTAATGGTCAAGCTGAAGCATCGAATAAAATCATTGAATTTTTTTTGAGAAAAATAGTTAACAAGCATGCAAAAGATTGGCATACCCAATTGACCTATGCTTTATGGGCTTATAGAACTAGTGTTCATACTACCATAGGTACTTCTCCTTACAATCTTGTCTACGATACTGATGTTATTATGTCTTTGGAATTAGAAATACCTCCTTTATGTGTTTCATTTCATGGGATAATCGACAAGGATACATTTCAAGAACAACTATTACAAGAATTGGAAATGTTGGATGAACAATGAATAAATGCTTTGGAACATATATAGGCTTATCATAAAACACTTCAGAAGTATTATAATCATAAGGTAATTGAATGATCATTTTCAGTAGGTGATTTAGTATTATATGAGAATCAAGGAAATGTGAATGCTTTACCTAGTGAAAAAGGAAAGTCTAGCCCTAATTGGCTTGGACCTTTTGTTGTAATTGAGGACTTTTGTTCAGGTGCTTATAAAATTGCTGATATGGATGGTGTTTCTTTTAAGGAACCTATTAATATTATGCATCTCAAATATTATTATCCCTAATTTATCTTTCTTTCCTTGTGCATTTATGTATTCCTTATAAAATAATTATGTTTATTTTATAGGTTATGTGGTTTTAGAAAATTACATTTGAATACATTTATACATGTTCTTTCTTTCTATTAAGTTTTATGTTTTTGATGAAAATATAAGTAATCAAACACATAGAACTAACTAGTAGAGAAATTTTTTCATTTATAAAATCTTTTGAGTTTTGATACATATGTGCCACAAAGCCCTATCTATCACTCTGTCTATCTCTATGCTCTGATGGTTGATGGCTCTTAGATCTCTCTAATCTATGATGAGAGGATGTAGATCTATTTTTGGTAGTCTGTGAGTAGCTCCTTGATATACTTATATCACACATGTGCTCCTGGGCTCTTCGTAAGTCAGCCACCAGTCTCTCTTCTCTCTCTCTACACAACCTCAGCTCACGCTGGACACATGCAAAGATATTGGCATGCCTGTCAGGATATTTGTGACCAATGGGAAACTCTCAATCATTGGCTAGTAGTCGGTAGGATATACATGTATCCTTCAAAACCTCAGATGCAAAACTCCTCCACTCCACTCATAGCTAGCTACAAAATGGAAACATATTTATCTTTTAGTACATTTTCTTCATAAATCAAGTGAAATTTCCAAATCAATTTCATTTTTTATACCTGGATCTCCCTCTGAGGTGTCACTAAAGGATCTAGATGGTGAGGGAATGGAGCGACTATTCTCTCCACGCTCGATGTGCCTAGGTCTCAGAGGTGGTGTCTCTATATGGGTGTGTGGAGGTCATCGTGATCTCAGTGGTGATGCATGAAAAACATGCACATCCACACCTATACTATCAACTTAGGGAATCTCCTCTACCCTCTCATCTGCTTTTTCCTCTACCCTCTCCTCCTTCATGGGGTCTCCCTCAGAGATGGGCTCCTCCTCATCTCTATGATCCTAATCCTCCTCTACTATGCCACCATCTCGGTGTGTCCTCTTGGAAAATCCTGGATAACCAGTGGGATAGTCATCAGGGAAGATGGGGTGGGTTCCCTTTAGACTCCAGTATCTGATGTATTCTTGGCTAATGCCTGAATTGGCCACATCTAGTGATACCTCTATGTCATTTCTCTCATTTGTATCACTATCTAAAAATGTTAGCTACTGATTGTTGGCATATGGTGCCAGGTCTTTGATAATACCTCATCAGATGTGCGTATCAAGGTACTAATGTAAGGACCCCATGTATCAGACCAAAATATCTCATCACTCAGTCATAGTAATATGGAATCACTATGTGACTCTGATGACCCTCTAGCAGCTTGTGCTACTATGAGTGTCTGATCTGGTGTTGCATATCTGGCCACTCTGTCATGCGGTAGTAGGGTCTCCATATCACATCTATGCTTGGAATATAGTCTAGACATACCCTCCAACAGATGATATCTCTGTACTACTAGACATCTCTTAGTGGATAAGAAAAGCCTCTCGGTGTGCTAGCATCTACCATCATAGGAACACCTTGTGGTCGTGTACATGTGAAGTGCTCAAACAACCAAATCTAAAAAAGTGTACATACCGTGAGACTCTCATTGATATCTCACCAACTGACATAGCTCGGTGGGCTAGCATGTTGTGGACCCATGCGAAGATAGTCCTATCACTCTCCATCATGCATACAAGATGGGTGAAAGGTTCTGAAAAGACTATACCCTTTGTGTTAGGTACTACAACCAAGGATAGTATACATAACATCACTCTTCATACCAAGGGTGTAGGGCCTGCTAGTATGGCTAATAGAGTGATTTGATTTGCTTGGGTTCACATCTATGGAACCCATCCCAAGAAATACTCTTCATCTATGTAGATATCCTCACGACCCCATTGTACTCTTAGTCTAACATGCTCACCTCAAACTAAAAGTCATAGGATCCTGTATACATCCTCCAGTGTCACAATGATCTCACTTGAGGGAAGATGAAAGGAGCATTTATCCTCATCCCACCTCTCTATGAGAGCCAATAACATGGCTCGGTGAAATTTGATATGTGGTAGGATTGTTACCCAGTACATCCTCACTCATCTTGGATAGTCTCTCTCTGACAACCACTAGTAACCCACCAAAGAGATGGTCTCAAAGATGAACCAAGTCCTGTAAGCGAAAACAAAAATCATATCAGCATTATAGAACAATAAATCTGTAAATCCAACTTGACTGGGTCAAGGTCGACCTCAGGTAGGTCAAGGTTGACCTTCCTGGGTCAAGGTCGACCTCTTGGGTTAGGGTCAACCTTTTTGGGTCAAGGTCGACTTCATTCCAGAAAAGGTGAAGACCTTCCAGTTTATGTTGACCTTTAAGGGTCAAGGTCAACATAATTGGGTCATGGTTGACGTTTAAGGGTCAGGGTCGACCTTGCCTACAAAAACAAGAATTTGAGAAGTACATAAATCAATAACAACAAACTCACCCCAGCAAGCAGTTGTTCGATAGCCAGGTACTATCTTAGGAGCTCCATGCATGTCGCTCAAAGTTCTTCTTTGCTCGGCATTCTTCTTCCTCTCTTTGCATCTGAAAATGGTAAGAATGAGTAGGTTTGATTTCTCTTTCCTTGTTTATACTCAAAATTAGGATTTTTCTTAGGGTTTACTTGTGCTAAATTCTAATTTCCCTTCATATGCATTTAGATAGACATTCACTCTTTTCATCATAACTTGAGTTCGGTAACTCCATTTTTAGTGTCGTCAGTAGTGTTGGAATTGTGATTCAGATACCTAACCCCTTGAATTAGTTTAGGAAGGATGAGAATCCTTATAATTGGTTTAGGAAAATACTTTATCAACAAACTACATATCCAATGTATAAGGTTATCCTTATCACCCTGTTTCACCCTTCAGAAGTAGAAAGCCAAAATAGGGGGGGGGGGGGGGATAAGGGTCTCTATGCACTTCTCAATTTGATTCTAGTAAGTCTTAGGTGATTTATGGATTTTCATTAAATTTTTGTGTTGTAGGTACTAATGGTTTTCTGCAAGTACTAACAGTTTTCTACAGGATCTCTACATGGAGGACTTGGTTATATCCTTTTTATTTACTATGATGTTTTCTTACTTTAGCTTGCATATTTACGTAGTGTCATATCTCTTAGATAAAGTGGGGGCTAAATGTGTCATCTTAAAATAGAAGAACTTCCATCTTGGTAGGTTTAACACCCTCATTTAGTGCATTTTTTTCATGATAGATTTGAATTTAGGATGCATTTGCACTTGATTCTTCATTTCTAGGTGAAATTGGGGTTAGGATCTTGAGGATTCTCCTTGATTTACCTTCTTTATGGATCTATTTTCTAGGTAGGATCTAGGTATTGGTCCTCCTAGTCTTCATCACATTCATTCTAGGTCTCTGTGCCATTTTTTGACAATATGCCCTATTTTCTCATCATTCCAAGTCTTTGGCTGACCCCGGGACTTCCCTGTCACGATTTGGTCCCCATTTTCAAATTGTGGTCATAGTGGGCCCCAAAATTAATGTCGGGCCTCTAGATCCACATGCGGAAGGGTTTTAATTTAAAATTCATTAAATTATTTTCTCTCCTTAGTTGGTTATTGTGATTGGACCATAATTCGAGGTGAAATTTGAATTA
The DNA here is from genome assembly GCA_027943335.1 of Chamaecyparis obtusa. Lineage (NCBI taxonomy): Eukaryota > Viridiplantae > Streptophyta > Pinopsida > Cupressales > Cupressaceae > Chamaecyparis > Chamaecyparis obtusa. The sequence goes on from BSBK01000389.1 coordinate 441,847, forward strand.
TGGGCCCTTACATTGCCCAAGGAGCCTTGCCTTGAAATCTCTATATAAGTACTCTCTTTTGCATTCATTTGGATACACAATCAATTGAAGAAAGAAAGAAATGGTGAAGTGATGATGCAAGATTACAAGAGGATGATATAGAAGATCAATATATTGTTGATATCAAGTATTTTTGTGCACAAGCTATTGTAGAAATTCATTTGGAGTAAGAAATATTCCTTCTTCCTTGATCCACCATTTTCAACATTCAAGCATTCAAACATGCAATCATGGGGTAGCAATTATGGATTGTGAGTTTGGCAGGAGTAGTTTAGCTTTGCGGGCTTTGTATGCTTTCTTTATCATATTTAAATCTATGCATTTCTCTCTCATTTCAATTCATGCTAAGGTTTTTAATCTAGAGGATTAGATCTTGGCATTGCACATTAAATAAACACACATATTCTATTACATTCGGTAATTTGTGGAGGTGGAGATCACCAAAATAGGGGTTTGACTAAGGCAAAACCCTATATAGCCACCTCAAAACACCATTTTTAGATATCTACAGTCTCTTTTTTAGGAGTTACAGAGTAGATTTGAGTACCCTTTTTGGAAAACTTCTAGGATTTGTGAATAGATTTTCCATCGGAGTAGTGTAGGTCAAGGTCAACATAAAGGGGCAAGATTGTGCTCTCGTATTTGGGTTAAGGTTGATCTTTCTCAAAAAAAGAGAAGGTTTCTTGGTTTTCTTTGTCTCTATGTTTCCAGGCCAAATCTGGTGGCAAAAGTTTTTGAAACTGAGTATAGACAACAGAAAATAGGTATTTTCTAGATCATCCTTATTATGAGGTATGTATTTCATCTTATTTAAGTTCGTTATTCTTTACAAGAATTTCTAGATTTACATTAATTATCATTTTAATTTATATGTTTAGAGATAGAGAGAGAGAGAGCAGAGAGAGAGAAGACCTAGATGGAAAGAGAGGGGAAAGAGAGGAGAGAGACCTAGATAGAAGGAGAGGGTGAGATAGATAGAAGAGGATAGAGAGAGGTAGATGATGAGACATGCATTTAGAGGTAGATGGGTGGAGAGGAAGGGAGGGAGAAACCTAGAGAAGGGAGAGATGGGCTAGGATGGTTCAAGGTGGAAACCCAAACAATGTAGAGAGAATAAGAGAAACTAATAGAGAGTGCGATGAAGATATATATAGGGGAAAGGAGGGAGTAGAAGATAGGAAGAGATGAATAAAGGTAGGGAAAGAACTAGAGAGTCTAGAGAGGGAGAGATAAGTATACACATAGGAATATTTACCCTCAATTATATGTTCCCCAAACCTTGAACCATTAGAATTGTGCCATAGACCCTATACCAATATGGTCAACCCTAAACCCTACATTCGAAAACCTATACCCTAAACAATTGATATATCCTAAAACCTATACCCTAATCAATTTATATATTATAAATTTTTCCTTCTCTTTAATATATTTTTTACTTTTTGGTAAATAATGTAAATTATGATATTAAACTAGTTTAATCATAAAAATATTAGAAAATGTGATATTCTAAATGTTGGAAAATAAATCTTACCAATTATAAAATAAGACTACAAAGTTTCAAAAAGATAATGTGTAGTTCAACTTGAAACTTTACATATATAACCCTAGCCCTAATTAAATGACCATGAATTTGATGATATATACAAAAGGAAGGATTGTCTTGGTTTTTTTGATGATTTTTTATTTTATTTTATGTTGTCTCAAATTGATGATGTCAGTGCTTCTACATGTTTGATACTATCTCAAATTAATGGCTTGCTATCACAATCTTCTAATCTATGTAAAGTAAAATGTGCACCTTGGTAGGATTTCATTGTAAATATGAAGTTTCCAAGTTGAACTATACATCTTATTTTCTAACCTTCACAAATTGATTTCATGGTTGGTAAGATGTACTTTTCTTCCTCACTTCATATTATCTCAAATTATCTATTGGATATCACAACATTCTTCTTTATGTAAAAGTGGCATGTGCACCTTGACATCATGTTATCTAACTTATACAAACTTGGTTCATGGTTGGTAAGATGTAATTTTTCTACTCTTTTGATATCATCTAGAACTAAAGGTTCAATATCACAACCTTTCACTTGACATAAAAGATGTATGTGCACCTCAATAGAATTTCATTTTAAATATTAAGTTCTAGGTTGAACTACATATCAAGTTTTTTACACTATGCCAACTTGGTTCATGGTTAGTTATGATGTACTTTTTTTTCTTATTTTGATTTTATTTCAAATTAAAGGTTGGTTACCATAAAAAAACCCTCTTTAGGTAAAATAGGTATGTGCACTATGACATGAAAAAATATACTATTTTTTGAACAATTGTATTATTGAGAGGGGGATTTTTTTAGTATTTCCAAAATCTTAAATTTAAACAACAAATTACTAGTTCCATTCATTGAATAAGAAGCTAAAAAAACAAATACAACATAAGAAACATAAGAACATGATAACAATGGAAATTTATCATAAGAAAAACAAATGGGAAAAACCACAGAGAGGATTAATTCCCAATGTTTGTTAAGCCAAAGAACATTACCAAAATTAATAATATCCTTAATTCGTACTCAACCTATATTTCTTTGACCAACTCTTGTCTCTATATTTTCAATAGTCATTTTTCTCATGACAATTTTTTTCTCCCTCCTAGAAGAGAAAGATAATGTTATTCACATCTTTCAACACTCTAATATTTTTTTGTCTTGCTTCCATCTCTAATATGTAGTTATAAAATACTACATGGTTTCATCACCAATCATTCATTCTCAAGAAATTTTATCTAGATTCTTTTTGTTGGAAGTTGATTTGCCATAAGTAAATAACTATGCTTTTTGGAATACCCTTTACTTTTAACTTCTTCATATTATATTTAGTACTATAAGGTTTCTACAAGTGTTAGGGATTGGACTTATGGTATAAATTATGGTTATAGGTATAAATTATGGTTATAGTAATCATTTACATAATGGTTAGTATAACTATAATTACGGTTAGGATTATAATTATAATTTGGATTAGGGTTAGGGGTTTAGGAAGGGATTAGTGTTAGGGTTAGGGTTTACATCATGGTTAGTATTATATTTAGAATTAGAGTTTATGGATTAGAGTTAGAATTAGGGTTTAGAGTTAGAATTAGGGTTTAGAGTTAGGCTTGGATTATAGTTAGGATTGTGGTTAGGATTAGGGATTAGGTCTAGGATTAGGTTTATGGTTTTGGGTTAGGATCATGTTTTAGCATGTATGATTAAAATTATGTTTAGGTTTAGTGTTTTGATCATGGTTTGGGATTAGGGTTAGCATTAAGATTATGGTTAGGATAACAATTAAGAATATGGTTAGGAAAATAGTTTATATCATAGTTAGTATTATTGTTAGGGTCATAGTTTTCATTTGGATTTTAATTAGGACTAGTGTTAGGGTTAAATTTATGCTTATAGTTAGGGTTAGGGTTAGGGTTAGGATTACCTGGTTATGGATATGGTTAGGATTAGGGTTTAGGGTTTTGATTAGGTTTAGTATTTAGGATTTCAATTAGGATTAGAGTAAGATTTTTTGTCAAGGTTACCTAGTTTAGGGTTTATGATTTTGATTAGGATTAGTTTTATGATTAGGTTTAGGGTTTAGGTTTTTTATTATGATGGTATTTGGATTATGGATAAGGTTTATGTTTAGGGATATAATTTAGATCAAGGTTAGGGTAAGAGTTAGGTTTAGGGTTATGATAATGTTTTAGGATTATGGTTAGGGTTTACGACTTAGGATTAATGTTATCATTAGGATTTTGGATTAGGGGTAAGGTTAAGGATTTTATAAGGATTAAGGTTTAGGATTAGGATTAAGATCATAGGATTAGGATAATGGTTAGGATTATGGTTAGGGTAAGGGTTCACATCATGGTTAGTATTATAGTTATGGTTAAGGTTTTGATTAAGGTTAGTATTATGGTTAAGGTTAGGGTTTTGGAAAGTTGTGATATAAAATGTTTAATTTGAGATAAATTTAAATGAGAAAAAAAAGGATATCTTACCAACCATGACCTAAGTTTGTAAAAATGGCATTGTATGTTGAATTACACGTCGTGTTTATAAACTTACAAAATCTTAGTTCATGGTTTGTAGGAAATATTTTTCTACTCATTTGATGTTATCTCAAATGATTGTTTAGGTATCATAGAATTACTCATTAGATAATAGAGACATGTTCACCCCAATAAAAGTATAGTACTAATTTATGTTGTTTTACATTTGTAATAAGATTTCATTATATATATGAAGTGGTGGTTCGAATACAAATTTTATTTTTCAACCTATATAAGCTTAGTTCATGGCTAGTAATATTTGAATTTTTACTCATTTGATGTTAAATGAAGTAAACGGTTGATATCATTATCTTCTATGATAGTTCGTGAATTAGTAAACTATTTTTGTCACCATAAATATGATGTAAAATACATTCCTTTATGCATTGATTAGCTTCACTTTAAGTCGATTATCATAGTTAGTGTTGATAGTCATATGACACTCATTATAATGACATTTTCAACCCTAAAAGTCATGAATTATCCATAAAAGAAGGTTGTGATATCCAACTATTCATTGGAGATAACTTCAAATGAGAAAAAAATAAAGACATCATTTCAACCATAAATTAAGATTTACAATTATAAAAACACAATGTGTATCTTAAGCTATTGTGAACAATGGACTTTTATCACAAATCTAAAATGGTAAAATATGAGTCATACTTTTCTCTTTTTTTCTCTTTACATAACTATTCACTATTTTCACCGCCATTATCCCACATGGATTTAACCGATTTGAGAGACATTTATGGGCTAAGTATAGTATATTTTTAGAAAAGGTAGTCCACTATATTTTATGCACTATTTTTATAGGTTGGAAAAAATATTGTGTGTTTTTGACACCCTACATCCTAGTGGAAGAGTTTCAAAAACTTGAGAAGATTCTGTGGGCATGTGAGGAATTATTATCTAGTGTGAAAACATCACATATTTTATACATCTTGCATCGCCATGTGTGTTGTAAGAAAATGGAAAAAGCTTGTGCGAATGTGTGGGGTTGCAAAAACATTATGTGTTTTTTACACCCTACGTATCTATGGTGCCTTTGCAAAAAAAAGTGTATCCATGCATAAATATATGGGGAACTATTGGAGGCATGGTGGTTGCTAGCATAAAAAGTTGTTTGTTTTCACATCTATGGGGTTTAAATGTTAACCATATTTTCCAAGACCAATGATCAAATTTTATTGTTCTTTCATAATTAAATCTAAGGTATGAAAAATGTTAAGTGCAAAGGTGTGGAGTGGAAAATGTTGTGTTTTGTAAATTGAATGATATTGTTCTTGTCTTGTTGATGTGAAAATGTTGTGTATTTTTGCACCCATGAGATTTAAAATCCAATCATATTTACCAAGATGAATGGCTCAAATTTCATTTCCCTTGAGAATTTAAATCTAAGGTGTGTAAAATATTAAGCATGCAAGTGCGTGGTGGAAAATATTGTGTGTTCTCTACATCGAGTGATATTTTTCTTGTCAACAAAATACAAAAATCTCATGTATTTTTGCACTTGCAAGATTTAAACACCAATCATCTTTTTCAAGATCAATTTCTCATATTTCATCACACTTGTGTGATTAATTCTAGTTGGTGTAATTAAATATTCACTAATTATGCTTTACTTAAGTTTACATAGGATAATGCATTTTCATGTTAGTTGTCATTAAAATACCTCAAAGTTTGCATTTATTTTTAGCACATGGTGTAGGATAATTTCCTCTTTATTTATGAGATCCACCTTTAGTGCTTTTATCACATTATCATCCTCCCATTGTTGCACATGTTGTACATACATTTTTGTATAATGGAGGATGATCCACCTTAGGTGGATATTTGATTACACCTAGTGTGTTTGATAGGTTAGCACTTGCATCAATGCTAATTATCATGCATTGTCTATATATTCAATAAAATCAATTGGTAATTATCAATTAGATATTATCAATTGTTTTTAATTATTGATCAATTTTGAATCAATCATTTGATCATCATTTTGCCTATCTCTCTTGTGGCTATCAATTGAGCTTCTATATCTTGGCATTTTCATTATTTTCCTTAGGAAAATTCTTACATGGTATCAGATCCATAGGAGTGTCATTGTATAGTCTATTTAGAGAGAATTTTGTTGTAGGTCAAAATTGGAGCTTGCTGGTACAAATTAGAGGTTGGCATCACATTAAGGAGGTCCAAAAACTCTTAGATCAATTTTTTTTCATCCAAATCAAGCATCTAAGACAAATTATAGAGCCATTTGATTTTTTGAGGTGTGCTAATGGTAATTCAGATAAAATAATTTAATAAGCAATTTTCAAACAATGATATCTCAATCATTCAGACATCTGTTTCTTAGCATTTTTTTTTGTTTTGGGGTAGGATTTCATGATCTATAGAATGGTGCATATGGTTTCTGATCTTTGTTCTTGATATGTTCTAAAAATTGCAAATCCTAATTTTTGCAACTTTAGAGGCTTCGTTCAGGCTCATATGGACACATTTTCAGGTGCCAATTTTTTAAAGTGCATGATTTTTTGTCTAGTTTCAAGATCTAGTATTAGTTTAGAAATTTTTTTAGTAGACAATACTTTCAGCATTTGATCTATTTCAGCCTATATTTGGCACTTATAGTAATTTGTTAGATCCTTGAGTGGTCTTGTGTCTTATTTGTTTGTGTCTTCTATAGCCTTGTTTCTATAGTTGTAAATATCAAAATTAGAAGTCCACTTTGGCCCAAATTGGAAAGTGGAAATTGTACATGCACTACATATAAAGTGTCAATATCATGTATTTTGGGGGGCTCTTTGATTCATTGCATTTTGGGGGTGCATTGATTTTATGATCTCATTATTTCATGTGAAAAGAGTATCATGGATGGTTTGATTAGATTGATGAGAGAAAACTATAAGTAATGGAGTGGATTGGTTCTCACTCATCTTAGTGAGAATAATCTATTGTCCTGGATGACCCCACAATAGTGGGTTACACTTTTTTAGACTTGCTGATTTTTGCTGAAATAACAGATTTTTAATAAAATGTGATTATTTAAGCCTTGAGAGATTCCATTTAAAGGAATTTATTACAAATGGTTAGTTCAAATCCTCTTAGATAAAAAAACATTGATATAACATCTATACTCATCATTCATACCTACAATGGAGTCTCCTTCACACCTATTAAAATGCTGACAAAAAATCACTTCGATTTTATCTTTTGGTAGATCAAATGAATCCATTTGAAAAACTTATCTATGTAGTAAGGTACTACTGAGAAAACTCTTTTCAATTATTATAATGTTAATATATATTAATTTTATTATGACTTTTTATTTTTAGTTTTACTAAACATAGATATTTCACCATATGTCTACCTCTATGTTTGACACTTATGGAAAAATAGTAAATGGGAGAAAAAAAAATCTAAAAAATATCTATGCCCTAGGTATTGAAGTTCTCTTTCTATCTAAATAAATCAAAATGAAATTGGACAAATACACAACAAGTTATAAGCTATGTAGTCAAGGTATGTCAAAATTACGGTTTAGTCAACTTCACATGTTAATAAAATATGAAATAGTCAAGATAATGTCATCAAACCAATTTTATGCCCTCCATATGGACGTTAAAAAACTAAATTCGAAAGAATCACATTGATATCTATTTTAGAAAAAAAGTTATGCTCTATGACAACAATATAACTCTTTGAAAATGACGTTTTCAGCAACATACCAGTTTTCATGGGAGAAAGAAAAAAATAATCATATCAATTCAAAAATAAAAATAAAAAATATATTTAGAATCTAGATAGAAAATCCTAAAAGACTCTAATTTACGTCATCTTCTGATTGCAAACGGTTTAATGAGAATATGCATTCAAATCTGAAAGTTTTTTTCAAAATGTAGAGTTCAGTGTCCGCTCAGGCAAAAAAGTGTAACCCACTATTGTGGGTTCACCCCGAGGACTATTTGTACATGTGGAAAGACCTACTAGTCCTCCATATGATAGGGACTCTTGGAAAATATTTATTAATGTTATCTAGTGGAATATGGATAAGGATGTTATGGATTCCCTTGATGATTATGAAGACAAGAAGAAAACTATTCCTGGTCTTTGGACCATTCTTTGGGAAATGTATGGAGATCCACATGTTCATGCACTCCCAAAAGGTCTAGAACCTCCATTTGATGCTCCTACTTCTCCTTTTGAGACCACATATTTTGTTATTCCTGATGATGATTGCATTCACACAACCATGGATTCTTGTGATTCAGTGCAGCAAGATATTCCTTGTTTTAAAGAAATAGTTCGTTGGGATAACTTCTTGATAGACATTGTAGGCTTGTTTATAGATTCCTATATTGAGGATTTGGGAGAAATTATTGATGACATTCATCTTATCTTTGTTGAGGATGATCCTTCTTCAGTTATTGTGAGGGAACACTCTGGCCCTCATCATCCTTCACTTGATCATTCTTTTGAGTTTGATATGATTGTGGATCCTTTGATACAAAATTTGGAGGACGTCTCTTTCACTTTAGAGAAGGCATTTGATTCTTTGGAGATTGGATTTCATGAGTCTCAAAATTCACTTAAGATGTCACATTTCATGTTTTAGATTGACCATGCTCATGTGTTGGAGATCACTATTCGGTTTCTTTAGACATCATACATTTTTAGGATTCATCCTAGAGAGTGGGGAGGATTCATTGATACACTTATGACATTTATTCTTCCTAAGGGGAGGAACATCATTCATTTTTCTTGGTGCAATTTCTACATTAATCTAGGAGAATCTACCATGGGTGTGAATTCTACATTGAGGGGGGGATTATTTTCTTCTCTTCCTACTTATTCATTTGAGGATACATCTTTTTATTAGGACTTTGATCCAAATTCTTACAGGGATTAGTTACCATTGGTTTCTTGTTTGTCACCTTCTTCTATTGAGCTTTCTCCTAATTGGTTCATGGAATCTTCATCAACCAAGGACATGGTGACATATGGGCATACTTCAGAGACATCATACTTCATTTCAATTCTAATTTATTCTTCCTATACACAATGGGAAGCATTCTCACATTTGTAATTGGTATATCTTCTTCCTAAGGGGAGAAATATTGTTTTTAGGCATGGTTCTATGTTTTTCCTTCAACCACTCAATATCCTTGGAGTATATTATTCATTATTGGGGGGATATCACACAATATCCCTGCCACAAAACCCAGAAGGACAGGGTCAAACATTTCAATTTAAGGGACTAATTTTTTAAAAAAACTAGATTTCATGTATCACTAAGATAATTAAGTCCCTTCAGGTTCCCTAATGATACTTAATCTTTCTTAATCATTTACTTATTAACTCTAAGTGTAAAATTTAAATCATGAATTCCAATTTCAATTCATACATTCATAACACCCTCTTGCTTACCATATAGAAACATAGATATACTCTCACCTTAGGTGATACACTTTCAACTATACATTCATATAGAATAGGGTAAAGTCTTTAACCTTAATTACTTATAATCATAAACCATACACTGAATCATTTTTTTCGCAAGTCTAACTACCACCAAATTATCATGTACAACATCGTATTCATCTATTTAAGGATTGAGATTTAAATATCATTTTATTAACCTCTCATCATACACATAGGGAAATAGGTTTAAGAGCATTAGAAATGAAATTACATATTTTTACTATTTCCTGTAATACTACATGTTTCTTTCCCTTTTATTTTCACCTGGAGATACCCTTCTACCCTTAACATAGATTTTTTAAAAACCACATATAAATTAAGTCTCCCTTTACAATTTTACATCCATCAATACTTTGTATTAAAAAGGTTTGTATAGAATAAATGCTTTGTGCAAAATATAAGTAAACATGCAATTTAGAAATCCTTACTTTCAATTAAATTTCAAGATTCACAAGAGAGATAGGATAGAAAGTACCTAACTATAATCCTTTATTGATTTACCAATAAACAATCCCTTTGATATTCCTAAAACTACCCTTCCCAAATATATTTAACTTCAATCTTTCAATATCCATTAAAATTACATCAATTTTACAAAGAGGCTTACAATATATATTTACATTTTAAATTACATTAAATAGAAGTACATGATAAAAAGAGACAGGCTTCAATAGCTACCAAGTAAGGATCCAAAACAAAGCCATCCATGATCCATGAACAATACCTTGAAAAAGATTTTCCACCCAACCATGTGAAACTTGTGAAGTTCCACTCCTTGTGCTAGGAGATAGAACCAATGTACTCTCAAGACATAAGGCAATCTAAGGCCAAAGAAACCATGAAAAAATATCTCAAAAGAGAAAGAGTAAAACATACAAGAAATCACCTTGGTACAACACAAAGTTCAAGGTTCTAGGGTACCATCTAAGTGAGTGTCATCACACATCCTGTGTATTGGGATCCTTCCTAGAAACTATGTAACCCTAATCCCTTCTTTATGAATAAGGATCCACCCTAGCATTTACACATGGTCCCGGTACTCCAACAT